>CM072709.1:736341-1266341 GCA_036884735.1 Huso huso | reverse complement strand
TCAAGAATTCGGGAGCTGTGTGTTCGAGAACGCAGTTTCGACACGAAAAAAAAAAAATTATATTATATTATTATATATATATATATATACACACACACATACATACACATATAGCTATAAGGCTCTCGGTTATAACGCTCCTACAGCATGTCCCCGTAAACTAGTGATTCACGTATTATTTCTACAGTAAATACAGTACCGGTGTTGTTCAAACTGTAAACAGCTTCTCAGTTTCCCGTTTCTGTCTCTCCCTTTTGATACAGTATCTCAACTGAAGAAAAGCTGCGCTGGCACTTAACAGAGACATCTTATTCAGCATTGATTTTCTAACTAAATACATACTAGGCCTATTATCTGGTTCTCTTTTCCAATGTATTTACCTTTGTTGCTGCGAGAGGAGCTGCGGCTTTCTCCGGGAGACGAGACACTTCAGCCCCGCTCCGGCAGTCGAACCCGGGGCGAGCCCATTCCCTCTTCCCCTCGCCCGACCCGCTCTCCTTCTCGCACTTGGTTTGATTGTCTGTCGATTCGAACTGTGAACTCCCGACCGCCGTTTAGCCAGGACATTTATAGTTTAAAAACTGCTCATTAAAATGATCCACAAGTGGGAATGTTACCTTTTTTTGTAAAAAAATATAGCGTTGATTACATGGTGCTTTATGCATGGTTAATTCATTTTTGATTCACTACATGCGCATTACAGAGAGGGAGTTATTTTGTATTTTAGTCAGGTGTGTGTTGTTATGTGTCCCGCGGCGCCCCCACCCCTTCCCCCGGTTATAACGCTCATATTGTGTGTCCCCCGAGACCCGTTAAAAATATCCACCATTTTAGGGACGTGTAACAAACACATTTTATATTGTTACATTGGTTATATTAAAACAAAAAACTACAAATCCCACAATGCTCAGCGCATACTAAAAACGCACTTTGGAAATAACATGCGCCACATAATTGCTGGCTACTATCTGTAAAATTATGGAAAGAATTGTGTGTGATAGATGTAGGTTTTGGAAACTAAAAGTTACTGAGTGAATATCAGAGTGGTTTAGTCAATACAGATCAACCATAGACCAATTGGTAAAAACATAAGAACATAAGAATGTTTACAAATGAGAGGAGGCCATTCAGCCCATCTTGTTCGTTTGGTTGTTAGTAGCTTATTGATCCCAGAAACTCATCAAGCAGCTTCTTGAAGGATCCCAGGGTGTCAGCTTCAACAACATTACTGGGGAGTTGGTTCCAGATCCTCACAATTCTCTGTGTAAAAAAAGTGCCTCCTATTTTCTGTTCTGAATGCCCCTTTATCTAATCTCCATTTGTGACCCCTGGTCCTTGTTTCTTTTTTTCAGGTTAAAAAAGTCCCCCGGGTTGACATTGTCTATACCTTTTAGGATTTTGAATGTTTGAATCAGATCACCGCGTAGTCTTCTTTGTTCAAGACTGAACAGATTCAATTATTTTAGCCTGTCTGCATACGACATGCCTTTTAAACCCGGTCGCTCTTCTTTGCACTCTTTCTAGAGCAGCGATATCCTTTTTGTAGCAAGGTGACCAGAACTGAACACAATATTCTAGATGTCTTACTAATTCATTGTAAAGAGTAAGATTATCTACAGAAGTTAAGGAGGCATTAGTGTGAATGAGGTGGTGGGTCAGTATTCATTGACATAGAGAAGGCTTATGATATGCTTTGGAAAGAAGGTTTAATATATAAAATAACAACATTGGGAATAAAGGGGAGGACTCTTTGATGGATCAGAGATTTTCTGAAGGAAAGAGGACTTCAAGTGAAAATTAAGGGGAAGTCTCTGAAAGGTTTGAGATTCAATATGGAACTCCTCAATGAAGTGTTATCAGCCCTTTGCTATTTAATATAACGATGAATGATTAGATATTAATGATATTTTAATAGATCTAATGTAGCTGTGGGTTTATTTGCTGATGCTGGGGTTATTTATAAAAGACAAACATTAAAATAGTTAGGAGGGAATTGCAGGTGGCAATATCTATTCTGGAAAAGAGGTCTAATCAATGGGGGCTTAAAATATCAATAACAAAGTGTGAGGTCTTCTTGTTTTCACATAGGAGGAGAGAGCAGGGGAGTTTAAGTATATTATACCTAAAGAAGTGGAAGAATTCAGATACCTGGGAGTGTGGTTTCATAAAAAGTTGAGTTGGAAAAAACAGATAAATACCATAATAGAAAAATGCAAAGGAAGGCTAATATTCTAAGAAATATTTCAGGGACGAGTTGGGGAGCGAATAAATCTAGTATGATGACGATATGCAGAGGATTAATAAGGAGTGTAGTAGATTATGGAAGTCAGATACTAGTGGGAACATGAAAAAGCAAGATGAGAAAATCGGATAATATTCATGCTAAGGGTGTGTGTAAGAGCTATGAAATCCGCTCCAGTTAATGCTCTGCAGGTTTTGGTAAATGAGATGCCACTGGAATGAAGGAGGAAATTATTAAGCATTAAATATGGGATTAAAGTTGATTTTCTACATTTAGCATTTCTTCCTAGGAAAAGCATGGAAAGATCACTATAAAAAGGAGATTTGGGGGACAAATGGGGGAACATTGGGTTTTTGGATGCAGAAATGGATAATGGAGATAGGAACTGAGAACCTGAATTTAGTAAAGAATGTTAATTTGAATGTGTTACCAGAATGGTTGGTGGACAAACCAATATGCTGTACAGACTTGAGTGATCAAGTGAAAAAAGGAAGGGAATTGAAAACAAAGAGTCAAGCTTTTGTACAGGATAAGAGTAAAGAGGTATTGTGTATATTTACAGATGGATCCAAGGATCTAAAAACAGGAAGAGTGGTACAGTATACCAGAACTGGATATCTGTAAAATAGATAGGCTGTCTGACCATTTATCAGTTTATGTAGCAGAAATGGTAGCTATTTTATTTATTATAATTAAAATAGTGGAATTAAATCCTAAGGAAGCAGTCATATAGAAGACTAGCTCTACCTCCGCTACGCTCCCCTGTCTCCAGAGCCCGCTCCTTCTCCACCCTTGCTCCGCAGTGGTGGAATGACCTTCCTACAGATGTCAGGACTGCCCAGTCCCTGACCACATTCCGGCGCCTCCTTAAGACTCACCTCTTCAAACAGCACCTGTAGAACTCCTCTGTTTGTATCCTGGGACACTATCACCCTTCATGTAAATGTGCTTTATTTTGCTCTTATCTGCCCCCTATTTTACTGCATTTAATCCTGTACTTCAGAATACTGTAATCTGCCAAGTGCTTAACCTGTAGTACTTTGTATTTAATCACATCCTGATGTAACTATCACTATTTAATCATATCCTGATGTAACTATCACTATTATCTGCTGTATTATTGAATTGTGGTTTGTCACACTTGAACAAAAGTTATTGTATTTCTTGCTCTTATTGTATTACTTGTATTGTAACACTTGAAATGTATTTGCTTACGATTGTAAGTCGCCCTGGATAAGGGCGTCTGCTAAGAAATAAATAATAATAATAATAATAATAATAATATTTACAGACTCAATAAGTGTGCTTAGTGGTATAAAAGGAGATTGTTAATAGGAAGGAGATCCTTTTTGAGATAATTCAAAGATACAAGGATTGAACAATAAAGGGGATTGAAGTTAGGTTAATATGGATTCCTGGGCATTCTGGAATGGTAGATCTGGCAGCAAACAATGGGTTAAAAAGGGAGGAGACTGATGTGGTGATTCCTCTGGGATCTCAGGAAATGGGAGTTTAGTAAAAAAAAAAGAAAAGCATGGCGGGAGAGATGGGCTAATAGTGTATCATGAAGGGTTTGTTATAATATTCACAAAGAGGTTAATAATAGCTGGGTAAGTTGGGCAGGAAAGAAGAAAGATCTTTGGATGGGATAAGGATCGGACATCTACTCTGAATGGTCATTTATTTAGATTCGAGAAACACATCAATGATTTATGTGAGAAGTGTAAAAATCCAGACACGGCTGTGCATTATGTAATAAAGTGCGATACATTTGAAGAACAAATAAAGAGCTTGAAGAGGAAGTTGGTTAACACGGGGGTATATGACCTAAGCGTTAGCAGCTTGTTGGGAAAAGGAAAAGAGGAAGGGAGGCCAGAAACAGAAAAGATAATAACTGAATATATTAATAGGAAAAGGAATGTTATAGATGACAAACTAAGACTAATGAGAACAGACAGAGGGCGCTAATCATCTAAAGCTATAGATGGAATGCGCTCCAAAAAAACCAAAAATAACCCCACACGCGCCACACAGTGGCATTCTGTTCGCCCTCAGTGCATGTGACCAATTTATTATTACGCAAACAAAAAAACAAAAAACACAATCTGCAGTTTTTAATTATGAGTGTGCATGTATACTCATCTACAAAATAAATAAATCCATACAAAATGCTGTAAAATTAGATAATATTGTATGTACAAATGTAATATACATATGTGTGTTTGAAATGAGGTATAACTACAGTGTGAAAAAAGGTTTTGTGCATTAAATGTGTTAATTTTTCAACAATTTAAGATTTGATTAAAGTAAAAATTTGATGAATTTCTTGGAGCCAAAATGGGGTCTAAACCTTAAAAAAAAGGGTTCCGGCGGCTCGGTCGCGTGTTAAGGACGTCACTTCCTCGTCCTAGCTTACACCTCCAAGATGGCGGCGTTCGTAGTTGCCCGTGCGTGTGCAAGCGACGGTGAGCGAAATCGACTTTACAAATAAAAATAACAAAAACAGTAAAAAATAATAACATAATCAGTAGACAAGGAAAAACGAAGTACTTGTGTGGTGAGGTAGAAACGGCGGAATTGGAATGAATATGCTTCGCCGCACTATACTGTACAGTATTGCTAGCTATAGAGGTCACACGATATTTCTGTTTGCTTTAAAGCTGCTTTATAATAATTATATTACATCGCTATCTATAAGCACCGCGCTTCTGCTTCAGTATTGCGAGGAAGTGTCCATGCAGACTATTATATTATACAATTAGCGCCGCGGTGTCTCGCTGCCGTCTTCATCTTCCGGTTGTTTATACATGATAATGAATGCTCGTTGCTGTTCTGATCTGGGCGGTTCGGTTGTCGTCTTTTGCTTCTCTGACTCGGATAAAATAATTTTAGGGTCTAATTTATACGTTTCGCTTTCCCTAGCTGAAAATATAAGTACATTCGATAAACGTAATACAGGGCTCCACCGATCATTGCTGTTTTTATATATGTAATCGAAAAGAAAAAGTTAGTGCAGGTACACAAATGTGAATGATTGATAAAAAAAAATCTATTATCAATATGTTTTGCACTATACGTCCTTGTTCAAATTGTGTGTATATATAAAACACATACACAGTACATCCAAGAGTACTGAATATTCCAACAGTCAAATATATTAACAGGAAATTGTACAGTAGGACTTAACTAATTTGCTGCTTTCAATATTTCAATGTTTTTTTTGATGTGGGTCAGATTTTTTTATATATATATATATATATATATATATATATATATATATATATATATATATATATAAAAAAGAGAGAGAGAGGGGTAGCTGTGTGCGTTAAGTTTCAAGTATTTCTACATTAAAATGTTAGATATTCCAAAAGAACAATAGTCAACAATGTGATTTTTTTCTCATTTTCACATCCTTTTCATCTTCCCCTCTCTTTCTCCCCTTACCTTCTCCCTTCCCCACTCCCCTTCTCACTCCTCTTTCTCATCTCCCTCTCCAGCTCTCCGCAGCTCTGTTGCAGGTCTGCTCAGAAGCTCCTTCAGACCGGTGAGTACCAGCCTTGAGGGAAAGGGGGCGCTGCAGGCCATGTGAGCCAAACCTTGGCTCAATTAATGCAGAATTGTTTTCGGAAATTAGAATTACACAGTTACAATGATACTACAGTAATAACAATTACAGTTACAATGATGCTGCAGTAATATCAATTACACAGTTACAGTGATGCTGCAGTAATTACAGTTACAGTGATGCTGCAGTAATATCAATTACAGTTACAGTGATGCTGCAGTAATCAGTTACAATGATGCTGCAGTAATATCAATTACAGTTACAGTGATGCTGCAGTAATATCAATTACAGTTACAGTGATGCTGCAGTAATATCAATTACAGTTACAGTGATGCTGCAGTAATTAGTTACAATGATGCTGCATTAATATCAATTACAGTTACAGTGATGCTGCAGTAATTACAAGTACACAGTTACAATGATGCTGCATTAATATGTTTACTCTGTTTAAAATAACCAAGCAATAATCGCAGGTATAAATACAGAAACATACTGTAGACCTTTTATTTTTTTATAACAAAGGGGCAGGTCACTCAAATGAGTTAAGAAACAGTCAAAGGAAAGCAGCGATCATCACAAACGCAAGCAGCTGTTTTTCACTGGAATGGTAAATCAGCCCGATCGACTCCAGCGACCCTCACCTGACTGTCAGCACCTGATTTCTGTGGAGCTCCATCCCAGTAATTGATTCGTGCAGCACTGGTTTACTGTTCATTGATTTTAGCACATAAAGAACAAAAATGACACTGCGCAGCAGGTCAGGAATGAGCTGAGTTTGAAGGCAGGTTGGATTGAAGGAGCTGTTTGTTTGTCCTGCAGGCCGTGTTGCCCTCCGGTTTGTGTACAATGATACGGTCCTGTATCTACAGTTACAGTGATGACGCTATACAGTGATGCTGAAGCTAAGAATTACACGTTACAATGATGAGCACAAACCCCATGTCAAACAATCAAGGAACCATCGCAGGACACGTACAGGAACATACAAAACCATTTTTTTAACAAAGGGCTATTACCAAAGGGTGAGAAGAGACACAAAGCAATACTGTACAACACAGAGACACTGTTTTTCAATGACTGTACAACACAGAGACACACTGCAATGACTGTCAACACAGACACACTGTGGAATACCATCCCAACACAGAGACACACTGGTTTACTGTACAACACACATAAAGAACAAAAAATGACACTGCAGCAGGTCAGGAATGAGCTGAGTTTACAGGCAGGTTGGAGAGAAGGAGCTGTTTGTTTACTGTACAACACAGACACACTGCAATACTGTACAACACAGAGACACACTGCAATACTGTACAACACAGACACACTGCAATACTGTACAACAAACATGAGACACACTGCAATACTGTACAACACAGAGACACACTGCAGTACTGTACAATACAGAGACACACTGCAATACTGTACAACACAGAGACACACTGCAATACTGTACAACACAGAGACACACTGCAATACTGTACAACACAGAGACACACTGCAATACTGTACAACACAGACACACTGCAATACTGTACAACACAGAGACACACTGCAATACTGTACAACACAGAGACACACTGCAGTACTGTACAATACAGAGACACACTGCAATACTGTACAATACAGAGACACACTGCAATACTGTACAATAGAGACACACTGCAATACTGTACAACACAGAGACACACTGCAGTACTGTACAACACAGACACGCTGCAATACCGTACAATACAGAGACACGCTGCAATACCGTACAATACAGAGACACGCTGCAATACTGTTTTGATACAGAGACACACTGCAATACTGTACAATAGAGACACACTGCAATACTGTACAGTACAGAGACACTGCAATACTGTAGACACACACTGCAATACTGTACAATACAGAGACACTGCAATACTGTACAACACAGAGACACTGCAATACTGTACGATAGAGACACTGCAATACTGTACGTGTACAATACAGAGACACACTGCAATACTGTACAAGCAGAGAGACACACTGCAATACTGTGCAATACAGAGACACACTGCAATACTGTACAACACAGACACACTGCAATACCTGTACAACAGAGACACACTGCAATACTGTACGACACAGACACACTGCAATACTGTACAAACACAGAGACACACTGCAATACTCTACAACACAGACACACTGCAATACTGTACACAGAGACACACTGCAATGCCCGTACAATACAGAGACACACTGCAATACTGTACAATACAGAGACACACTGCAATACTGTACAACACAGACACACTGCAATACTGTACAACAGAGACACACTGCAATACTGTACAATACAGAGACACACTGTAATACTGCGAATAGAGACACACTGCAATACTGTACAATACAGACACTGTAATACTGCAAGAGACTGTACAATACAGACACACTGCAATACCGTACAATACAGACACACTGCAATACCGTACAATACAGACACACTGCAATACTGTACAATACAGACACACTGCAATACTGTACAATACAGACACACACTGCAATACTGCAATACACCCACACTGCAATACATAATACACACACTGCAATACTGCAATACAGACACACTGCAACATAACTCAGCAATACAGCACAATACAGAACACTGCAATACTGCATAATACAGACACAACTGCAATACCGTATAATACAGAACACTGCAATATATAATACAGACACTGCAATACCGCATAATACAGAATGCCGTGCGATAATACAGACATTGATCTGCAATACCGTACAATACAGACACTGCAATACTGTACAATACAGACACACTGCAATACTGTACAATACAGACACACACTGCAATACTGTACAATACAGACACACACTGCAATACTGTACGATAGACACGCTGCAATACTGTACGATAGAGACGCTGCAACGCTGTACGAGAGAGTCACACGAATACTGTACAATAGACACTGCAATACTGTACAATACAGACACGCTGCAATACTGTACGATAGAGACACGCTGCAACGCTGTACGAGAGAGTCACACGAATACTGTACAATACAGACACGCTGCAATGCTGTACGATAGACACACTGCAATACCGTACAATACAGACACACACTGCAATACTGTACAATACAGACACACTGCAATACTGTACAATACAGACACTCTGCAATACTGTACAATAGACACACTGCAATACTGTACAATACAGACACACTGCAATACTGTACAATACAGACACACACTGCAATACTGTACAATACAGACACACTGCAATACTGTACAATACAGACACACTGCAATACTGTACAATACAGACACATACAGACACTCTGCAATCCCGTACAATACAGACACTCTGCAATCCCGTACAATACAGACACTCTGCAATCCTGTACAATAGACACTCTGCAATACCGTACAATACAGACACTCTGCAATACTGTACAATACAGAGACACGCTGCAATGCTGTACAATACAGAGACACGCTGCAATGCTGTACAATACAGACACGCTGCAATGCTGTACAATACAGACACGCTGCAATGCTGTACAATACAGAGACACGCTGCAATGTTGTACAATACAGACACACTGCAATACTGTACAATACAGACACACTGCAATACTGTACAATACAGACACGCTGCAATACTGTACAATACAGAGACACGCTGCAATACTGTACGATAGAGACACGCTGCAATGCTGTACGATAGGGACACACTGCAATGCTGTACGATACAGACACTCTGCAATGCTGTACGATACAGACACTCTGCAATGTTGTACGATAGAGACACGCTGCAATGTTGACAATACGATAGAGACAGACGCTGCAATGCTGTACGATAGAGACACGCTGCAATGTTGTACGATAGAGACACCTGCAATGCACGCTGCAATGCTGTACGATAGAGACACGCTGCAATGCTGTACGATAGAGACACGCTGCAATGCTGTACGATAGAGACACGCTGCAATGCTGTACGATAGAGACACGCTGCAATGCTGTACAATAGACACTCTGCAATGCTGTACGATACAGACACTCTGCAATGCTGTACGATAGAGACACGCTGCAATGCTGTACGATAGAGACACGCTGCAATGCTGTACAATACAGACATGTTGCAATACTGTACAATACAGACACACTGCAATACTGTACAACTGTGTTGATTTCTTCTGTGTTCTCTCAGTGCTGGCCGAGGCGGGCGGCGCTCGCTATAAGAAGTATGAGGACATTGACAACGCACCGGAGGAGAAAGCGCGAGGAATCACCATCAACGCCTCGCATGTGGAATACAGCACGGCCAACCGACACTACGCACACACAGACTGCCCCGGTCACGCGGACTACGTGAAGGTGAGAGCCCTTGGCAGCCATCTTGGCTCAAACTCTCCCATAGACTAGAGCAGGGCTCTGGCTCAGAGTCCGCCACATGGAGTCAGTTTCCACTTTGTCATGTTTTTTTTTTTTTTGTGTGTGTGTCTGCTCCCCTCAGAACATGATCACGGGCACCGCCCAATTGGACGGCTGTATCCTGGTTGTCGCGGCGACGGACGGGCAGATGCCGCAGACGAGGGAGCACCTCCTATTGGCCCGTCAGATCGGCGTGGAACACGTGGTTGTGTTCGTGAACAAGGCTGATGCCGTGGACGATAAAGAGATGCTGGAGCTGGTGGAGCTGGAGATCAGAGAGCTGCTGAGCGAGTTCGGATACGAGGGCGAGAAAACACCCGTGATAGTGGGGTCAGCATTGTGTGCACTGGAGGTGAGGGGAGAGGGGAAAAAACACCTGTGATAGTGGGGTCAGCATTGTGTGCACTGGAGAGAGGTGAGGAGTCTAATTAATATTCTTATGTCAGAATCGCAGTCCTGAGATTGGGGTCGATTCGATCATGAAGCTGCTGGAAGTTGTTGACAACTACGTTCCTCTGCCGAAGAGGGAGCTGGACAAGCCCTTCCTGCTGCCCATCGAGGCTGTGTACTCCATCCCCGGTGAGACCAGTGTGTGTGATTGCTGTCCCTGTGTGTGATTGCTGTCCCTGTGTGTGATTGCACAGCAGTGTGTCTCTGCAGGTCGGTGTGATTGTGTGTTTGTAACCCTGTGCTGCCCCCTGCAGGTCGCGGCACGGTGGTGACAGGGACCCTCGAGAGGGGGGTGATTAAGAAGGGCGACGACTGCGAGTTCGTGGGGCACAACCGCGCCTTCAAATCCGTCGTGACGGGTGAGACAATCGCAGCGCTGCAGGGCTCCGCACAGCTACCCACACAGCTACTCACAGCTATCAACACAGCTATCCACACAACACACAGCTATCCACACAGCTACCCGCTACAGCTATCCACACAGCTAGCTATCCACACAGCTACCCGCTACAGCTATCCACACAGCTACCCGCTACAGCTATCCACACAGCTACCCGCTACAGCTATCCACACAGCTACCCGCTACAGCTATCCACACAGCTACCCGCTACAGCTATCCGCACACAGCTATCCACACAGCTACCCGCTACAGCTATCCACACAGCTACCCGCAGCTATCCACACAGCTATCCACACAGCTATCCACACACCACAGCTATCCACAGCTATCTACAGCTATCCACACAGCTACAGCTATCCACACAGCTACCAGCTACAGCTATCCACACAGCTATCCACACAGCTACCTGCTACAGCTATCCACACAGCTACCCGCTACAGCTATCCACACAGCTACCCGCTACAGCTATCCACACAGCTACCTGCTACAGCTATCCACACAGCTACCCGCTACAGCTATCCACACAGCTACTCACAGCTTTCCCCACAGCTATCCACACAGCCACTCACAGGGCTCTCCACACAGCTATCCACACAGCTATCCACACAGCTACTCAAAGGGCTATCCACACAGCTGCTCACAGCTATCCACACAGCTACACACAGCTACCCACACAAAGTTTGTTTATAAGCCTGAATTAAACAGCGGAGGAATTTGTCACACTAGCTGTGCTGTTTAACTGTTCTTACTTAACAATGTAAATGACCTTGCCAGGTATCGAGATGTTCCACCAGCACCTTGACAGGGCTGAGGCTGGTGACAATCTTGGAGCGCTGGTGAGGGGCCTGAAGAGAGAGGACATGAGGAGGGGCATGGTGATGTCAAAACCAGGGTCCATCAAACCCCACCAGAAAGTACAAGCCCAGGTAAACAAGCTGAGGAACTACACTACCCACAGTGCTTCACACCGACACACACACACATAGGGCCCTATGAAATCCGCGTTGAGGAGAACACGGACGAAATCGCGGAATTCAGAGAAATAACTGAATTAGGCACGAGGACATTACCACAAAATCAGGTTAAACAAACAATATATATATGTATATATTTTAAAAATTACATTGAAATAGCACGGCTTCATGGGAACGCGTGAAAAAACTATTTTTGCACCTCTCAGCCACCGTACACGACCGTGATTTTAATCGTAAAAAAGCGCTGCCTCTCGTGCCACTTCACTTGCTAGCTATCGTTATCGCCACTTCACTTCCTATAAGTTATTCTGAGCAGATATCGTAATGACTACTGCAGAATGTAGGTCTAGTTGACTTCCTATAAGTTATCAGGAGCAGATAGTACTGTTTTGATTAAATTAGAATAAATCAAAATATTTAGGATTTTATTTACATTGTCATTAATAATTAATGAAAACAACATTAAATCTGTTTGAAATGTTATAGTTCAGCTTGTGTTGAAAAGAAAAACGACTAAAAAAGCCGACATTTTAGTTTTTTGTTTTTTTTTTAATTTACAATGTTCCTAGTTTGTTTCTAGTACATTGTGCCAATTTGCACCCTTTTTTTCTGAAAGCACTTTTATTAAAACTGTTTAGAAAGATTTTTTTTTTGTCACATTTTTTCATGCATTTCTAGCTTCATCATTGCTGTCAATGTATCAAACACTTGTGGTTATAAAAAACAAACTAACTAACAAATTACAGGAAAAATTAAATCTGAAAATTCAAAATAATAAAACGGATTTCATAAGGCCTTAGAAACTATAGCATACGGTGTATCAGAGTACTTATGAAGTACTTATCTTTATGAGTAACTTATGAGTACTTATCTTTATGAGTAACTTATGAGTACTTATCTTTATGAAGCAACCAAGTACAGCAATAAAGAAAACATTGAAGTTTGGTGACAAAAATGTATTTGCTTCCTACTACAATAGTCATCAACAGAGATATACAGTACTTGAATATCCTCTGTTTGTTATTAATTGTTTCAAAATACTCATTAGATAAAACAAATGTATAACTAAACCAAACGTCACTGTGTAGTTGTGACAGGGTCTCATGTCACATGCGTGGGTCACCGCTGTTTAGCAATACAGAGAGACTTTGGGGGGGGTGGAGTTGAAACGCCGGCACAGGCGCACAGGATTTATTAATACAAACAGGTGGTCATGTGATGTTACCAGCGATGGTAAAGCACAGAGGACACATACAGCAAGCTGTACAAAAACTACAAATAAAAGGTGCCCCAGAGGACGAGCGCTAGCCTTAAAACGAGGCGTCCCGCTCCAGGAACCGGCTGCACTACGTAACCCTCGCTATACATCACATGGGATCACTATCCCCTAACTAACCTACTGATGAGCCGGTATTCATACAACGACTCGTGCTGCTTTATACGGCCTTGGCTGGGCATTGCCTTCACAAGCACCGCTTGCAGTCTCAGGGTTGCGTAGCTGTCGTTCCTGCAGAGCGGACCCTCTCCTCCTGAGTATACGCTGCTCCCCTCTGGCATGGCGTTACAGTTGCCCCGAGCCATCTCCCGCGGATGCTTTTGAACTGACGGACACTCGATCAAGACCCGCCCACCTGCTGATTGAGGTCCAGCACAGCCAATCACTTGCTGCCCTTCCCCTCAACCAAGCCTAGCAGGCAGCAAGTCTCAATCGAGCGCCCGTCTTTAAACAATAATGTAATTAACAAATCAACTCCAAAACAACACACAGTAAACCCAATTTCCCCATACAAATTATACCAACACTAAATACACACGTGCAGGACAATCGCCCTGCTACAGTAGTATAATAGAATAGCTTCGTCACAGAAAAAAACCCAAACGGAATGGCCATTCACACACAAAAAAATACTTATAATTCAGCAGCAGATTTAAAAAAAACTAGTGGGTAGATCTCACCCCGCTTGCTGTAGGTAGGCTGGCGGCTGTGTGGATGATCCTTTGGTGAAGAAACTGCTGCAATCCGCCGTTGAAGAAAAAAAAACATTCAAAAAATCATAAGAAGGAATACAAAGTATCACAGGAAAAAAACAAACTGAGCCACGGCTGGTAGAGAAAGAGCAAAATAAACTTTTTATCGCGAAGGTCACCATAAAATCTGGAATGGCTCAAATTGCTGTGAATGGGCATCTTATTTCCATCCTTGAATTGTTGATTTTCTTCCAGATATGGCTGACGGATGACGAGGGTGTTCGGACTGCATTTTTCAGTTTTGTCTTTCTGAACGGTGTTACAGTCTACCGCAAAACGCTGCACCGTGCTGTTTACTAGCTATAGCTTGATTTTATACTATACAATTCTACAGATGTTTTAAAACGCACTAATTGCTTTTACTAAAGACTCGCATATTTGGAACCACCTAGCAACAATCGCCCTATAGAAGCGCATTGCGGGCCTGCACTGCAGGATTGTGGGGGATGTGGTTTCTAGTAAATGGTAAATCTCTCTCTCTCTTTCCCTCTCAGGTGTATGTTCTCAGTAAGGAGGAGGGCGGGAGGCACAAGCCCTTCGTCTCGAACTTCATGCCCGTCATGTTCTCTCTCACCTGGGACATGGCCTGCCGAGTGGAGCTGCCCCAGAGCAAGGTGAGGGAGAGGGGGGTCTGCACTGACATCATTAATACAGATCCTGCTGACCTGCGCCAGATTACAACTGCAACTCTCATACAACTGGGAGAGTCTGTGTGTCAGTGTGTGTGTGTGTGTCTCGTTGTGTTTGTAGTTTATTAGTGTGTGTGTCTGTGTTTGTAGTTTGTGTGTGTGTGTCTGCATTGTTTGTAGTTTTAGTGTGTGTGTGTCTGCATTGTGTTTATAGTTTATTAGTGTGTGTGTCTGCGTTGTTTGTAGATTATTAGTGTGTGTCTGTTGTGTTTGTAGTTTATTAGTGTGTGTGTCTCGTTGTCTTTGTAGTTTTAGTGTGTGTCTGCATTGTGTTTGTAGTTTATTAGTGTGTGTCTGCGTTTGTAGTTTTAGTGTGTGTGTCTGCGTTGTTTGTAGTTTATTTTGTGTGTGTCTGCGTTTGTAGTTTATTTGTGTGTGTGTGTTGTGTTTGTAGTTTATTAGTGTGTGTGTCTGCGTTGTTTGTAGTTTATTAGTGTGTGTCAGTGTTGTGTTTGTAGTTTATTAGTGTGTGTGTCAGTGTTGTGTTTGTAGTTTATTAGTGTGTGTGTCAGTGTTGTGTTGGTAGTTTAGTGTTGTGTTTGTAGTTTATTTGTGTGTGTCTGCGTTTGTAGTTTATTTGTGTGTGTCTGTTTATTAGTGTGTGTTGTTGTTTATTAGTTTGTGTGTGTGTGTTGTTTGTAGTTTATTAGTGTGTGTCAGTGTTTGTGTTTATTAGTTTATTTGTGTGTGTCTGCGTTTGTAGTTTATTTGTGTGTGTCTGTTGTGTTTGTAGTTTATTAGTGTGTGTGTCTCGTTGTCTTTGTAGTTTTAGTGTGTGTGTCTGCATTGTGTTTGTAGTTTATTAGTGTGTGTGTCTGCGTTGTTTGTAGTTTATTAGTGTGTGTGTCAGTGTTGTGTTTGTAGTTTATTTGTGTGTGTGTCAGTGTTGTGTTTGTAGTTTATTAGTGTGTGTCTGTTTGTAGTTTATTAGTGTGTGTGTCTGCGTTGTTTGTAGTTTATTAGTGTGTGTGTCAGTGTTGTGTTTGTAGTTTATTTGTGTTTGTCTGTTGTGTGTGTGTGTTGTGTTTGTAGTTTATTAGTGTGTGTCTGTTTGTAGTTTATTAGTGTGTGTGTCTGCGTTGTTTGTAGTTTATTAGTGTGTGTGTCTGCGTTGTTTGTAGTTTATTTGTGTGTGTGTCTGCGTTTGTAGTTTATTTGTGTGTGTCTGTTGTGTTTGTAGTTTATTTGTGTGTGTGTCTGCGTTGTTTGTAGTTTATTAGTGTGTGTGTCAGTGTTGTGTTTGTAGTTTATTAGTGTGTGTGTCAGTGTTGTGTTTGTAGTTTATTAGTGTGTGTGTCAGTGTTGTGTTTGTAGTTTATTAGTGTGTGTGTTTTGTAGTTTATTTTTGTGTGTGTTGTGTTTGTAGTTTATTAGTGTGTGTGTCAGTGTTGTGTTTGTAGTTTATTTGTCAGTGTTGTGTTTGTAGTTTATTTGTGTGTGTGTCTGCGTTTGTAGTTTATTTGTGTGTGTGTCTGCGTTTGTAGTTTATTTGTGTGTGTCGTTGTTTGTAGTTTATTAGTGTGTGTCTGTTGTGTTTGTAGTTTATTAGTGTGTGTGTCTGCGTTGTTTGTGGTTTATTAGTGTGTGTGTCAGTGTTGTGTTTGTAGTTTATTAGTGTGTGTCTGTTTGTAGTTTATTTGTGTGTGTGTCTGTTGTGTTTGTAGTTTATTAGTGTGTGTGTCTGTGTGTACTATATGACTGCCTCTCTCATTAGTGGTATTGCCAAAGCAGTTACAGTGTGGAGTAGTGGTTAGGGCTCTGGACTCTTGACCGGAGGGTTGTGGGTTCAATCCCAGGTGGGGACACTGCTGTTGTACCCTTGAGCAAGGTACTTTACCTAGATTGCTCCAGTAAAAACCCAACTGTATAAATGGGTAATTGTATGTAAAAATAATGTGATATCTTGTAACAATTGGAAGTTGCCCTGGATAAGGGCGTCTGCTAAGAAATAAAAATAATAATAATACAAGTACAGTATATAAATGTTATGAACATCAGTATAAAAAGTAAATCATGATAAGGAATAATTCAATAGAGGTAGGAATGTATCCCCCCCCTCCTCTATTGTGATTGGGGTGTCTATTGGGCTTTGACTATTTTTAATGCTAGTTTTAAGTATTGTAGTTTGTTCTGAATTTTAGATGCTTTTTTTTTTTTTTTTTTTGGTCAAAGTTTTTCAAAATAATTTTTCCAAATACTGCCGTTTTGGATCGCTAATTCTTTGTTATTTTTCTGGGGTGTTTAGATTTTTTTTAATAATTCCCAAAAAGAGTTCTGATCAGTTATTCTTCAGTTTGGTTAAGTTGTTTGGACACACGATCCGCTGCTCTTTCTCAGGAGGTATGTGTAGCGTTTGAGTGCTTGGTAGTAGCTGAGGTGGAATTCCCTATGATTGGGTTCCTGTGTTTTCTGGTTTGTTGTGTCTGATGTTTTTGTAGGAGGGCTCAGATCTCCGAGGGGCTGCTGCTGTTTATCATGTTACACTACAGTCAGAGCTGCAGCATGCTGTTACACTACACAGTCAGAGCTGCAGCATGCTGTTTCCCATGTTACATTACACAATCAAAGGTGCTGTCACAAATTCCAGACATAAAAATATAAACATGCTGAGTTCAGTGCAGTCATCAGCTGCATAGATGAACCATTCAGCAGAATGAGGCAACAAACGTGCAAGTACAGACATTAAGTTACTGTTTTATTATCACTTTAGTGTCTTAACAAGTTGTTGTATTTTAAGCAGTTGAATATGGTAGCAACCAAGTCAGATGTTTCCTGTTACACTACACAAAGGTGCTGGCTCAAATTCCAGACATAAATATAAACATTGAGTTTGGTCATCAGCTGCATAGATGAACCATTGGAATGAGGCAACCAAAGTACAACAACTGTGTCTGCAACAACTGAGCCCTGATTTTAATTTCTTTTTAAAGAAATGTATTTTAAAGAATAAACAGGAAACAAAAGCAAAACAGGTCATGAAGCTCATTTGACCAAAAGTGCTTGACCAGTGTTATTGCAAACACTTGCACAAGCAAATGAGACAGTTGTGTGGTTTTTATGTTTCGTGCTGAACTGACTGGATCGTATCGTGAGCCTCGTATCATCATTAAGATACTGCCGGATACATATGCGCGTTTTCAACCCAAGGCGAGCATAACCCTGTTGCATTCACATTTCATTTTTCAACCTGAGGCGAACATTTCGCCCAGGGTTGAAAATTAACCCTAGTCTCTGGCAGGGGTGAGTTTGCCCCGGGTTGAAACTGGCAATGTGAATGCGCTTGCCTGTTTGCCCCAGGGTCGCCCTGTTCCCTGCCATGTCTTCCTTTCCTTACTCTCGAATATCTCTATTTTAGTGATCTTCACCTTGTGTTGTTCACACAGCTTTATATTCAATTGTAAATCACAAATTAAGACATTTCATTTCTCCTGTGTGTTTGTTCTGTCTCTCTCTCTGTGTATATACAGTATATGACTCTCTCTCTCTCTCTGTATCTCTGTGTGTTAGTGTTTTGCCATACCTCATTTAGGGAGCCTCGATGTGATCCCATGCACAGTATCATGATATTCAATACTATCGCGATACTTTGGATCTTAAGTTCATTACATGTTAAATGGCTGCCAAATTATTTTTTTTGCAAGTGCATAAGAGGCTAATACACAGTTAATAATGCTACAGCATGGTGGAATGCTTGCTGTTTAAATTTATATATATATATATATATATATATATATATATATATGAAAGATGTTTCAATAAATTGGTGGCATTTCCTCCTTTTGACTGTCCCCTCAACCAGATTTCTATTGTGATCTGGCTGAAATCCAAAATAGTTCCACATCAAGCTTCTCTCCAGCGTTCGACATGACCGCTGCAGTTCCCAGAGCGCGCAGGGTAGTTGGTCTCTTCCACTAAGTGGAAATTAGTCCGCTTAGTTCATATTGTTTTTAAAGCACACAATTCCAGAGTTTTGTTTCAACCGTGATACTTTGATATTTTTATTTTACCCTGATATTTGTCTTAGGATTTTAGTATCATGATATACTGCAGAACACTATACAATATGACTGTCTCTCTATCTCTGTATATACATTATATGACTCTCTATCTCTGTGTATATACAGTATATGACTCTGTATGTGTATACAGTATGACTGTCTATCTGTGTATATACAGTATATGACGGTCTCTCTCTATCTCTGTGCATGTACAGTATATGACTGTCTCTGTGTGTGTATATACAGTATCGTACTGTCTCTGTCTATCTCTGTGTATATACAGTATATGACTCCCCAGTAATGTTGTTGAAGCTGACTCCCTGGGATCCTTCAAGAAGCTGCTTGATGAGATTCTGGGATCAATAAGCTACTAACAACCAAACAAGCAAGATGGGCTGAATGGCCTCCTCTCGTTTGTAAACTTTCTTATGTTTCTCTCTCTCTCTAGGAGATGGTGATGCCAGGGGAGGACACCTCCCTCACTCTCACTCTCAGACAGCCCATGGTTCTGGAGAAAGGGCAGCGCTTCACACTGAGAGACGGGAACAAAACCATCGGGACTGGACTGGTCACTGACATACTGACCGCTACACAGGAGGACCAGATCAACTGGGGTTAAACAGTGACCTCTCCCTCGATTCACAAGGACTGTACAGCAGAGAGGAGAGGGGGGGGCTGGACAGAGTGTGTTTAGGGTTAGGGAGCGATGCTTCGACACACTGTCTTTGACTGCATTATGAATAAATAAAGCCCAGCCAATGTCAGTTTATTCTTGATGTCTATAGCTTTACATTTGGTAACACCTGTGTGCGTAAAAGGAACTACAGCTCCCATCCTCCCTTGCTGTTGCTGCTAGCTTGTGGGGCATGCTGGGAGTTGTAGTTTTTATTCAGATTATTTTTGTTATGTTTTGATTTAGTAGCACTTCTTTGAATGGCTAGGACTGTTGGATTCCCTTCCCCTTAAAGAGCTACATCTCCCATCACCCCTCAGTGTTACTGTCAGTGTGGGGCATGCTGGGAGCTGTAGTTTTTAGAATTCCTTTCCCCCTACTTTGGCTGGGTTTTCTCAAAACATAATTTAATTAAAATAAAATGGAAACCATCTGCTCTGTTAAATGTATAAAGCTTTATTTAAAATATTTTTTACAGCATGCGGTATTAATCCTGGTACAGTGTGAAGACAAATTAGTGATAAAATATTGTTCTCTCTGAGCGTCTGTCTGTCTTTTGAGGGTCAGAACTGCAAATGGAATAGTTGAAATGATTTGTAAAAATAAAAATATATAAAAAAAACTCTTGTCTTTGTGTTTTGTAAAAAGTAACCAATCCATGTATAAAAATGCAGCCCCTCATTAGCTTTCACAGGTCAAGTTATTTTACAATATACACATAGTGAGGAGTGTGGTGTGTTTCAAATCTGATGCTGTAGAAACACATTTGTTCCATGTGGTAGTTCTTCCACAGAGGGGGTAGGATTATAATGGGCACCTGATTGAGTTTCACAGGAAGGCTTGTCTCATTATAAACATTCCCACTATGTAAGAAAGGCTATATTTTCTGCCAAGGTTTGCCTTACTGACTCCCTACCTGTTCCACTGCATTTAGGAACCTGGCAGTCGGTTTAGTTTGAACACACTGCACAGAGCTGTGCGATTTCTTTACAATGTCTTCAACGAAAAAAACCGCAGCTGCTGCATTGAAGATTGGAAATACTTCTGTTAAAGACCACTCTGTCCAGGACGGTTGTTATTTTTACTTATTTATGTTTTTGATTTGTTTGATAATTCACTGATGGATAAAATAGAACGTCTTTAAAAAATGTGGATATTTCAATATTTTAGGAACATTTGTTGTATAATAACTGGAGAAAATTATCCATTTTGAATGAGACAATGCTATTTTTTCTGCTCTAATAAACATCATGAATAAGCCATGTTTCACCATGAAAAGTCCAGCCCTACCACTATGTTAAAGTTTAACGGATGTGAGAGACGACTGACTGCTCATATTAACTAGTACATAAAATCACAGTGTCAGTTCCACAGCAGGTTTAGTGATGTTACAATGGTGATGCACAAACAGCTCCATGCTGCCCCCTGCCTGTCAGCCCGGCTCACTGCAGCTCTGATTGGATAGAAAAAATCAAAGGGAAGCTTCCAATCAGGTTTGGGCTGGCCCCTGGGGGATTCTGGGTAGACAGTGGTGTCAACGAATGAGACTTCTGCTGTCAGGGTAACAGGACGGGCAGTACACTGGCAAACGACAACAAAAAGGAGCTTTATTTAAAACAGCAACAGAAATGCACTCAATCAAACCATACCATCCAGAACTATTAAACACTCAGTCATAAACATTTCAGAACTTAATAAATTCAATGAAGAGACACTGAGAAAGACTTCTAGTGGAAACGTTTGCCATTGAATTGACACTGAAGAGACTGACTTTGGATTGTATTGAAATAGGAAAAACCCACCTGCAGTAAGGTGCACCTCATGCTGGATTTTGCCCCCAGGATTTGTCCCTGGGGGTGGGTCAGGAGCCCCCTCTGAGCCCAGAGGAACCGGAAAGACAGAGAGATGGGGACGAGGCACCCCGAAACACAGGACTCTGCAGCCTGGAGAGAGAAGAGACTGCTTTAGTAAAGATTGAACATTATACAGACACACACAGACATTGTCGCTGACACAGACAGACTGACACAGATACAGACAGACTGACAGACACTCAAGGCTCATTCACACGACGCAGCACAGACACTGCAGGTGGCAAGAGGATTTTAGTTGTTCACCCTGAAAGCAGCGTGAATATTGACTCGAGGCGCCACACACGGCAAGACTGCGATTTTAGCAGAGAGTGAGCAGGAAAAAATGGACCAAATTCAAAACATATATTAATTAGGGCTGCTCCGATTAACAGATTAAATCAGACCAATTAATCAACTAAAGAGATGGTCGCAGATTCATTTTTTTTTACAATTTAAAAGCATGCAGAATTTTATTTTTGTTTATAAAATAAAATCAACCAACAGAAGATCTGCATTTTCTCTCCGGCAGTCCAATCTTAAGTGAGCGAAGGCAGGACATGAATAGTTAGTTGATGATTTTAGTAGGTTTAACCAATGGGAGAGTCAAAGATCTGCCCCTTGTTATGCAGGTGTCCAATCATTGGCAAGCAGAGGCGGGACATAATTGGGAGTTTAACCAATGGGAAAGTCAAAAGCTCGACCTGTTTTTACAGTTGTCCAATTATTAGTGAGCAGAGGTGGAACAAATATGCTGGGTAAGGTGTAAGAGTATCTGAATTTCGCGCAAATATTGCTTATAGAGCGTTGTTGAAATTATATTGAGAACTTCAAAAGTAATATTTCAAATTGCTTTTTACAAATAAAAACAAAAAAACACTGAGACACTGTAGTGAATTTTGTTACGAATCAATTTTCAAGAACTTTCTCAGAAAACAAATGGAGGTATACACCACAAATACCCGAACTGACACAGGAAGGGAAGGTATCCATGGCTTGCTGGTAGCTGTCAATTAAAAAAAAGTATACTGCTGGAACTGTATTTTGTTCGGTACAGAAAAGGCGATATGGAAAAGCACTGGCTACAGCAATCTACGATGTCTAACCAAGTCACCACATAAACATGAGCGTTCCCGAAGTCACATGCGAGCCACTGTGACACTCAAAACAACTGGACGAACCCGGATTGATGTTCAACTGGATGAGCAGAAGTGTAGGGATACAATACATCACAATGAGCAAGCAAGAAAAAATCAACAGGGTCTTGAACGCTTGATTGATTCTGTTGTTTACCTTGGCAGCAAGAACTGGCATTCAGAGGGCACGATGAAGGCACCAATTCCTCAAACAGACATCATGTGGAATTACTTTCTCCGATTTGTGACTACGACGGCATAAGTAAGCTACTAACAACCAAACGAGCAAGATGGGCCGAATGGCCTCCTCTCGTTTGTAAACTTTCTTATGTTCTTATGTTCTAAAACGCAGCTCAGCTGTCTTGGGTTTTCAGGTATGTGATGACAGTGGCCCGAAAGAATGGTTGTTCTGTGAAAATGTGTTACATTTACTAAAATAAAAATAATACCTCATAAATGACATAAATGATATATTAAATAAATGTGGAAAAAAAAAGTGTTACATCAGATTATTCATATAACTGTGGTATCAGTCCATAGAGCGAGCATTATAAAGGGGCATTGAGCTGAAAGCTCCAGACACAGGGGTACAGGCAAAAAAAAAAAATAAAACAATAAAAAATAAAAAGGATGAAACCCCTGACCTAAGCATTTCTTAATTGCTTTAAAGGTGTTCTTGTTTCAGGTGAGGCAGCACTGTGTCTGCGGTGGGGAGTGTTTGTTCTGGTTGTTTCAGGTGAGGCAGCACTGTGTCTGCGGTGGGGAGTGTTTGTTCTTCTTGTTTCAGGTGAGGCAGCACTGTGTCTGCGGTGGGGAGTGTTTGTTCTGGTTGTTTCAGGTGAGGCAGCACTGTGTCTGCGGTGGGGAGTGTTTGTTCTGGTTGTTTCAGGTGAGGCAGCACTGTGTCTGCGGTGGGGAGTGTTTGTTCTTGTTTCAGGTGAGGCAGCACTGTGTCTGCGGTGGGGAGTGTTTGTTCTTGTTTCAGGTGAGGCAGCACTGTGTCTACGGTGGGGAGTGTTTGTTCGTGTTTCAGGTGAGGCAGCACTGTGTCTGCGGTGGGGAGTGTTTGTTCGTGTTTCAGGTGAGGCAGCACTGTGTCTACGGTGGGGAGTGTTTGTGTTGCAGTCTCCGCTGCTCTAGTCATGTTACTACCCGGGTTTCGATTCATTAAATTTGAGACTTGAAAGCATGTAGAAAATATGACAATACAGTTGTAAGTGCGGGTCTCAACCCGGCGTAAAAAGGACCACGTTAAAACAAGCTTTGCATGAAGCCTTTTCTTAACGGACAGGATATCAATGTTTTACAGAAAACAATAACACAGCAAGCGGCAAGTATCAAAAATAACAACAACAACAACAACAACAACAACAACGGTGGCGACTATCCTTCTCAGGAACTAAATCGTAAAAAACAACATAACATCCTGTCAGTGATAACACAAACCCAGATAACTTCAATACCAAGCCCGTAGTCAGCTATGAGGCACGGGCCTCGGTTACAATCATACTAATAAAATGGATATCACCCCTCGTTGTGTGCTACATTCATTCCCAAGTCCTGCTGATATCTATAGGCTCTGCTGTGCTCTTCAAAAATGTTTAAGAACATAAGAAAGGTTACAAACGAGAGGAGGCCATTCAGCCCATCTTGCTTGTTTGGTTGTTAGTAGCTTTTGATCCCAGAATCTCATCAAGCAGCTTCTTGAGGGATCCCAGGGTGTCAGCTTCAACAACATTACTGGGGAGTTGGTTCCAGACCCTCACAATTCTCTGTGTAAAAAAGTGCCACCTATTTTCTGTTTTGAATGCCCCTTTATCTAATCTCCATTTGTGACCCCTGGTCCTTGTTTCTTTTTTCAGGTCAAAGAAGTCCCCTGGGTCAACACTGTCCATACCTTTTAGGATTTTGAATGCTTGAATCAGATCACTGCGTAGTCTTCTTTGTTCAAGACTGAATAGATTCAATTATTTTAGCCTGTCTGCATACGACATGCCTTTGTATGTTTAGGATCGTCTTGCTGCATGACCCCCTTTCGGTTCAGCTTCAGCTCACGGACGGCTGGCCTGACATTCTCCTCTAGAATCTTCTGATACAATGCAGAATTCATGGTTGTGTCAATGATGGCAAGCCGTCCAGGTCCTGAGGCAGCAAAGCAGCTCCAAACCATCACACTCCCACCACCATGCTTGACGGTTCGGATGAGGTTTTTCTGTTCGAACGCAGTGTTTGGTTTTCGCCAAACATAACGTTTCTCATTGAGGCCAAAAAGTTCTACCTTTGACTCGTCTGTCCAGAGAACATTGTTCCAGAAGTCTTGTGGATCATCTATGTGCTCTTTGGCGAACTTCAGTCGGGCAGCAATGTTCTTTTTAGAGAGCAGTGGTTTCCTCCTGGCTATCCTTCCATGAATACCATTCTTGTTCAGTCATTTTCTGATAGTTGAGTCATGAACACTCACATTAGCCAAGGTGAGAGTGGCCTGCAGATCCTTGGATGTTACTCTGGGGTTCTTTGTGACTTCCTTGATGATTTTCCGGTTTGTTCTTGGATAGATTTTGGTAGGACGACCGCTCCTGGGTAGAGTGACTGTGGTCTTGAACTTTCTCCATTTTGATAAAACCAGGGGGTCACTTACTTTTTCACATACCCTGAATCTTAATTACTCATTATTTGTCTAATTCATACATCATTTTGTTTCAAAAGACATGGAATTGGTTAAAATAAACCCTATTGGATATTTAAGAAGGCTATCATGGTAAAACTATGGAATTTCCATGATTATCATTGGGGTTCACAAACTTTCTCAGCGCTGTATATATAATATTACAGGCAAACCCCGAAATGCGAGCGTTTCACAGATTGCCCAGGCAATTCGCGATTTGCCTGCTGACTTTGGGCAAAACTTAAAATAACTTATTTTGGGCTGCCCACTGCTTCTCGGGCAGAGTCTGAATCACTCCCTCGGTTCTTTCATTCCTGTTCTGAGTGACAGGCAGACCTGCCTGACCTCCGGGTTTTCCATTCAGACTCGGGCTCTGGGTTCTGTCATGAAGTCTCAGAGTGTTTGGAGATTTGCTGCTGAACTAAACGAAGTCCCTACCCTAGATGCTTAATGTAATTACCAAGGCCCTTCCCCTAGCACTATAATTGGCTGCTTCACGTTCAATTATAAAAAGGACAGTATTATTATTAACCTAATAACCAGTAATAATAAGGAGTTGTATTGAACTGTCCAATCAGAGAGATGGATGCAGTTACTGGGTGGAACATGAATGATTAGCTGATTCACGTTTGACAGTGTTTATGACAAGCTATCTAAGAGTTGGAGAGCGAACTCAGCGCAGTGGCTGAGAGTGTAAGTTAAGTACGTAATACATATCTAGATTTTAATAATTTGTTTAAAATAAATTAGTCATATATCTCATTAAATATTTTATATAGTCATGTCGTCAATAAAAATACATTTTTAAATATATGCCTATTTTCTGAAACCTGACTTCCTGTGTAGTTTTTATGAATGCATGTGAGTGAGTGAGTGAGTGAGTGAGTGAGTGAGTGACGCTACTCAGGTAGGCAGGTCAAACAAGCTCTTCAATTCGTAGCTCTGTGTCTGTCCCTTAAACTTAAAATGAAAGATCTGTGAGATTCCTTCTGGACTTTGACCGGGCAATCCGCGAATTGCCCAGTTTCAGGGTTTGCCCATAACACAATACCAAAGAACTACGAATGTGAAAATCAAATCCATTCTGGTGTTTTTGATCCCCTGTGTATCCTGAGTCTCCGTGTACTGCACTCCCTCCCTGAATGACCTTTATTTTTGCCCCTGTCATTGCGATAGCTTGAAACACATCCGCCAGCTAAACAGCCTATATAGCGATTTAAGCTTTTTGACATTTTGCTTTAGCTTTTAAAATTGAATTGATGTATCAAATTATGATTAAAATCAGACATCGACAAATCATTTCGGAAATGTGGGGTTATTTAGAAGAAAACCGCAGTTTGGGATGTAAATAGTCCCAGATTATCAGATATTAAAGCCCCGATATCTCGGCGTTCACTATATTTATATTTTCCATTTTCAGGATTGTGTAATTCTGGGTATTTAGCCAGAGGATGGGAGAGATGCGCTGACACCACTTGCTTCTGTGTTCTCATTGGTTGATACAACGCAGAAACTGAAAAGTTCGCTTCAGGGGCTAAAATAAAATGTCCGCCCTGCCGCCCTGCGTCCTGTGTGAACACTGAGGTTAACTACATGGGAAAGAAAAAACAAAAAAACGCGTCAATGTGAACGACCCTTCAGACTGACACACACACACAGACATTATCGCTGACACAGACACTCAGACTGACAGATGTACACCTATACACACAAAGACAGACAGAATCTCACACAGGTCAGTCACACACACACACACACACACACACACAGACACCGAGCTCTGATTGGTTACCTGGTCAGGAGCGGGGCAGTCTTCTTGGATGACTCTCGTCCAATCAGAGTCTTCTCCCGGGCGGGCGTTCCTCACCATGGCAATGTCCTGAGGGGTCGCGACCCCTCTGAGAATTCTGTAGAGCTCAGAGCGAAACTGAGAACAGTTCTGAAAAACCGAGCTGACAAAGGGAGGGAGGAGAGTGCATTACTGACAAAATGAATTGATTGCGTGACTGATCGATTCGTTGATTGATTGATTGATTGATTGATTGATTGATTGATTGATTGATTGATTGATTGATTGATTGATTGATTGATTATTCCATAACAACTTAACCAGAGCTTTTTGCAAACCGTCTCAGATTTTGCTAGAAAAATTCAAAAGGGGGTTTTCAGGCCCGCTGAGTTCAGAAATGCTAATCTTGTTATTTATTTATTTATTTATTTATTTATTTATTTATTTCCCCTTTGAGCTGTGACCTGGCAAAGGTCAACCTTTGCCAGGTCACAGCTCAAAGGAGTGACCATTACCAGAAAACATCACGCTGGGCTCAACTTAGACGCTACCATCATGTGTAGCACCTTGTTCGACTCATAACGAACAGGGCTTGAGGGGCAAAAATACCAGGAGCACCTAACTCATGAGGGGTAAGTGATGAGTTTTATTCAAACTTCAGCCCAACCCTTTACCCTGTAGGGATGCGGGTCCTAATATGTTAGTATTGCTGTAAGAACCTTAGGGACCACTCTTCCAAATTTCGTTTTGAGTTTTTTTTTTCAATTTTAAAGTGTTGCTAACCTAGTTTGCTATTTACCATATTTACATATTTTTGTATATTTAAACGCTATATTAAAAAATAATAATAATAACACTATGTAACACAATTTTTGTTCCTGGGTAGTAAGTGTTATTTCCTAATTGCTTATGCCTCAAAAGTATAGAAAATGGCTATTATTCCCCACAAACTTTGCTTTTTGTGACCAGGACAGTGATATTTTGAAATTTACCTATTTCCAATGAGAAACGGGCGAATTTGTGTCTTTTCGTTCACATAAAGTCAGAAAAAAAAACAACATATGAATCCAAATTAACATGTATTTATACTAAAGTAATACAAAAAAATGACTACAAAAGATTTAGAAGTGAGTAGTTTTTCGAGATTTACGATTATACTGTAAATCACTTTCATGAATCAGCCCCCAAATGTAGTCTCCCATCATGTTCTCGTTATACTGTCCTTGGTAGCGGCGTTCAAAGTCCAGTATATCCCTGGAAGCGCCGCCTTGCTCCTCGATACGCTCCCATGTTCTCCTTGAATTTATCAAGATGAGCATCAAGGATATGGACTTTGAGGGACATCCTACAGCCCATTGTGCCGTAGTTCTTCACCAGAGTCTCAACCAGCTCCACATAGTTTTCGGCCTTGTGATTGCCCAGGAAGCCCCGAACCACTGCGACAAAGCTGTTCCAAGCCGCTTTCTTCTTACTAGTGAGCTTCTTGGGAATACATTGCACTCCAGGATCTTCTTTATCTGTGGTCCGGAAGACACCGGCTTTGACCTTTGCCTCAGACAGCTTAGGGAAGAAGTCTTGAAACTACTTGAAGGCTGCCCGACTCCTTATCTAGAGCTCTGACAAATTGTTTCATAAGGCCCAATTTGATGTGCAGTGGTGGCATCAGCACCTTCCGGGGTCCACCAGTGGCTCCCCACTTTGACGTTCCTCCCCACAGAGAACTCGGTCCGCTGTGGCCAGTCCCGCCTGTGGTAGTGCGCCTTGGTGTCCCTGCTGTCCCAAAGGCAAAGATAGCAGGGAAACTTGGTAAAACCGCCTTGGAGACCCATCAGGAATGCCACCATTTTGAAGTCTCAAAATGCTCTGCCGGATGCTTGCAGCCTCTTGATGCCATCTCAGAAAAATGCAGATATGTATCCACTTAGGCAGCTGGAACTAAACTGAACTGGTGGGCTTAAGGCCCCTGTATTTATACTACTATTTATATTACTGGAAAGTCCTAGAAAGTTCTAGAAGTTACTCCAAGTTTACTCAGCACTGAATCTATCTGGAATGTTCTGGAAAATAGGTAAATTTCAAAATATCACTGTCCTGGTCACAAAAGCAAAGTTTGTGGGGAATAATAGCCATTTTCTATACTTTTGAGGCATAAGCAATTAGGAAATAACACTACCCAGAAACAAACAAAAAAAAAAAAAATTTGTTACACGGTGTAATAATAATAATAATAATAATAATAATAATAATAATAATAATAATAATAATATGTATTTTTTATTATTATATAATTGATTGAGCCTACTGTAACTATTAGCGTGTATTTTGGTAGAAAGTTAAAAAAAAAAAAATAATAATAATAATAATAATAATAATAATAATAATAATAATAATAATAATAATCTGAGAAACTTGACAGGTTACACACACGTCCCTTATAAATCCGGGGTTTAGCAGTTACAAAACTGAAAGAACGTCAAGAAAAATCTGAATTCCACTGTGGCAGGGTGGCTGGGCGGTGACGTCACACAGAAGCAGGGACGGGACAAATACTGACACCAAGTCTGCAGTTTTAAATAATGAAAGGCAGCTGTAAGTCGCTTGGGGTATGTCTCTATCAGTTTTGCACATCGAGAGACTGAAATTTTGCCCATTTATTCAAATACAAAAATAAATAAAGGTTTAAACAAAAGAAACTTGCAGTGGGATGGTGTGTTCAGGAGGTGATGAACCATACACGCCAAACATAACGTTTTGCATTGTTGCCACCAGATTGAAATTAAATAAAAAAGGTAAACAAAACAATCATTTTAACACAAAATACACGATCAGGCTGGGCAAAAGCCTTCACTGATCCTTTACGTTTTAGTTTTTCTCTCCCAGGTGGCTTTTCTCTCGATGCTTTCTTCTTGCTCTCTCCTCTCTAACACCCACCCAGAGTGCATCGATGGGCCTCTTGCAGGCTTTATGCAGGTGACCATCTCGATTAGCAACAAATTAAATCACCTAATTAATTCGGGAGATGGCCACCTTCTGCGGACCTCGAAGTTGTTTTTTAAATTACTGTGGATGTGGCTACCCATCCACTGAAAGTAAAGGGGCTACTAAACAAATATGAAAACAAACATTCCCACTTGTTGTTGATTCTTCAAAAAATTACAGTTTCATATCTTTATGTTTCCCTAAACAAAACAATAACAAAACATGAGATGGCCGCTTCACGCAGTTGTTTTAAATTACTGTGGATGTGGCTACCATGCTACTAAATAAAATAATAACAAAAAATAACATAACACAAAACAAATACAAAATAACACACTGCACAGGGGCGGAGGGGGAGACCCCGTTCTAAAAATAAACAAATACATTTAAATCAGCAGGGCTTACTACCCCCCTGCTACATCCACAAAGCTGCAGAAATAGTTGCCAATTAATTTGTGTCTGTGATGCAACACACTAAAACACCTGAACATCAAGACTTGAGTTCAGCTTATAGAGAAAGAGTGGAAAAAACCAGCAGAAGCTATTTTTATATTTGAGTAACTCTCTAGTATTGCTTATTATAGTTGTACTCTTACTATGTTACTTAAATGTAGTAGCAAATGTGTCCCAAACTGCACTGAAATGAACATTTCCTTAAATAAAGTAAGTTATGCATTTGTTGAGGTGGGCTCACAGGGAAGCTTTTGTGTATCGTGAAGAATTTAATGAACCAGTCGAGCTACAAGGCTAGATCCGCCCCTGTTAATCACTAATGGATTGATTGTGTTCACTGTTAAATTAAACCAAAATCCTACAAGTTATGTTCCTTATTTTTTTGTGTGTGTTTTGTGCGACCAGGAGGGAGCAAGTAGATTTTTAAGAAGGACAAGTAGATTTTTCTAGCATTTTGTCCCTTGGACAACAAGTTTTTTTCAGAAATTGGCAACACCTGACCATGGCAAACTTAAAGAACTTGAGGGGCGAACAACTTCCGGCGTCACTAGAATTTCACGTCTACTCCTACTGGAATCAAACTAAAAATCTCAGTTCTTATGACAAGTATATAACTACTCAAAAAGGAAAGGATCTTAAACATTTTAAAAGTTGCATACAGAATGTGTTTGGCTAACAACTGCTATAGAAACCACACACCAAAGTTCAGTAATCTTCAAATTTAAACTTCTGCGGACGTGAACTGGAGCAGGGAGCGAGATTTTCTTCAAAATGTTCTTCCATTCATAGAACAGTCTGTCCTCGGGGAAGGGCCACTTGAAGGTGCTCGGTCCAGCAGGATGCATCACCTTCACTTGTGCTCCATCATCAGAGACGTTCTCAACTCCTCCAGGGAACACTTTACTGTCCTACAACACCTTCACCCAGTCACCAACGCAGCTGAGCTGGACCCTCCTGGACAACTGCGCCTTTCAACACTGTCACCACACGGAATTCCGTACTGTGACGGGTAAATGAGACCTTTATCTTGCCTGGGGTATCGGGTACAAAGTGGTGTGCTTCCCTGGAGCCGGTGATGGCTAGGGCGTCGTCATACCTGGCATTAAGGAGAGGGTGGTTCTCTTCAACCTGTTCTTGAGGGACGAACGTGACCTGCACACCGGTTACGTGTCCTTTCGCCCATTCACACAGCTGGTAAGGGGTAAGAATGATGTTGCCTTGAAGACTAGCTTGTGCTGCTCTTGCCTTAATAGTACCTCCCACACCATCGCACTGACTTTTTCCGTGTGACATGGCAAAGTAATGCCATTCTGCGGTGATACTGAAGTCTTGTTGATGAAACTAAGGTTGGTGAAGTTTTTGCGATTCTTGTACTGCCTAGCAGCTCCGTCACTGAAGTAATGTACATGATTCAAGTCAGGGCCCCCCTCTTAATAAATGGAATGACCTCCTCTGAAATGCATACACTGTCGACGTGGAGTGTTGCATTTCATTACTCATCACCGCAACACTCATTTGTTCTCAGTTCACTGTACCAACGGAAGTAGAACACAAACGGATGGAGTGTTGCCTAGAATTGTGCCAATTAAATCCTTGGGCAGCGTCTTGGATCACAAAACCATAATTTTCTGCAAAATTGGGCAAACAGATGGCTGATTATCTATCAGTTTGTGGTTTTTAAACCACAACTAATTGAGGTTTTGGTAGTTTCAAATGTGTCACTGTAACAAAGAGATCTAAGTTCCACACGCAAGCTCATAACCCCTCAACTCCAAGCTAGTGCCACTGGAAGCACACCATGTCACTTTTTACTCTAGATCTAACCCCAGACGATGCAAAATTGAAGATTAACACCAGTTCACTTAGGACTATGTGGTACTTTAGCCTCACCAAAGTGGCCATAAGCAACGCTCCAATGCATGACAAATGCAACTTCAAAAATCTGCCAAAAATCCCAAATCCCTGGACACCAAAATGCTTTGCTTGATTCTTCTAATTTCAGGAGGGGATTAAATGACCGGGGGACTTGAAACCAAAAGTGTTTCACAAAATTTGGAAGCGTGGTCCCTAAGGGTCTAACAGCAATACTAACATTTTAGGACCCAAATCCCCTACAGGGTAAAGGGTTGGGCTGAAGTTCGAATAAAACTCGTCACTTACCCCTCGTCTGGCAACTTGCCAAAAGTGATTTGGGTGCTCCTGGTATTTTTCTTGAAAGCCCTATTCATTACAAGTCGAACAAGGTGATACACACGAGACAGTCGGGCAACAAAATACCCCTTTTCTGGTTGAGTTGGCATGAAATGACCCTGATTCGTTTTATTGATTACCTGAGCTGGCAGCCTGTGAGCAGGTTCTCTCTGAACAGGATCGGGGTTCGAGAATCACCTGAGCAAACTCCGTTCACTGAGCCACTCAGCATGGAGATCTGAGAATACACTGAGATCAGGAAAAAACACAGAGAGAGACACAGACAGACAAACTGACAGACACACAGAAAGAGACAGAGACACACACTGAGATTCTGAGATGGAGACACACACAGACAGACACATGTTTGTTTACAGTATTTAAATAAAGGATACTGGCTGGGCTCTGCCATTGAATCGACCCATCACAGGGGAGCCCCACACCAGCCCAGACTGAAGAGGAGGGGATGGGGGAGGAGGGGAGGGAGAGGGGGCAGCCTGGGAAAATAGAAAACAAGAACCAGTAAACAAAACTATCAAAAGCAGTAAACAATCTAATCCGAACCAGTTAACTTCTGTATACAAATCTTTCCTGGTCTCTTGTGGTAGTGCTTGTCTTGTAAAAACGATAAGCAAATGCGTCTCTGCTGGTAATTTAGAACACAAGGTAGGAAGCACTTTTTACACAGAGAGTTAGAAATACATGGAATAGCTGACCAGGTGACGTAGTAGGATCTAAGACACAGGGAGAATTAAAAAAAAAAAAAAAAATGATTCTGTGCTTTTCAAGGAGTTCCCCAGTAAGGGAGAATGGTGTGCTAACAAGGGACGAGCCTTGATGGGCTAAACGGCCTTTTCTCGTTCCTAGTTTGACCTCCCGTCCCTGTGTTCATACCCTGAACTCTGCGCGGTGCGTCTGGTGCAGTGTCGATCCAGACAGGGACACGTTGCTCAGGGAGAATTCCACAGACACACTCGAGATCTCACCAGCAGGGGTGTACATGAACACGGAGGAGACCTGCGGGAACACAAGAAACCATCGAACCAGCCCCGCCATCAACCACAATCACAATCGCAATCACAATCACAACCACAAATCACAACCACAATCACAATCACAAATCACAATCACAACCTCAAATCACAATCACAACCTCAATCACAATCACAAATCACAACCACAATCAATCACAAATCACAACCTCAATCACAACCACAATCACAACCTCAACCACAAATCACAATCACAACCTCAATCACAATCACAACCTCAACCACAAATCACAATCACAACCTCAATCACAATCACAACCTCAATCACAACCTCAACCACAAATCACAATCACAACCTCAATCACAATCACAACCTCAATCACAACCACAATCGCAATCTCAATCAACCACAACCTCAACCACAAATCACAACCTCAACCACAACCACAATCTCAACCACAATCACAAATCAAAATAAAAAAAAAAAAGAAATGAAAAACAATAAAGCGATGTCTACTTATATACGGTTTCTGCCTGAAATACACACGTGAAGAGTGTAGAATTTTAAGTTTGACATCCTCTGCTTTATAGTTAATTCAGTGGAGCAAAGTAAAGCCTTCACAACCTATTCTGGAATGTTAGTTTTGCATATTATTTTAGGATAAGTAGTATTGGAAATTGCTTTAGTTTTATAAGATTTTGCTGGGAATTGTGCAGCATGTGATTGGAACAGGAAAGTGAAAGTAGTTTTTGTATTAAACTTAAATACATTAGTAATGTACTTTAGCTTGGGTATTGTATTAAGTTATATGATTGATTAACCTATTACGTTTGACCTGTTGTCAGAGCAATATCTTTTTTTTTTTTTTAAAACAGTAAGAAATGCACCTGTGGCACGCCTCTCAAAGATGGCACTGTGGATATGCACTGAAGTTTATTTCCCCCTCTGTTTACTGGCATGTCATGTATTTAATTTAGAAACTTTCCGTTTACATTTAAAACACATTGGAGCTAGAACATGCATATTTAGACACCGCGCTACACTTTTAATCAGGCGCTTAGTAAGCTTTCGTTAGTTAACTTGAATGCTGGCTGCACAGTAATTGTCAGAACATTTTCTAGTTTTAATAAAATTAAAATGAATAACATGCTGTTTTAATATAAGAACATAAGAACGTAAGAAAGTTTACAAACGAGAGGAGGCCATTCAGCCCATCTTGCTCGTTTGGTTGTTAGTAGCTTATTGATCCCAGAATCTCATCAAGCAGCTTCTTGAAGGATCCCAGGGTGTCAGCTTCAACAACATTACTGGGGAGTTGGTTCCAGACCCTCACAATTCTCTGTGTAAAAAAGTGCCTCCTATTTTGTTCTGAATGGCCCTTTATCTAATCAGAACAGAAAATAGGAGACACTTATTGTTTTCGCTTTATTGTTTTTCATTTCTTTCTTTTTTATCCCTGCCATTGTAGTTTCTTCGCAATAAACAAAGTGGCAAATGACACATTTTCACAAAATAATAGCATTACAGTGAGATTTGTATAATTGTTTGTTTGCAAGATGTCGTTTGAATATTGGTCAGGACATGATATTTGCTTTCTATTTTTATTATTAATGGTGATCAAACATTGTATCATGTTAAGTAGTTATTTCTGAGATGTAGTTGATTGGTGCAAGTGCAGTGTTGCAACGTTTTGTTTCTGTATGTAAAGTGTGATTGGATAGTCAGATTCTCAAGACCATTTAAACACCCCCCCACCACTACGCACATCCTGAGCCCCTGTGGCCCCCCAAGGTTTGGACATTGCCTTATCTGGCCCGCCAGAGAATGTAATTGAGTACCACTAAAGGGTTAAACAAACATTCAAATGTATTCATTCATTTAGAATTAGCTGGAATGCATAATGACAGGGATCTAAATAAGACTCCTATTGCCCAGCAGTTTTACCCAGTCCAGGTTTTACTATCAGCTTGATTATTTGTTATCAGTTTGTGAGTCAAGGGCCACACGACCAAGGGCAATCTGAGCTGTGGCAGTCCGAGCGAGGACAGGTGGAGCGAGGACCTTTTTCAAATCCCTCCCAAATGGCAACTAGAGGCCTCCTTCCTACCCTGACACCCTGGAAAATAGCGCTCACTTGTTCTCCGCTCGTAGAATGAACACTGGTAAGTACCTGCTCCACATACCTTTACTAACTCCTTCTCCCCTTACGCTGCCTGCTACAAACCTGAAAATCTCCTTTTTCAATTGTCGCTCTCTGACTAACAAATCTGCTTCTCTGCTTCTCAGTGAACTTATAACCGATACCAATCTCGACCTTTTCTGTCTAGCTGAAACCTGGCACTCTGTAAACCACATGCACTCACTGCATCTAGCCACCCCAAAGGGCTATTCCCTCTTTGACAAACTTCACCTCACTGGCCGAGGCGGGGGCACTGCTGTATTGCTAATTCTGTGCTTGCTTCCTCAGTTCTTTCTTTGCCTGCCTTTTCTTCATTTGAGCATCTCGCCATCAAGCTCCCCTCTCCCATGTCTCTCACCCTTGCTGTTATATTCCGTCCACCTAAGAGCAACTCAGCTTTTATTGCCGAGTTTTCAGAATTCCTCTCCCTCGTCTGCACTTCTACTGACACAATCCTACTCCTAGGTGACTTCAACACTCATGCTGACTTGCCTTCCTCCCCCCTAGTGACCGACTTCAACACGCTTCTGGACTGTCTTGGACTTTTTCAATCTGTCAGCGTCCCCACTCACACCCGAGGACACAGCCTGGATCTGCTCATCACCAGGAGCCTTGATATCTCCAGCCTCTCTCTCTCTGACCATTTCTTAATCACTACTAATATTAATCTCCCTGCTCCTTCCTCCGCTACTGATACTGCAATTTCCTTCCATCCCAAAAATCTGCTGAATCCTCTGAAACTCTCGGAATGTGTCTCTGCATCCCCTCTAACTGGTACTCTCCCGTCCTCAGTTGATGATGCGGTGACCCTCTACAATGCCACCCTTATTCATATCATCGACACTGTTGCCCCACTTACAACCAGAACCGTCAAGAAAGATTGAAACTGCCCATGGGACACCCTCGAACTTCGAGTGCTTAAGTCTGCCTGCCGCAAGCTTGAGCGCAAGTGGAGGTCATCTGGACTAACGGTTCACAGAGAGATCTGGACCAACCATCTCACGAGCTACAGGCGTGCGCTCGCCGCTGCCAGGGTGAAGTACTTCTCTGAAATCATAACCATGGGACACGGTAAACCCAATGTTCTCTTTAAGACCATTGACCAAATCCTACATCCAGCCACCGACAGGTCCAACTCCTGTCCATCCTCCTCTCTTACCTGTCATGATTTCTCCTCTTTCTTCCAGAACAAGATCGACAAAAAACCCAGTCTACTACTTGACCATCTTGATGCTCCTCTGATTGCTCCTCCTGCCCTCTCCTCTCTCCATTACTGATGTTTCCGGCTTACTGTTGAAATCAACTACTGCCACGTGCCCCCTGGACCCCTGTCTGTGTGCTTCTGATCTTGCTCCCTCCATTATGCACACTCTCAACCTGTCCCTGGACTCTGGCTCGGTTCCTGCTGCCCTCAAGCTTGCCCGAGTTACGCCGGTACTCAAAAAACCCTCCCTTGACTGGGCTGACTTATCTAACTTCCGTCCCATCTCCAATCTCCCTTTTCTCTCAAAAACTCTCGAAAGGGCTGTAGCCAGTCAGCTGACGAAACATCTAACAGACAAAAAATCTGCTTGAATCTCTATAGTCTGGTTTCCGGCTGCATCACAGTACTGAAACTACTCTGCTCCGGATTGTGAATGATCTCCTGCTCAATGCTGATGCTGGTGCTCCCTCTGTGCTTGTCCTCCTTGACCTAACAGCTGCTTTTGACACCATAGATCATGGCATTCTTCTTGACCGCCTTCAGAAGCATGCTGGGATCTCTGGAACCTGTCTCTCCTGGATGTCCTCTTACCTATCCGGACACATGCAGTCTGTCTTCTATGATGGAAGCAGTGGTGTTGCAAACCCAGTCACTTGTGGTGTCCCCCAAGGATCTGTTCTTGGGCCCCTTCTCTTCAATATCTACATGCTTCCCTTGGGTCACCTCATCCGCCAACACAGCCTCATGTTTCACTCCTATGCTGACAGCACCCAGCTCTACTTAAAACTCGACCCTGGAAGCCCCTCTGCCATGGGCCGGCTCTCAGCTTGCATTCAAGACATCGAGGCCTGGATGTCTGCCAATTTTCTTCAGCTGAACACTCGCAAATATGAACTAAAAGGAGCTAAAACTCAACTTAAGAATCTCAATAAAGCTGCCCTGAACCTCGGAAACTGTCTTCTGCTGCCTTCCCCCACAGTACGAAGCCTTGGTGTACTTCTTGACAGCAACCTCTCCTTTGATGCCCACATCTCCTCCATGGTCAAATCTTCCTTCTACCATCTTCAAAACAGCTCCAAAATAATTCCCTACCTTTCCCTCCCAGATGAGGCGATACTTTGCCATGCATTTGTCCCCTCTCGACTCAACTACTGCAACTCCCTATATGGTGGTCTCCCGGCATGCACCATAAACCGACTGCAGCTAGTCCAGAATGCCGCTGCCAGGATCCTTACCAGATGTAAAAAACGTGATCACATCACCCCCCATCTTGTCCAGCTGCACTGGCTACCTGGAAAGTTCAGGATTATTTTCAAAACTCTCCTGCTCACCTACAATGCCCTTCATCACACAGGTCCCAAGTACCTCCTCCACCTGCTGACCCGCTATGTCCCTGCCTGCAAGCCGAGGTCCTCCGACTCTGGCCTGCTTGTTATCCCAAGCAAAAGTGCACCACACTTAGAGAACGCTCGTTTAGCTTCATGGCTCTGACTCTTTGGAACTCTCTCCCAGCTTTGGTGTGTGATGCTCCCACCGTCGTCGCTTTAAAATCAACTCTCAAGACCCACCTGTTCTCTCTTGCTTTCCATGCTCTTTAAGCCTGACATCTGTTATTAGCTGCTGTGTTGCTGCTACTATTTCATGTATTATGTTACTATCATATGTTATTTCACTGTATTTAATGTATTATGCATTGTTTTTTTTTTTTTTTTACTGTATAGCATGTATTATGCATTTCTCTGTATTTAAAGTATGGATTTTCTTGTTGTTACTGCATCTTGTAAAGCGCTTTGTGATGGTGGTCCGCTATGAAAGGCGCTATATAAAATAAAGATTGATTGATTGATTGACTAGCCCCAGTGTACAGGTAACAAGCTCAGGTGAGTCAACCAGTAATGGATCAAACTGCTGTGCAACGGAAGTCTTATTTCCATCCTTGAATTCAGTACCATATAAAAAACAAAACCTCCCCCCAACTTCCAGGGGTCTTACCTCCATCACGACATTCCTACAGAACTCTCCATCAACCACCGGGTCTTCATCAGAACTCTCCATCAACCACCCGGGTCTTCCAGGGTCTTACCTCCATCCGACATTCCTACAGAACTCTCCATCAAAACAGGGTCTTACCTCCCCCGACATTCCTACAGAACTCTCCATCAACCACCGGGTCTTCCAGGGGTCTTACCTCCATCACGACATTCCTACAGAACTCTCCATCCATCAACCATCACGGGTCTCCATCAACCACCGGGTCTTCCAGGGGTCTTACCTCCATCACGACATTCCATCAACCACCGGGAACTCTCCATCAAGAACTCTCCATCAACCACGGGTCTTACCTCCATCACGACATTCCTACAGAACTCTCCATCAACCACCGGGTCTTCCAGGGGTCTTACCTCCATCACGACATTCCTACAGAACTCTCCATCAACCACCGGGTCTTCCAGGGGTCTTACCTCCATCCATTCACAGAACTCTCCATTCCTCCAGGGTCTTACCTCCATCAACCATCAACCCGGGTCTTCCAGGGGTCTTACCTCCATCACGACATTCCTACAGAACTCTCCATCAACCACCGGGTCTTCCAGGGGTCTTACCTCCATCACGACATTCCTACAGAACTCTCCATCAACTACCAGGTCTTCCAGGGGTCTTACCTCCATCACGACATTCCTACAGAACTCTCCATCAACCACCGGGTCTTCCAGGGGTCTTACCTCCATCACGACATTCCTACAGAACTCTCCATCAACCACCGGGTCTTCCCATTTCGATACTGGGAGCACTGGGATCACTGGGATCTGACAGACACACACACAGACAAACCAGTGTAACTATAATGCATAAACATGCGTTTGTGCCGCAGTTGGGGCAGACAGTTACAGACTCGTTATAAGGAGGGATTAACACTGACCTGCATATCAGTCTGGTTGGCACTCTCTGCACTGGGAATCTGGTTAAAAAACAAACAAAAATCTATATGTTATAATATTAAAAAAAAAAGTGTAAACTACACCCCCAGAATCCTGAGGGCACAGGGAATTCTGGCAGCTGTGTCCTCTCACCCGCAGTATTTTGAAGGAGGAGTAGTAAGTGGTCGCCCGAAGGGAGGGGTCATTCAGACAGGAAGTGGGGGTCAGAGGTCGTGCGCAAGTCAGCGTTGTGTTCAGCAGAAATCCTAAACAGAGTGGGGGGGGGGGGAACGACACAAATTAACACGTCTTCATTCCTCATGGGAGGGGATTTTAATTCTGTTTCTGACCCTCATTTAGACATGTCAAATAATCCTCCCTCAGACATAAGGATTTCAAATGCTCTAACAGATATGTGTAAAGGAGCAGGATTATCATGAATGTTACTCCAGAACTGACACTTTTTGGGTTACACAACATTTTTTATCAAATGTCTGGTAATCTAAAAATGTTGAATATGACTTATTCAGATCACTCCAGTTACTATGTCCTTCTCCCATTCAAACTGTCACACCAATAATTCCTGCTGGAGACTAAATAACTCAATTTTATTAAATCCAAATTTAGCAGAACATATTACAACAGAAACAAAAGAAACTGACATAAATACTGAATCTGTTGAATCATTTGCAACTGTACAGGATGTGTATGAAGCTACATGCAAAGGCTGGTTTATAAGTTATACAGCTTACCAAAAGAATGTAAGGAATCAGAAAATACACAAACCAGGGATGGCTGATTTAAATCACTGATTTAGAGCACTTGATTTGTTTTTTAAAAAAAAATCATTGATTTAAATCATTTTTCATTTACTACATATTTTATATAGTTTTTGAAGGAAAAGACATAAAAAGTATGTTTTAAAAACCTTTTATTAACACAAACATCTTAAACTCTTATTGTCTATAAACTAAAACTCTTTGGGCTGTATTCTGATGTCTTGTCCCATCGTTAACATATTTGCCGAAGCGATTAAATTTACAGTTTGGAGGTACTGTAGAGCTACAACTACGGTACTAAAAAAAATCCATAAAAAAAAAAAGAAAGAAAATGATAATCCAAAAAATCGATTTAAATGAAAAAAATAAATAAATAAATAAATCGGATTTAAATTTAAAAAATAAATTAAATAAAATCTATAAAAAAAAATCACCAACCCTGACACAAACTCACAGATCTTGAAACAAAGCATAAAGAGAATCCTAGTGATGAAAAGATTTATACTGAATTATTAAATACAAAACAGAACTTGATGATTTATTAAATAAAAAACTAGAATCAGCATGGTTTCATTTGAAAAGTAAATATTTTGAAATAGGCGATCGGGCAGGTAGACTATTAGCATATAGACTTCAACATCACACATATACCAGCTGTACTTTCACCAGATAAAAATCTCCTGCAAAAATCACCACAATATTAATGAAAGATTCAAGGAATTTTACTCAAATCTTTATAAACGTGAAATCAATCCCACTAAAATTGATGTGGGTAATTTCTTTAAAAAAAAAAAAAAAAAAAAAAACACCTAAAATATCAGGAAATGACAGAGAAATACTTGAATCAGAAATCCCCTGTATGGGGATGGTGAGCAATCTGTACACTGGTCAGTGGCAAGGCACCTGGAGAGGACGGACTCGCAGCTAATTTTAGAAAAACCTTTATCGACTGGCCGATAAGGTATCCAGTGAAGCACGAGAGAAGGGGCACTCCCTGGGTCAATGCACTCTGCTTTAATAACCCTTTCACTAAAGCCAAATAAAGACTCTCTGGAATGTGGAAGCTACAGACCAATTTCATTATTAAACCTGGACTGTAAGACATACACTAACATAGTGGCTGAAAGATTAGACTCACTGCTACCAAAACTAATATGCAGAGAGCAAATTGGATTTGTAAAACAGACAAGTATAGCGGATAATGAGAAAATGAACGCACGTTTCTTATTATGCTGGAAATCCCCCCTTCCTGCGGCTGCGGTCTCTCTAGATGCGGAGAAGGCGTTTGACCACACTGAATGGTCATATCTGTTCAGAACATTAGAAGAGTTTGGACAAGGCCCAGATTTTATCCACCTTACAACACTACTGTATAAAGTGTAAACGTCAGACGCCTTCTCCCTGCAACAGGAAACCCGTCAAGGTTGTCCGCTCCCTCCACTACTCTTTGTACTATCCCTAGAACCACTGGCATGCTTAATAAGATCCAATCTGAACATTAAAGCACCCAAATCCGCTACTTAAACGAGTCTATACGCAGATGATATGTTCATTAATGGTACAGGAGCGACACACATCTTTAAAATACGCACTGGAATTAATTGACTATTTTGGCCGCTTTTCAGGATATAAAATCAATTGGGAAAAATCAGAGCCTATGCCATTAAATGTATATTGGTCACAAAGGATGCTTAGCCTCACTCCCTTTCAAATGGACCCAAGGGAATTAAATATCTCGGAGTGACTCTAAAAACACAGATAGAAGAAACTGCCTTATACAATATGTCAATTTTGTTTAAAAAAAGTTCAGGAGGATTTAGACAGATGGAAAGACCTACCTTTGTCACTCTGGGGTAGAATAGATGCAATTAAAATGAATATTTTGCAGAGAATAACTTATATTATGTGTGCCATCCTACTACATGGGAACTATTTGAAAAAAATGAATACGTTATTTAGTACATTTCTATGGAAAGGGAAGACTCCTAGAATAGACAGGTTCAAGTCAATGGACAGGGATAAAGGGGGTCTGGGCCTCCCAGATATCTATAAATATTAGATTTTATTCAATGCAAGATATCCCTTGAAATGGGCTTATGAGACAAACCTTGAACAACACAAACTCCACAATTTGTAGCCCAATACAGAAAGTATGGGAAAGAGACTGTACGGAAGGATATGCATACAATCTCTAAATCTGTGAAAAATAAACTAATACACTACAAGTTCACAAACAGAGTGTATTTTACGCCAAGAAAGCTCAATACAATGGGGGTAAGGGACTCTGACTTGTGTGGCAATGCAACCCAGAGATCGTACATTTATACATATGATTAAGGCTGAGGTGATGCATCGATTTATCTATCGTTTGACAACTATCGATAGTCAAGCCTGTGCATCATTTTTGTGTAAAGGGTTGAAGCAAAGGAACGTTTTTATTTTTTATTAAATTTGGAATCAGGAATTATTTTTTGCATTAAGCGCAGAGCTTCTCTGCTCCCCTCAGGTCTGACTCTCTGAATCTGCATGCAATTGAGCTCACCTTCTCCACCCTGCCCCGCCCCCTGTGAGTGTTTATTGATGGGATTGCATCTGTTCTAGAATTACAAATACCATATCGACCGAGCTACAATGCCTTCAGATGTTTGGCAATTCTTTTCTAAAAAGTAACACAGCAAGAAAGTAAAAGTAAAGAAAGTAATGTCTGGGATACTCCGATAACACAACTAATTTGTGCGACCATTTAATGAGATGGCACCCTACAAAACTTCAAACAAAATCTGCATTTATTCATCTGAACTACCCCTCAGTAAAAATTAAGAAACACAACCAAGATTGTTTCAAAAGTTTCTTTGGTCAGAAGTATTAAGCATCCCGGCAACGTCAGTCCCCAGTGAGCAGGTATTCAGTAATGCTGGGCAGATTGTAAACAAGTGCCAGTCATCGCTTAAATTAAAACAAAATGTGGACGCTATCATGTTCCTTAACACAATTAAAATATATGCCATGGACAACACTCCTGTTACTAACCTGCTGTGGACAGTGATCACTTTTTTAAAATGAGTTGTTTTTCTCTTGATTGGTTGTTATAAATCAACACGAATACGGTAAAACTAAACAATGTACTATATTGAATTACTATATGCATAAACTGATGTAATCAATTTAATATGCAGAATAGTTTTAAATTGTTACTTGCAATGTTACACATTAATCCACAGCTCCACATGTACTACTGCATTTTTTTTTACCTTTTCATAACGTCGATAAATCGATGTATCTGCTTTTTTGGAGAACAGAGTTTCTGGTCGATGAAGCATCAGAGCTGCTTGACACTCGTTTTTCTAGGTTTTTTTTCACCCTGTGCAGAGTTTCTGGTTGGGATTGGGATTGATGAAGTGATTGAGGATTGTGATTGGGATTGATGATGTGATTGAGGATGTGATTGAGGTTATGATTGGGATTGAGGATGTGATTGGGATTGAGGATGTGATTGGGATTGAAAATGTGATTGGGGTTGTGATTGGGATTGAGGATGTGATTGGGATTAAGGATGTGATTGAGGTTATGATTGGGATTGGGATTGGGGATGTGATTGGGATTGAGGATGTGACTGAAGATGTGATTGGGATCGAGGATGTGATTGAGGATGTGATTGGGATTGACTATATGTGATTGGGATTGTAATCAATTGGGATTGAGGATGTGATTGGGGTTGTGATTGGGATTGAGGATGTGATTGGGATTGAGGATGTGATTGGGATTGAGGATGGGATTGAGGATGTGATTGGGATTGAGGATGTGATTGAGGATGTGATTGGGTTTGAGGATGTGATTGGGATTGAGGATGTGATTGGGATTGAGGATGGGATTGGGATTGAGGATGTGATTAGGTTTTCAGGATGTGTTTCTGGTTTGATTGGGATTGAGGATGTGATTGGGGTTGTGATTGGGATTGAGGATGTGATTGGGGTTGAGGATGTGATTGAGGATGTGATTGGGATTGAGGATGGGATTGGGATTGAGGATGGGATTAGGATTGAGGATGGATTAGGATTGAAGGATGGGATTGAGAATGTGATTAGGATTGAGGATGTAATTAGGACTGTTATGATTGGGATTGAGGATTGATTGAGGATGTGATTGGGATTGAGGATGTGATGAGGATGGATGTGACTGAGGATGTGATTGGGATTGAGGATGTGATTGAGGATGTGATTGGGATTGAGGATGTGATTGGGGTTGTGATTGGGATTGAGGATGTGATTGGGATTGAGGATGTGATTGGGGTTGTGATTGGGATTGAGGATGTGATTGGGGTTGTGATTGGGATTGAGGATGTGATTGGGGTTGTGATTGGGATTGAGGATGTGATTGGGATTGAGGATGTGACTGAGGATGTGATTGGGATTGAGGATGTGATTGAGGATGTGATTGGGATTGAGGATGTGATTGGGGTTGTGATTGGGATTGAGGATGTGATTGAGGATGTGATTGGGATAGAGGATGTGATTGGGATTGAGGATGTGATTGGGGTTGTGATTGGGATTGAGGATGTGATTGGGATTGAGGATGTGATTGGGATTGAGGATGTGATTGAGGATGTGATTGGGATTGAGGATGTGATTGGGGTTGTGATTGGGATTGAGGATGTGATTGGGATTGAGGATGGGATTGAGGATGTGATTGGGATTGAGGATGTGATTGAGGATGTGATTGGGTTTGAGGATGTGATTGGGATTGAGGATGGGATTGAGGATGGGATTGGGATTGAGGATGTGATTGGGATTGAGGATGTGATTGGGGTTGTGATTGGGATTGAGGATGTGATTGGGATTGATGATTGGGATTGAGGATGTGATTGAGGATGTGATTGGGATTGAGGATGGGATTGGGATTGAGGATGGGATTGGGATTGAGGATGGGATTGGGATTGAGGATGGGATTGGGATTGAGGATGGGATTGAGGATGTGATTGGGATTGAGGATGTGATTGGGACTGAGGATGTGATTGGGATTGAGGATGTGATTGAGGATGTGATTGGGATCGAGGATGTGATTGGGATTGAGGATGTGACTGAGGATGTGATTGGGATTGAGGATGTGATTGAGGATGTGATTGGGATTGAGGATGTGATTGGGGTTGTGATTGGGATTGAGGATGTGATTGGGATTGAGGATGTGATTGGGGTTGTGATTGGGATTGAGGATGTGATTGGGGTTGTGATTGGGATTGAGGATGTGATTGGGGTTGTGATTGGGATTGAGGATGTGATTGGGATTGAGGATGTGATTGGGGTTGTGATTGGGATTGAGGATGTGATTGGGATTGAGGATGTGATTGAGGATGTGATTGGGATTGAGGATGTGATTGGGATTGAGGATGTGATTGGGGTTGTGATTGGGATTGAGGATGTGATTGAGGATGTGATTGGGATAGAGGATGTGATTGGGATTGAGGATGTGATTGAGGATGTGATTGGGATTGAGGATGTGATTGGGGTTGTGATTGGGATTGAGGATGTGATTGGGATTGAGGATGTGATTGAGGATGTGATTGGGATTGAGGATGTGATTGGGGTTGTGATTGGGATTGAGGATGTGATTGGGATTGAGGATGTGATTGGGGTTGTGATTGGGATTGAGGATGTGATTGAGGATGTGATTGGGATAGAGGATGTGATTGAGATTGAGGATGTGATTGAGGATGTGATTGAGGATGTGATTGGAATCGAGGATGTCATTGGGATCGAGGATGTGATTGAGGATGTGATTGGGATTGAGGATGTGATTGAGGATGTGATTGGGATTGAGGATGTGATTGGGGTTGAGGATGTGATTGAGGATGTGACTGAGGATGTGATTGGGATTGAGGATGTGATTGAGGATGTGATTGGGATTGAGGATGTGATTGGGATTGAGGATGTGATTGGGGTTGTGACTGGGATTGAGGATGAGATTGGGGTTGTGATTGGGATTAAGGATGTGATTGGGATTGAGGTTGTAATTGAAGTTATGATTGGGATTGGGATTGAGGATGTGATTGAGGATGTGATTGGGATTGAGGATGTGATTGGGATTGAGGATGTGATTGGGGTTGTGACTGGGATCGAGGATGAAACTGGGGTTGTGATTGGGATTAAGGATGTGATTGGGATTGGGATTGAGGTTGTAATTGAAGTTATGATTGGGATTGGGATTGAGGATGTGACTGGGATTGGGATTGAGGTTGTGATTGAGGATGTGATTGGGATTGAGAATGTGATTGAGGATGTGATTGGGATTGAGAATGTGATTGAGGATGTGATTGGGATTGAGGATGTGATTGAGGATGTGATTGGGATTGAGGATGTGATTGGGATTGAGGTTGTGATTGAGGATGTGATTGGGATTGAGGATGTGATTGAGGATGTGATTGAGGATGTGATTGGGATCGAGGATGTGATTGGGATTGAGGATGTGACTGAGGATGTGATTGGGATTGAGGATATGATTGAGGATGTGATTGGGATTGAGGATGTGATTGGGGTTGTGATTGGGATTGAGGATGTGATTGAGGATGTGATTGGGATAGAGGATGTGATTGAGATTGAGGATGTGATTGAGGATGTGATTGGAATCGAGGATGATTGTCATTGAGGATGTGATTGGGATTGAGGATGTGATTGGGGTTGTGACTGGGATTGAGGATGAAACTGGGGTTGTGATTGGGATTAAGGATGTGATTGGGATTGGGATTGAGGTTGTAATTGAAGTTATGATTGGGATTGGGATTGAGGATGTGACTGGGATTGGGATTGAGGTTGTGATTGAGGTTGTGATTGAGGATGTGATTGGGAATTGTCAAGTTTGGTTGTTGTGATGAGGGATTCAGGACAGATTGGGATTGGGATTGACACACACACACACACTGATTGGGACAGGGATTGAGGATGAGACAGGCAGATTGGGATTGAGGTTTTGAGCTGGAGGGATGTGATCAGGGATTGAGAATGTGAATGAGGGGGCTTGAGGACTGATTGACTGGATGTGATTGGGGATGTGATTAGGATTGAGGATGTGATTGAGGTTGAGGATATGATTGGGATTGAGAAATGATTGAGGACTTAAAAATCACAGATTGAGGATGTGATTGAGGATGTGATTGTCTCTTGAGGACACTGATTAGGATTCCCCTGATTGAGGATGTGATTGGGATTGAGGATATGATTGAGGATGTCTGTCTGGATCTGATTGAGGATTGAGGATGTGATTAGGATAAAGAACAGCATTGGGGTTGAAACACACTGATTGAGGATGAAATTGGGATTGAGGATGTGATTGAGGATGTGATTGGGATACAGGATGTGATTGGGATTGAGGATGTGATTGAGGATATGATTGGGATTGAGGATGTGATTTGAGTATCTTGGTTTTGGATTGAGGATGTGATTGAGGATGTGATTTTAAAAGGATGTGATTGGGATTGAGGATGTGATTGGGATTGAGGTTGTGATTGAGGTTGTAATTGAGGCTGATGCTTCGAGGTTCTTACCTGCAGGACTGGCGTCGACACACAGCCCGTTCACTCCGCTGGGTGCCGGCTGACTGAAAGTACTGACTGCAGAAGAGGAGGGGAAGAAAGAGAGGAGGAGATCACCGACCTAGAGAGAGAGAAAAATACATTTGTCAAGTTTGTGTTGTCCCACGAGCAATATCAGGACAGACACACAGAGACACACACACACACACACACACACACTGAGACACACAGAGAGACACACACACACAGAGACAGGCAGACTGGTACCTTGTACTGTTTTGAGCTGGAGGGCTGGCTCAGGGTTCGAGGGGTGAATGAGGGGGGGCTTCTCACTGACTCACTGGCTTCAACTGGGGGGGTCCAGAAATAATTTGACCGAGCTGGAGGGGGGGGGGAGAGAGAGAGAGAGAGAGACTTAAAAATCACAGACTGAGAAGTACATAATTGTATAGTCTCTCACAGAAACACACTCTCCCCCCTTCCCCTCCCCTCACAGTTGTCTGTCCGCACACAGAACTGCCTCGTCTGTCCGTCTGTCTGGATCTCAGCTGAGCTTGGAGCGTTACTGCGGAACAGCAAGGAGTCTGAAACACACTGCCAATCAGGGAGCCTGAAATACACAGATAGAGACATTACAATACACACAAACATTACAATACACACAAACAGTCAGACTCACACACAATGGGCCAGTAGAGATAACTTTTATTATGAGGTACAGCATTTCAGTATCTTAGGTTTTGGTTTCAATTACCATATACACCATGATTTTAAAATGCAGCATTACCGGAGAGCATGCTAAATTGCTTTACATAACCAAGAATGCTTACCGACCCAAAAGAAAATACTTTTTTTTTTTTTTACAGAAGATGTTGATGAGTTGACAGATGTAGACACAGTACTTATCACATTCTTTCTGATCATACTTCCTGAGTGTTCTGGCTACCAATGATATGTGAATGCAGGGGTGTGCAATTCATATTACAATACACTCACATTACAATGCACTCATACACATACTCACATTACAGTACACTCACATTACAATACACTCACATTACAATATACTCACATTACAATACACACACACACTCACATTACAATACACTCACACACACTCACATTACAATACACACACTTGCATTCCAATACACACACACTCACATTACAATACACTCACATTACAATACACAATACACTCACATTACAATACACTCACATTACAATACACAATACACTCACATTACAATACACTCACATTACAATACACAATACACTCACATTACAATACACTACACACACTCACATTACATTCACATTACAATACACACATACACGACAATACACAAACACACACTCACTACATTACAATACACTCACATTATAACACTGCCATGGAAAGGCCTTACAAACACTCTCTCACCTTTTGCTCCCGGGGATGCAGTGAGTGAAGACAGACTCAGGCCCATCTGTGAGGTCACAGTCTGTGATGTCACAGCAGCAATTGAGGTCACAAACCCCTGGGGTGATGTCACAGGTACAGAGGGGCATGTCTGAGGAGAGAGAGAGAGAGAGAGAGACGCTGTACCGATATATAATATGAACTCCCTGGACACTTTATTAGGACCCATCTCTCTAACTGACTGGATTTTCTCCTGGTATATCAATGCAAGTGTGACATACAGACGCATATACAGACAGACAGACCCCCCCTAAGTATCTCAACTTCTCAATGGCAAGTTCTGTGACAACTGGAAAAGCATTCTCCAGGAATAAGGAAGAGGGTAAAGTGCGATGTATAATCTAGATACCTGCGTACAGTATGGACTGGGTGGAGGGTCACCACCTGTCCGGGTTTGGCACCTGCGTCCGGGTGTAAGGAATTAACAAGCTTGGACGTCCTAATGTCCGGGTTTAAGTGAAACGCATAAGAAACACCAACCTCCCTTTATGTTTTCTTTGACATACATTAGGTGCTTCAATGGTTTCCACTATCTTATTAGAAATGTACTGTTTAGTACTGATCTGTACATTCCCACTTCGTGTTATTTTTTAAAAATCTTATCTTCTTCGAAGTTCTGAATAATGCTGGGGACAGCGAACACATCCACGTGATGTAAAGAGCCCGATAGTACTGATGTGCGAGTCAGGATCCTTCACCCTGAACTTGTATTATTATTATTATTATTATTTGTTTATTTAGCAGACGCCTTTATCCAAGGTGACTTACAGAGACTAGGGTGTGTGAACTATGCATCAGCTGCAGGGTCTCTTACAATTACATCTCACCCGAAAGACGGAGCACAAGGAGGTTAAGTGACTTGCTCAGGGTCACACAATGAGTCAGTGGCTGAGGTGGGATTTGAACCGGGGACCTTCTAGTTACAAGCCCTTTTTCTTTAACCACTGGACCACACAGCATTCCTTGTACATGGAAGAAAGTGTATATATAGTGTACTACTGCGTGTGTGTATACACACACACACACACACACACACACACACACAGTGGTGTGCACATGTTTACAACACCTCATTGCTTCTGTAGTTCTGATTTGTTGTGCAGATGAAATCAAACCGCTGGAATTGAAAATATTACTGTCAAATTAGGCTAATAGGTGATTGTCTGATTGAATTGATGACATTATAGGCTACACGTGCAATTCATTTAAAATAGTAAGAGAAAAGGAACACAGAACTAACAAAGGGTAAAATGCATGAGACTTTTTAGAAGTTGTTTAAGATGCCTGATTAAAGCACAAAGTAACATTTTCACACACGAGTGCCCATTGTTTCTATATCAACGATTACTGAGCAGAAATTGAAATTCTCACAGGTAGGTATATAAAGGCTATAAATGAGGAAAATGGAGGTGTTATAATAAGTGTGGACACTTGTGTATATGCGCTGTATTATATATTTGAGGAACAAGGTGTTATAATAAGTGTGGAAATACATAATTTCAAATTTAAAAATAATTTAAAACAATAAAAATGCATACCGTAAGTGCGGGAAAACGTCCGTGTCTCGGGACCTGCTTCCAGGGTTGCCTTGGAGGCAGCATCGTCCGGCGGCGAGGTACTTTCGATGAAAGTCGAATTCTCATCTCTAAACTCCATCACAAGTTCCGGACCCGACTCGCGTTGCTTCGTGGTGTAAACATCTTCCAAGTCTGCGTCGGAAGAAGACTCGACTGTGTAAGACGGCTGCTCGGTTCGGTCCACGTTGCCTGGTCCGTACGGTTCCGTTTTGCCGGTGTAGCTAATAATTGTTGTATCGGTTGCATATGCACCGTACAGTGACAGGGCGATGAAAACCATCCCAGGTAAAACCAGTATCTCCCAGTAACCTCCAATACCCGAACAACAACGCCGCATTGTCAAACCTATGTAATTATACTATTTAAACAGAAATCTGTTCAAATATAAAATAGATATTACGTGTCTCCGTTTATTCTGATTAAATTAAAATAAATGCAATTACATTACACAAACCGAAAAAAACACTTTACTTAGATTCTGTGCCGTACATTTCTTGTTAAAAAAATGTTTAAAACGGATCAGTATTATTAGACTATGACATTAAGATAACATTATAGTTATTTTCACAAAAATATTAGTCACAGAGAACTACATAAAGGTAAAATCGGGGCTTTGATATTATATTAAATTGCTGCAATACTAGTGTAATTAACAGTACTAGTCGTAGCTAATTTACACGAGTTCTGATGTATTAATTATGTTTTAAGAGGAGTTTATGTATAATACAATAATTACCCTCTATATTAGTATCGAAATCGTTTGTATCGTAGTAGCCTGTATATTACCCCAATGATAGGGCGGCGGTACATCATGAACTACATGACATCCATTCAAAAGGAAACACGCTCACTAAATAAAACAGAGTTGCTGATCAAAATGCTATCTTCTGTTCGTATCCAATGTTTTGTATGTTTACTCAATTTCCGTTTGAAACTAAGAAGACGTGGGCGTGTGGCGTCATTACGCAGCCGACGCCCGCTGTAGCCAGGGACGCGGGATCTCTAGTAACCATGCCGGGTCACATGACACGACTGCCGGCGCGAAGCAGACTCCTCTATCACGTGTCGAGGGTGGGTTCTTCTTATGCAACAGAACAGGTGGGCGGCGCGACAGGTGGTGTTCTGAATTCTCCTGTTGTTTGGAGGGTTCCAGCTGGCAGAATCGCAGGACTCCCAACGAGAAATAACTAACGGTGATTAAGAAATTAATATTAAAAAACAAAAAAATCAGATAAATGATTGAAGTAAACATCATACAATATAGTTAAAAGATAATCTACAATACAGAAGAATAAAGGAATATGAATGAATGGAACGTTGGGAAGTTGGATTTTGTGAGCAAAATGATGATAATGAAAATAGACTTCCATTTAATTCAATGTAATATCCTTATTTTAAATTACAGTTTAATTTAAAATAAATCAATAAATAAATAACTACATACATAAATAACTCAATTGATAAATAAACAAACAAATAAAACAAAGCGATCATTTCATCCTTTTTAATTAACAGCCGTGAAGAACATCTATAATATAACCTACAGTATACTCCATACGCACTAGAGGGCGCTGGAGTGTCGGCGACCCAGTATAGGTATTCTCTTTATTTATTTATTTATTTATTTATTTATTTATTTATTTTACATGTAGTAGTCGCCAATTATTTTCACCCAATTTAGAATGTCCAATTATTTTTAGGCTCAGCTGACCGCTACCACCCCTGCGCTGACTCGGGAGGTCGAAGACGAACACACGCTGTCCTCCGAAGCGTGTGCCGTCAGCCGACCACTTCTTTACACACTGCAGACTCACCGTGCAGCCGCCTCAGAGCTACAGCGTCGAAGGACAACGCAGGTCTGGGCAGCTTACAGGCAAGCCCGCAGGCGGCGGCCAGACTAAGAACATAAGAACATAAGAAAGTTTACAAACGAGAGGAGGCCATTCAGCCCATCTTGCTCGTTTGGTTGTTAGTAGCTTATTGATCCCAGAATCTCATCAAGCAGCTTCTTGAAGGATCCCAGGGTGTCAGCTTCAACAACATTACTGGGGAGTTGGTTCCAGACACTCACAATTCTACAGGGGTCACTGGTGCGCGGTGAGCCAAGGACACCCTAACCTACTTAAGCCCTACCCCCCTGCCCCTGGGTCAAAAAAGTCCCCTGGGTCGACATTGTCTATACCTTTTAGGATTTTTGAATGTTTGAATCAGATCACCGCGTAGTCTTCTTTGTTCAAGACTGAATAGATTCAATTCTTTGAGCCTGTCTGCATACGACATGCCTTTTAAACCGGGATAATTCTGGTTGCTCTTCTTTGCACACTTTCTAGAGCAGCAATATCCTTTTTGTAACAAGGTGACCAGAACTGAACACAATATTCTAGGTGAGGTCTTACTAATGCATTGTAGAGTTTTAACATTACTTCCCTTGATTTAAATTCAACACTTCTCACAATATATCCCAGCATCTTGTTGGCCTTTTTTATAGCTTCCCCACTTTGTCTAGATGAAGACATTTCTGAGTCAACATAAACTTCTAGGTCTTTTTCATAGATTCCTTCTTCAATTTCAGTATCTCCCATATGATATTTATAATGCACATTTTTATTGCCTGCGTGCAATTCTCATTCTTGGATCTGAGTTAAATAGTCATTATGGGACTAAAATTAACTAATCCATCCTCTTCCCTCTTATTAGCTTTATTAACATCATCACAGGCCCCGCTCTTTAAAGGAGTGCTGACCATCTTTAAAATCCATTCTCTCACCTCTTATTAGCTGTATTAACAGTATCACAGCGCTATAGGTAAAGTGCTGCTTCCTGGTATAGGTCAGACGATTTGACTGCATCGTAACTGTCATAGTGAGTTTGACCTACAGCACAACAGGAATACCTCGTTTCCTTGTACCTGCAGCACTGTGCTGGCATGGTTCTGTCACTGTTATGAAAGCATGCCACATTGTTCACATGATTTTTGTAAAAACCCATACCGTGCCCTGGCGTGTCAGCACCATGCCGTGCCAGCATCCTTTCGTACCTGACACTGGCGCAGCACGGTAGCTGCCCAGAGCCAGGGGTGTGTGTGCGAAAATGTGTAACGAAACGGAAAAAACTAAAAACATGTCTGGAAACACAAAGCACTCCGTGGGAGGATTTTAAAATGAAAATATTGATAAAAACATGTTGAGAATAGAACATCCAAAAGAAACTGAATCCTGCCGTTAGGAACATAAGAGTGTCACTTTATCTCACAAGCCTAATAAAATAGCAATACAATCCCGGTGCTGTGAAGAATAAAAAAGAAATGTATTTTGGCCATTCACAAGGTTTTCTTGAAATGGAAGAGCGATAGAGGGAAAGTTACAGATTTGCAGCAGCTGAAAACCAGTGATTATTTGTAGATTTGCTTGTTTTAATAATAGCAGAAAAGTTTGCTGCCACGCAATACTGTCGCTTAAAAAACAAACAAAAACAAACTATTCAACATATCCGTCATGACGCATCTTCGACACCATGTGTTACCATGGTTACCATCGTACGTATTGCGTCATTTCTGTTATCTACACAGGTTTATATATTTCGTGGGGACAGCTTGGCATGTTTCCATTACTGTGCTGTTTAAGTACCGGGCTGACACGGTATGGAAATAATCGTGGAAACGAGGTAGAACTGATTCAGAACCAGAAAGGGTTGACATTTCTGTGTGTTACAGACTAAAGGCCACGATACACTATGCAATTTCGGTGCAGTCCTATCGCATGCGATCGGATTGCACCGAAATTGCATAGAAATTGCATCGAAATTGCACCATGCGATCGGATACAATCCAAGCTATCGAGGGCTCTATTTTCGTGCAATCAGATGCAATCGCCCTGGTCAAGTATCCAATCAGTGAGCAAGGAGGAGTCACATGACAACACCGACGGCGACCTCAGGAAGGAACTTCACAAGTGCAGGAGAAAAAAAACGAAGTTCCTGCTGCGTCTGTACTCCGTACTACCGCGAAACTGGTACATCAGTGAAAAGCTTAGCAAATTAAGCCGACAGTTTTTAGTGATAACTATCTTCAGTTTTAAACACTCAACACGTTATAGGCTACTTTATTAAACCCCACACATATTTCACCTTTCGTAAGTTCATGTTTAAAATAACGATGCAAAATAACAATGGAACTATGTACAAATACAGTAACCTAATGTTTATTTTTATGATAATTACTTAAACTCACCTAAACGATGACATGCAAAAACAACAATGATTGAAAAAAGTATTTTAAAAAATCCTTAATTCTGTCAGATGAACACATTCAGACGTGTGTTTAAGTGATACTTTACAAACACAAAAGTATGCGTGCAATATAATACGTAGCCTGATACAAGATTGTATAATGATACGTGTTCCCGAGTCCGCCAGGACAACGCACAAGTGGAAAATACAAGCTCTCCAGTTTAGATCGGAAACTCAGAACAACAGGTAAGGCTCAGTAAATTAGTCTATGTAAAATTACAAACTCACGCAGGATTTCAGGTTAAATCCATCTATTTATACTGTACTTTTAAAATGAATCATGAGATATGGAAGCTTCAATAGGCTTATGCAGTATTTACACTCTCTGGCTTCTCTATGTCTTTTGATTTTCTACTTTCTACTCAAAACACCCTTCACTCCCCAGCCTTGCTTCCAAGCACCAGTCATGATGTGGATGCGATCGATTGCACTCGACTGCATCCTCTGTGATCAGCCGCGATTGCAAGTCATCGATTGCATGCGATCGGATTGCACCAAAATTGCATAGTATATCATGGCCTTTAAGGATACATTTGAGAGAGAGAGAGAGGAGGAGAAGGGATAGAGGAAGAGAGAAAGGGAGAGGGAAATGAGTAGGCGGGTAAGAGTGAGAGAAGGAGAGGGTGGGGAAGCAGAGGAAGGGAGAGAGAGAAAATTAAAAATGTCAAGATTGTGAGTTTGAGATGGAGAGAATGGGACATCCTTATCTGGAGAGGAGAGGAGGCTGTGATTGACAGGGAAGAGGGGATGATGGGAAAACAGATGACAAAAAGAAAGAGAATGAGAAACACAGGGAGGGAGAGGAGAACCTATAGAGACAGACATACAGACTGGGGGAAGGAGAGGAGAGAGAGTCCCTTATAAAAGTGTCCCATAGTAAAAGCACAGCAAAGTGTAATAAAGCATAGTGAAAGCATAGGGAAGCATTGTAAAGCACAGAGAGGTCTGGTAAAGCATAGGGAAGCATTGTAAAGCACAGAGAGGTCTGGTAAAGCATAGGGAAGCATTGTAAAGCACATAGAGGTCTGGTAAAGCATGGTAAAAAGCATAAAGGAAACAGAGGTCTGGAAGCATTGTAAAAGCACAGAGAGGTCTGTAAAAGCATAAAGCATTGGGAAGGCTGGTAAAGCATAGGAAGCAAAGCACAGAGAGGTCTGGTAAAGCAAGCATTGTAAAGCCAACAGAGAGGTTGGTAAAAGCACAGGAGAGGTAAAGCACAGAGAGGTCTGGTAAAGCATAGGGCAGCATTGTAAAAAAGCATTGTAAAAGGAAGCATAGGAAGCATTGTAAAGCACAGAGAGGTCTGGTAAAGCATAGGAAGGTAAAGCACAGAGGTCTGGTAAAAGCATAGGAAGCATTGTAAAAGCACAGAGAGGTCTGGTAAAGCATAGGAAGCATTGTAAAACAGAGAGGTCTGGTAAAGCATAAGGAAGCATTAAAAGCACAGAGAGGTCTGGTAAAGCATAGGGAAGCATTAAAAGCACAGAGAGGTGTGGTAAAAGCATAGGAAGCATTGTAAAGCACAGAGAGGTCTGGTAAAGCATAGGGAAGCATTGTAAAAGCACAGAGAGGTCTAGTAAAGCATAGGAAGTAAAAGCACAGAGAGGTCTGGTAAAGCATAGGGAAGCATTGTAAAAGCACAGAGAGGTCTGGTAAAGCATAGGGAAGCATTGGCACAAAGGTCTGGTAAAGCATGGGAAGCATTGTAAAGCACAGAGAGGTCTGGTAAAGCATAGGGAAGCATTGTAAAGCACTAGAGGTCTGGTAAAAAGCATAGGGCAGTAAAAGCATAGGGTAAAGCATTGAAGCATTAAAGCACAGAGGTCTGGTAAAGCATAGGGAAGCATTGTAAAGCACAGAGAGGTCTGGTAAAGCATAGGGAAGCATTAAAAAAAGCACAGAGAGGTCTGGTCATAGGAAGCATTGTAAAAGCACAGAGAGGGGAAGCATAGGAAGCATTGTAAAGCACAGAGGTCTGGGCATAGGGAAGCATTGTAAAGCATAGAGGTCTGGTAAAAGCATAGGGAAGCATTGTAAAAGCACAAAAGGTCTGGTAAAGCATAGGGAAGCATTGTAAAGCACAGAGAGGTCTGGTAAAGCATAAAGCATTGTAAAGCACAGAGAGGTCTGGGCATAGGGAAGCATTGTAAAGCAGAGAGGTCTGGTAAAGCATAGGGAAGCATTGTAAAAGCACAGAGGTCTGGTAAAAGCATGGAAGCATTGTAAAAAGCACAGAGGGGTAAAGCATAGGGAAGCAAAAGCACAGAGAGGTCTGGTAAAGCATAGGGAAGCATTGTAAAAGCACAGAGAGGTCTGGTAAAGCATAGGGAAGCATTGTAAAAGCACAGAGAGGTCTGGTAAAGCATAGGGAAGCATTGTAAAGCACAGAGAGGTCTGGTAAAGCATAGGGAAGCATTGTAAAAGCACAGAGAGGTCTGGTAAAAGCATAGGGAAGCATTGTAAAAGCACAGAGGTCTGGTAAAGCATAAAGCATTACAAAAAACACAGAGGTGTGGTAAAAGCATAGGAAGCATTGTAAAAGCACAGAGGTCTGGTAAAAGCATAGGAAGGCATTGTAAAGCACAGAGAGGTCTGGTAAAGCATGTGGGGGAGAGGTGTGGTAAAGCATAGGGAAGCATTGTAAAAGCACAGAGGAGGTCTGGTAAAGCATAGGGAAGCATTGTAAAGCAGAGAGGTCTGGGCATAAAAGCATTATAAAAGAGAGGTCTGGTAAAGCATAGAGAAGCATTATAAAGCACAGAGGTCTGGTAAAAGCATAGGAAGCAGAGGTCTGGTAAAGCATAGGGAAGCATTGTAAAGCACAGAGAGGTCTAAAGCATAAAAAGAGCATGGTAAAGGGAAGCATTATAAAAGCACAGAGAGGTCTGGTAAACATAGGGAATGGTAAAGCACAGAGAGGTCTGGTAAAAGCATAGGGAAGCATTATAAAGCCCAGAGAGGGGAAAAACATGCATTAAAATTACAGAGGTCAAACTATTCTGATTAACCATGAGAAAAGAGGGGAAAAACTGCAAAATTTCTGATAGCAAATTTCTGATTATGGCCTGTCAAATTAGGGCATGGGCTAAGCTGGTTACTAGGCTACATTTTGACAGGAGAGGAGGGAGGGGGGTAGAGAGAGGGAGGAGGGACAGGTGTTGTCTCAGAATCCCGGTGATAAATTTAGCAGCCTGAAAAGACGTCAAGAGAGGCCCCAAGAAACACTGAGTCCTGAGATCACGTTACAGAGAGAGAGAGAGACACACACACACACACACACACACACACACACACACACACTGAGATACAGAGACACACACACACACACACACACTGAGATACAGAGACACACACACACACAAACTGAGATACAGAGACACACACACACTGAGATACAGAGACACACACACAGATACAGAGACACACACACACACACACTGAGATACAGAGACACACACACACACACACACTGAGATACAGAGACACACACACACACACTGAGATACAGACACACACACTGAGATACACTGACACACTAAACACACACACACACACTGACTCACTCAGATACAGACACGCTTGCACAAAGATAGACACACTCACACACTGACACTGACACACAGATAGACACACACACACTGAGATACAGAGACACACACACTGACACTGACACACAGATAGAGACACACTCACACACTGACACACGATACAGAGACACACACACACACAGACACACAGATACAGACACACACACTGACACACAGAGACACACTGATACTGACACACTGAGATAGACACACACACACACTGAGATACAGAGACACACACACACACTGAGATACAGAGACACACACACACACACAGACACACTGAGATACAGACACACACACACACTGAGATACAGACACACACACTGACACACTAAACACACACACTGAGATACAGAGACTCAGATACAGACACGCTTGCACAAAGATAGACACACTCACACACTGACACTGACACACAGATAGAGACACACACACACTGAGATACAGAGACACACACACACTGAGATACAGAGACACACACACTGACACTGACACACAGATAGAGACACACTCACACACTGACACAGACACACACACACAGAGACACACACACTGAGAAACACACACACACACACACTGACACACTGACACACACACAGACACACACACACACACTGAGATACAGAGACACACACACACAGATACAGAGACACACACACACACACACACACTGAGATACAGAGACACACACACACACTGAGATACAGACACACACACTGACACACTAAACACACACACACACACACTGACACACTCAGATACAGACACGCTTGCACAAAGATAGAGACACACTCACACACTGACACTGACACACAGATAGAGACACACACACACTGAGATACAGAGACACACAGACACACACAGACACACACACACAGATACAGACACACACACTGACACACAGAGACACACTGATACTGACACACTGAGATAGAGACACACACACACACTGAGATACACACACACACACACACACTGAGATACAGAGACACACACACACACTGCAAGAAAGTGGCGAGCCAGATCCAGTAGCGTTTTGAACCCTGATCAAGGGACCATTGAGAGGACCATGTTCGAAAGGGGATCCTGACATGACTTGTAGCAGCTTCTCAGAAGGTTGTGATGTGTTGGTTAATTACACTGTAGACTGGTGCATGGGGCACGTGCAGGAGTTCCTGTTTGTTGTGAGAAGTTCCCTTGCGATACAGAATATTGTGTTTCAGAGAAAAGGCCATTTGGCCCACCTATGCTCGCTCGCTTGAAGCCCCGGTCACACCTGGAACGATAACGATAACCATAAATCATGTATGGAGCGGTCACACCAGAACAAAAAAGGGCTCTGGTATATTGTACAGCAAATGCCAATGAACTTTTTAGTACATGCCCACTTTTGTTTCCAGCGAGGTGAGGGACAGTGATGAGGAACATTAAGAAATACTCCTGTTGTATCAACTACAATATGCAGACTGACATGTCTTTATGGAGCATATAGCAGCATACATCGTGCTTGTGCTATAATTACACATTAATGGCTGTTTATCAAATAATTTATAACACACAATTTAAAAAAAAAAAAAAAAAAAAGATTCCTTGATGTATACTTGAACCAGTTTTCCAACGTGATGTTCTGCGGTGGAACAGTGGAGGGCAGTCTGCTCTGTAGAAAATCACTGCAATGCCTGTATTTGCTGTTTATCGTGTTTAAAATAATATATGAAATAACACCAGGTAGGTGATGATGTCACATTTAATACAGCCCTGATTGGCCGGGAACGTTCATCATTATCGTTGTAGCACAAAAAAATCGCTCTGAAAGCGATCGAAACGATAGCTTATCGTTGTGGTGTGACCACCTCCGTTCGTTTGAAGTGGTACGATTTTTAAAAATTGTTATCATTATAATTATCGTTACAGGTGTGACCGGGGCTTAATGCAAGCGTGGTCCGTTAAGCACTCAGGAGAGGAAAAACAACCCACCCCTAACCATTTAGTTATTAGGGGAAATGAAACCTCTGGGAATCCGTGGCTAAGCGGACCGCCCTTCCTCCAGGCTGCTAGCTAAAGGTCTTATTATGGTCACAGAGGGGGTTATACAGTATTGCTCATGACAGCATCCAGTCTATTCTTGAAGGATCCGATAGTGTCTGCTTCAACAACTCTGTCTGGCAGCCTGTTCAATGGCTCACCACCCTTTCCTTAAAGCGCTTCAGTTCAGTTCTGAATATGCCCTTCAGCTTCCACCTGGCCCCTGGGTCTGTTCTCTGACCTGTGAAAAAAAATTCTCAGCAGTTACTTTTAAACCCCTTGACAATTTGAAATACCTCTATTAAGTCGCCTCTGGCTCTCATATAACATACCCTTCAGTCCTGGAATTAATCGTGTTGCTCTCCTCTGTACTCTCTCCAATGCCTCAATGTCTTTCTTATGATATGGGGACCAGAACTGGACACAGTATTCTATGTGTGGTCGCACCAGTGCATTGTATCATTAATATAACTTCTCTTGATTTGAATTCGACTGTCTTGGCTAACATACTATTTGGCTTCTTTATTTATTTATTTATTTATTATATTTTTTTTAAAATGTAGTAATCGCCAATTGATTTTACCCAGTTTTTTTCTCCGAATTTGAAGTGTTCAGTTGTATTTTAGGCTCAGCTCACCGCTACCACCCCCTCGCTGACTGGGGAGCGGCGAAGACAAACACACGCTGTCCTCCGAAACGTGTGCCGTCACCCGACCGCTTCTTTACACTCTGCAGGCCCGCCATGCAGCCAACCCAGAGCTACAGCGTCGGAGGACAACGCAGCTCTGGGCAGCTTACAGGCAAGCCCGCAGGCTCCCGGCCAGTCTACAGGGGTCGCTGGTGCGCAGTGAGCTGAGGACACCCTGGCCGACCTAAGCCCCCCCCGCCCCGAGGTGGCGCTCGGCCAATTGAGCGCCGCCCCCTGGGAGCTCCCATCCACGGTCAGCAGTGGAATAACCTGGACTTAATACCTGGTGACTTCCAGACTATAGAGCGCATCCTGCACTCCACGCGGAGAGCCTTTACCGGATGTGCCACTCAGGAGCCCTATTTGCCGTTTTTATAGCTTCTCCGCACTGTTAGTTGGCTTAAGAGATTCATCCACTACGACCCCCAAGTCCTTTTCATACAGAGCCTCCTCAATTTTGTTAGTATTCATGTTATGCTTGCCTCTAATGTTTTTGCTTCCTACATGCAAGACTTTGCATTTATTCACATTAAATTGAATCTGCCATGTGTCAGCCCAAGCTTGAATCTTGTCTAAATCTCTTTGTATTATTAAAGTTGCTGATTGGGAGTTGGCTACCCCTCCCAGTTTTGTTTTGCACAGAGGACACATGGCTGCAGTGGGGGCACTCCTCATGTACTGGGGAGATGATGCAGGCAGTGATACTGCTTCAGACAGGGAGAGTGATGGCGATCACAAACTGTTCCTTCCAAACGAGGAATGGGATTCGCATGGCAACCGGAGTGCACAGTCTGCTTACTACCTTATGACTTCGATAGTACAAACTGTAACTCTCACTCCGAGCGAAGTTACAGATGCTGATAGAGGTTGCCAACTCCCCCTCCTGCACTAAATAAATAACTTCACCAGTGTGGGTTCGTGGAAACACAGCTTCTACAGCCGCCCCTGCTTGCCCTTTTTCTCACGCTGCTTGCTGCTGTGTCAGGACACCGGCCAAACTGCTGTTCTCTGTTTTACTCCTGTTAATTCCAGAACAAAGCAAATCCAAAAAGACAGAAGAACAGAACGCAATCACATGCAAGCTGCAGCACAGTATAGATTGTCCCCACGGAAATCCGCGGTAAAATTTCCTAAAATCTGCAGCGATAAAGAGTGTTTTCTGCAAAATTCTGCGGCAATGACTTTTTAATGAAAAACTGTGTTAATGAGTATAAATAAATAAGAAAAAGTAAGTCACTGTTAGTTAAATTTTTTTTTTATGAAATCACATTACTAAAATCAGAAAAAAAATCAGCATGGAACACACAAACACACACACACTGAGATACAAACACACACACACACACACAAACACACACTGACACACACACTGAGACACACACACACACACTGAGATACACACACACACACTGAGATACACACACACACTGACACAGACACACACACACACACTGAGATACACAAACACACACACTGAGATACACAAACACACACACTGAGATACAAACACACACAGACACACACACACACTGAGATACACACACACACACACACTGAGATACACACACACACACACTGAGATACAGAGACACACACACTGAGATACAGAGACACACACACACACTGAGATACAGACACACACACACAAACACACACTGAGATACAGACACACACACACACTGAGATACAGACACACACACACTGAGATACAGAGACACACACACACTGAGATACAGACACACACACACATTGAGATACACACTGACACACTGAGACACACACACACACTGAGATACAGACACACACACACTGAGATACAAACACACACACACTGAGACACAGACATACACACACACACTGCAGACACACACACTGAGATACAACACACACACACACTGAGATACACACACACACACATTGATACACAAACACACACTGAGATATACAGACACACACACACTGACACACAAACACACACTGAGATACACAAACACACACACACACACACTGAGATACAGACACACACACTGAGATACAGACACACACACACTGAGATACAGACACACACACATACTGAGATACACACACACACATTGTAACACACACTGAGATACAGACACACACACACAGACACACACACTGAGCACACACACACTGAGATACACACACACACTGAGATACACACACACACACTGTGATACACACACACACACTGAGATACACACACACACTGAGATACACAAACACACACACTGAGATACACAAACACACACACTGAGATACACACACACACACTGAGATACACACACACACACACACTGAGATACAGACACACACACACTGAGACACACACACACACACTGAGATACAGCACACACACACACTGAGATACACACACACACTGAGATACAGACACACACACACTGAGATACACACACACACACTGAGATACACACACACACACACACACTGAGACACACACACACACACACACACTGAGATACACACACACACACACACTGAGACACACACACACACACACTGAGATACACACACACACACACAGACATACACACACACACACACTGAGATACACACACACACACACTGAGATACAACACACACACACTGAGATACACAAACACACACTGAGATACACACACACACTGAGATACAGACACACACACACTGAGATACAGACACACACACTGAGAGACACACACACACACTGAGATACACACACACACACACTGAGATACAAACACACACACACTGAGACACACACACACACACACACACTGAGATACACACACACACTGAGATACAAACACACACTGAGATACACAACACACACACACACACTGAGATACACAAACACACACTGAGATACACACACACACACACACTGAGATACACACACACACACACTGAGATACAACACACACACACACTGAGATACACACACACACACACTGAGATACAAACACACACTGAGATACACACACACACACACACACTGAGATACAGACACACACACACTGAGATACTGACACACACACACACACACACTGACACACACACACACACTGAGATACACACACACACACACACTGAGACACACACACACACTGAGATACACACACACACACACACACTGAGATACACACAACACACACTGAGATACACACACACACACACACACACACTGAGATACACACACACACACTGAGACACACACACACTGAGATACACACACACACACACTGAGATACACAACACACACACACTGAGATACAAACACACACACTGAGACACACACACACACACACTGAGATACACACACACACACTGAGACACACAACACACACTGAGATACACACACACACACACACACTGAGATACAGACACACACACACACTGAGATACAGACACACACACACACACTGAGATACAGACACACACACTGAGATACACACACTGAGATACAGACACACACACACACTGAGATACACACACACACACACTGAGATACACACACACACACACACTGAGATACACACACACACACTGAGATACACACACACACACACACTGAGATACACACACACACACACACACTGAGATACAGACACACACACACTGAGATACAGACACACACACACACACTGAGATACAGACACACACACACACTGAGATACAGACACACACACACTGAGATACAGACACACACACACACTGAGATACAGACACACACACACTGAGATACACACACACACACTGAGATACAGACACACACACACACTGAGATACAGACACACACACACTGAGATACAGACACACACACACACTGAGATACACACACACACACTGAGATACAGACACACACATACTGAGATACAGACACACACTGAGATACAGACACACACACACATACTGAGATACAGACACACACACACACTGAGATACAGACACACACACACTGAGATACAGACACACACACACACTGAGATACACACACACACACTGAGATACACACACACACACTGAGATACACACACACACACTGAGATACACACACACACACACTGAGATACAGACTACAGAGACACACACACACTGAGATACAGACACACACACACACTGAGATACAGACACACACACACACTGAGATACAGACACACACACATACTGAGATACAGACACACACACACACTGAGATACAGAGACACACACACACTGAGATACAGAGACACACACATACTGAGATACAGACACACACACACACTGAGATACAGAGACACACACACTGAGATACAGACACACACACACTGAGATACAGACACACAGACACACACACACACTGAGATACAGACACACACACACACTGAGATACAGACACACACACATACTGAGATACAGACACACACACTGACACACAGACACACACATTGTAAACACACTGAGAGACACACACACACTGAGATACACACACACACACACACTGAGATACAGACACACACACACACACTGCAACACACACTGAGACACACACACACACTGAGATACAGACACACACACATTGTAACACACACTGAGATACAGACATACACACACTGACACACTGCAACACACACTGAGATACAGACACACACACACACACTGAGATACAGACACACACACACATTGTAACACACACTGAGATACACACAGACACACACAACACACACTGAGATACAGAGACACACACACACTGAGATACAGACACACACACACACTGAGATACAGAGACACACACACACACTGAGATACAGAGACACACACATACTGAGATACAGACACACACACACACACTGAGATACAGAGACACACACACACTACTGAGATACAGACACACACACACTGAGATACAGACACACACACACACACACTGAGATACAGACATACACACTGACACACTGCAACACACTGAGATACAGAGACACACACACTGAGATACAGACACACACACATACTGAGATACAGACACACACACATACTGAGATACACACACACACACACACTGAGATACAGAGACACACACACACACTGAGATACAGACACACACAGACACTGAGATACAGACACACACACATACTGAGATACAGACACACACACACACACTGAGATACAGAGACACACACATACTGAGATACAGACACACACACACTGAGATACAGAGACACACACATACTGAGATACAGACACACACACACACACTGAGATACAGAGACACACACACACACTGAGATACAGACACACACACACACTGACACAGATACAGAGAGACACACACACACTGAGATACAGACACACACACACACTGAGATACACACACACACACACTGAGATACAGAGACACACACACACACACACTGAGATACAGACACACACACACACACTGAGATACAGACACACACACACACTGAGATACAGACACACACACACACACTGAGATACAGACACACACACATACTGAGATACAGAGACACACACATTGGGTCTCTTGATTTGTAAGACCCCCTGTAGCAGGGCAGAAGAGCCCTGCGTGTGATAAGGCAAAGCCCTGCTGATGAAATGAATTATTATTTAAAAGAAATGCATTGTTTGGTGTTTATTTAAATGGGTGATGTTATTGGTGGTGTTTGTAAATGTATGTTGTGTTTGTTTGTTTTGTTTGGCAGCGTGGACGGGTTATGGGTTATAGCCCGGTCCCTCTAATCATGTGTAGAATGCGACCGTCTCCAAACGGATTAATGAAGGGTTCATTTGGAGATGGTCACGCAGATAAAAACCTGCCGCATTTGCTGATGGGGGCGGGTGTACAGAGAGGAGGAACGTGAGTGAGAGAGATGGGAGAAGACAAACCAGAAAGTAAAAATAATCATTGCTGATTTGGTGCTTGTTTGGTGGGGGGATTTTTGTTTTGTGTTTGAGATTTGTTTTGTTACACCTTTTTATTTTGCTCTGTGAGCGTTGTTTTTGTACAACCGTTTGATTTATTTTTGTGTGAATAAAAATGTGCAGCAGCGCTTTCACTCGCAGACCAGTGTGTCTGTCTCTGTCAGCTTCCTGGTGTGGGGACATCACCACACAGCCATCCTGCCTGTCGTGCAGTGTCTCCTCCTCTCCTCTCCCCTCCCTCCCCCTCCCCTCCCCCCCCCTCCCCTCTCCTCCTCTCCTCTCTCTTCTCTCCCTCCTCCCCTCCCTCTCCTCTCCTCTCCTCTCCCCTCCTCCCCTCCCTCCCTCTCCTCTCCCCTCCTCTTTCTCCCCCCCCTCCCTCCCCTCCCCTCCCCCCTCCTCCCTCCCTCCTCCTCTCCTCTCCTCTCCTCCCTCCCCTCCTCCTCTCCTCTCCCTCCTCTCCCCTCTTCCTCCCCTCCTCCCCTCCCCTCTCCTCTCCCTCCTCCTCCCCTCCTCTTCTCCTCCCTCCTCCCTCCCCTCCTCCTCTCCCCTCTCCCCCCCCTCCCTCTCCTCCTCTCTCTCTCCTCCCCCTCTCCTCTCCTCTCCTCTCCTCCTCCCCTCCTCCCCTCCCCTCCTCTCCCCACTCGCTCTATTTTTGGAACGCTCGCTGTGTTTCGGCTTGTTGTTCAATCCCTGAACTTTGACCTTTAGGGTCAGACCTGGGTCCTACACAGACATAAACAGACACAGACAGACAGACAGACAGACAGACAGACAGACACACACACACACACACACACACACACACACAGACAGAGACACACACACACACACGCTTTCCCTGTCACTCCCTGTTTCTCGGAGGATCAGCGTACTTTATTGTTAAACCTCAAACATATCTATCGGATCACAACCAAACAGTGCTGTTCTTAGAACACTCTTTTAAAACAGTAAGAGTGAATAGGACACCCACAACTTACACACTCCCTTCCAAATTCAAATGCACACAACACAGCCAGACTCCTTATGAGACAGCTTAAATAGCAGTGAAATCACAATCTTAATAAATGATATCATCCAGTAAAGGCGCTCCGCGTGGAGTGCAGGATGCGCTATAGCCTGAGATCGCAGGTTCGAATCCAGGCTATGTCATTGCCTACCGTGACCGGGAGTTCCCAGGGGGCGGCGCACAATTGGCCGAGCGCCGCCCGGGTAGGGAGGGCTTAGTTCGGCAGGACAATCCATGGTTCACCGTACACCAGCGACCCCCTGTGGCTGACAGGGCGCCTGCAGGGTCTGCAGTGGAGCCGTTCAGATCTGTGTTGTCCTCCGGCACTATAGGTCTGGTGGCTTTGCTGTGGATCCTCAGTGTGAAAAATGACGGCTTGGCAGGAACACGTTTCAGAGGACGCATGTTTCAGCCTCCGTTTCCCGAGTCGCCGGTGGGTTGCACGGCGAACTGGGATAAAAATAATAATTGGGCATTCCAAATTGGGGAGAAAACCGGGGTAAAAACCATTGGCGACGACTAAATTAAAAAAATAATAATAATAAAATAATTCTACAGCAAGCATTGTAGTTTCCAATCTACTCTGAAGGTTTCATCACAGCCATATACAAGAGTGGAGATCGATTAGACCCACACAATTCCAGAGGTGTCAGTGTGTCAGCAGCAGCAACATGGGTACATTACACTGTGCCATCATAAACACAAGAGTATTACACTTCCTTAAAGAGAAAGACGTACTTCATAAAAGTCCAGTAGGATTCCTGCCTAACCACAGAACTAGAGACCATATTTACACCTTAAATCGTCTGATAGGCAAACCTGTACATGAAACACAACATGGGAAGATCTTTGCTTGTTTTGTAGATTTTTAAAAGGCTTTTGAGTCTATTTGGCACCCAGGTCTGTTATTGAAACTACTGCCAAACATGGTTGCTAAAATTACATTTAAACAAGAGCAAAATTATGATTTTCCAAATGAACAAAAATCTGGAACAAACTCTTTCACTGGGTTATTCTGCCCATCCTCCTCTATGGGAGTGAGGTCTGGGGTCCAACCTTGAGCCAGGATTACAATAACTGGAATAAAACCCCAACAGAAAGGATGCAATTGCTATTCTGTAACAATGTGCTTGAAGTTCACAGAAGGGCTTCAAACAATGCTGCAGAGCCGAGCTCAACACAACAGAACTGAACCCTGAGGTCAGAGTGACATGAATTGAATCGATTTCCTTCTCTGCTGCTCACAATATACCACGAGAAGAGACCAGAACTTTACAAGGAGCGCAAACTGTAGGACTTTTTAGTGGTTAACAAAACTGTAGTGGTTTTACTGGTCCTGTCTCTCTCCCTCCTCCTCTCTCAATGGGAGCAGATAGACCATAGTGGAGTGTTTAAACACTGGTTTTACTGGTCCTGTCTCTCTCCCTCCCCCTCTCTCAATGGGAGCAGATAGACCCTAGTGGAGTCTGTTTAAACACTGTGGTTTTACTGGTCCTGTCTCAGCTCATGACACTGTCTGATATATTCAACAGCTGTGAGTGCAGTCGCTGTTCTCACCACAATCATTACCCTGACCCTCGTCCTTCAGTGTCCTACAATTCGAGCTCTTTGTAAAGTTCTGGTCTCTTCTCGTGGTATATTGTGAGCAGCAGAGAAGGAAATCGATTCAATTCATGTCACTCTGACCTCAGGGTTCAGTTCTGTTGTGTTGAGCTCGGCTCTGCAGCATTGTTTGAAGCCCTTCTGTGAACTCAAGCACTTTGTTTCAGAATAGCAATTGCATCCTTTCTGTTGGGGTTTTATTCCAGTTATTGTAATCCTGGCTCAAGGTTGGACCCCAGACCTCACTCCCATAGAGGAGAATGGGCAGAATAACCCAGTGAAAGAGTTTGTTCCAGATTTTTGTTCATTTGGAAAATCATAATTTTGCTCTTGTTTAAATGTAGTTTCAGTGACCATGTTTGGCAGTAGTTTCAATAACAGACCTGGGTGCCAAATAGACTCAAAAGCCTTTTAAAAATCTACAAAACAAGCAAAGATCTTCCCATGTTGTGTTTCATGTACAGGTTTGCCTATCAGACGATTTAAGGTGTAAATATGGTCTCTAGTTCTGTGGTTAGGCAGGAATCCTACTGGACTTTTATGAAGTACGTCTTTCTCTTTAAGGAAGTGTAATACTCTTGTGTTTATGATGGCACAGTGTAATGTACCCATGTTGCTGCTGCTGACACACTGACACCTCTGGAATTGTGTGGGTCTAATCGATCTCCACTCTTGTATATGGCTGTGATGAAACCTTCAGAGTAGATTGGAAACTACAATGCTTGCTGTAGAATTATTTATCTATTTATTTATTTATTTATTTATTTATTTAATTAATTTAGTGTTCGCCAGTGGTTTTTACTCCACTTTTCTCCCCAATTTGGAATGCCCAGTTATTATATATATATATATATATATATATATATATATATATATATATATATATAAACTAAGTTGTGTTCTAATGACATTCCCTTAACTGTGATTGGTTGATTTCTGATGTACAGTATTTCAGGTCTGCCATGTTTATTTAATTTTGAGTGGAGGGGAGGGTGACCGTCTATTTTAACAGTAGGAACTGCTTGACCTTTGACCCGGATCACCTGTTGTGTTGCATCATTCCTCTATGGTATAGAACCCTGAGGGAGCTGGAACACACTGTCTATATATGTGTGTATACTGAATATAGACCCTGAGAGCTGCAGTGTAGAGCTTCTACACACACAACACAGACCCTGAGAGCTGCATGTAGAGCTTCTACACACACAACACAGAACCTGAGAGCTGCAGTGTAGAGCTTCTACACACACAACACAGAACCTGAGAGCTGCATGTAGAGCTTCCACACACAATACAGAACCTGAGAGCTGCAGTGTAGCGCTTCCACACACAATACAGAACCTGAGAGCTGCAGTGTAGAGCTTCCACACACACAACACAGACCCTGAGAGCTGCAGTGTAGAGCTTCCACACACAACACAGAACCTGAGAGCTGCATGTAGAGCTTCCACACACAATACAGAACCTGAGAGCTGCAGTGTAGAGCTTCCACACACACAACACAGACCCTGAGAGCTGCATGTAGAGCTTCCACACACACAACACAGACCCTGAGAGCTGCAGTGTAGAGCTTCCACACACAATACAGAACCTGAGAGCTGCAGTGTAGCGCTTCCACACACAATACAGAACCTGAGAGCTGCAGTGTAGCGCTTCCACACACAATACAGAACCTGAGAGCTGCAGTGTAGAGCTTCCACACACAATACAGAACCTGAGAGCTGCAGTGTAGAGCTTCCACACACACAACACAGACCCTGAGAGCTGCAGAACCTGAGAGCTGCTCCCACACACAATACAGAACCTGAGAGCTGCAGTGTAGAGCTTCTACACACAACACAGACCCTGAGAGCTGCATGTAGAGCTTCTACACACAACACAGACCCTGAGAGCTGCATGTAGAGCTTCTACACACACAACACAGACCCTGAGAGCTGCAGTGTAGAGCTTCTACACACACAACACAGACCCTGAGAGCTGCAGTGTAGAGCTTCCACACACACAACACAGACCCTGAGAGCTGCAGTGTAGAGCTTCTACACACACAACACAGACCCTGAGAGCTGCAGTGTAGAGCTTCTACACACACAACACAGACCCTGAGAGCTGCAGTGTAGAGCTTCCACACACAACACAGACCCTGAGAGCTGCAGTGTAGAGCTTCTACACACACAACACAGACCCTGAGAGCTGCAGTGTAGAGCTTCTACACACACAACACAGACCCTGAGAGCTGCAGTGTAGAGCTTCTACACACACAACACAGACCCTGAGAGCTGCAGTGTAGAGCTTCCACACACAACACAGACCCTGAGAGCTGCAGTGTAGAGCTTCCACACACACAACACAGACCCTGAGAGCTGCAGTGTAGAGCTTCTACACACACCAAAACACAGGAACAAAACAAAGGTTTTGAGCTTCTACACACACAACACAAACACAGCCTCCCAGCACAGTTACACAGCTGAGAGCTGCATACAACACAACACCCCAACAAACATTGTTTTGTCTCCTGTTTATAACACAGACCCTGAGGGTTGCATGATAGACAATAATTAAATGAACACCAGACCCTAATTTATAATGAAGACATTCCACACAACACAGACCCTGAGACAATTAAACATTTAAACAATTAACCAATTCAACTTTATTAACACCACACAGACACACACACACTGACACATGCACACAGACACACCCTGAGAGCTGCAGCTTCTACACACAGAACCTGAGACACAGAACACACAACACACACCCAGAGAGCTGCAGTCAGCTCTGCTACAATATGTAAATACAGGAACAAAACAAAGGTTTTCTTCTTATAGAGATGATACAAAAAATTAAGTTTTGATTCAATGACAAATGTTTACAACATACTTTCCCCAACAAACATTCTTTTGTCTCCTGTTTATAGGGTGAGAAGGGTTAATGGAAACATTTGTAATTAAATGAAAGTGTTTTTAGTGTTCCTAATTTATAATGAAGACATTCCACACTTTCCTAATTTACAATTAAACATTTAAACAATTAACCAATTCAACTTTATTAACACCACACAGACACACACACACTGACACATGCACACAGACACAAGCACAGACACACACACCTTGACACACTGTGTGTTACACATAAACACTCTGTGCTTTACACACACACACACCAGCTCTGCTACAATATGTATATAGACCACAGTTTATCAATTATTATAAAACCCTTACAGAACTAGAGATGATACAAAAATTGTCTATTTGATTCAATGACGCTGGTTTGCCTGCTGTGTGAAGTCTTTCTCAGTGTCGTCATTGAATTTAGGCTGAAGATACTGAGAAAGATGTAGTGGAAACATTTGTCATTGAGTTAAAGTGTTTTTTAGTGTTTCTAAGTTTGTATGTCGTGTTAAACTTAATTTAAAAATAAATGAGATCAACAACAAAGTCATAGGCTGTGTGAGGTGACCTGAAGGCTCCTGAACCCCCCCCAGAACACAAACACGGACCCAGGACCAGTGCACGGGGGAAAAGGGGCTGACAGCTGTCTGTCCATCTGTCTGTCTGAATGTCCATTTCAACACAGCCCCTTGTACTTTACTGTGTGTTAGCCATAACCTTCTCTGTGCTTTACTGCCTTCATTGTGTTACTTTTTAAACCAGTGGATACAGACCAGCTGTTTGGGCACACAGGCCAATGCTGGCAGGACCACACTATATAACACTAATATAAAACCCTGTACAGAACTACAGCAGCTACCCAACATGGTGTCTATAAACTGTAATGTAGTCAAGCAGATTGCCTGCGTTTGGGCCTCGCTGTTCATGTGCTGTACTGTAAACTAAAATGCTGGCGGGACCACACTATATAACACTATAATCTCTATTGAGCGAGTCAGGAGATTGACTCACTGTGCATTTGACACGTTGGACTGGTTCTTATAATAGGTTTTTCCAAACAGCCACAGCTTGAAATAACCATGTCTTCACGAGAGGTCAACCTGAAGGAAACTGAGAAACTGAGAAAGAACAGAACTTCAAAACACTCAATCAGACACTCTGCACAGGGAGAAAATAAACTGAGAGAGTCAAGCAACAGACAAGCCTTTGGACTCTAGTGCCTTCATCAGTGTTACTGAAACTAAACTGAGTCAAGCAGACCAGCGTTTGGGCTCTAGTGCCTTCATCAGTGTGATTGAAACTAAAAGGAGTCAAGCAGACCAGCGTTTGGGCTCTAGTGCCTTCATCAGTGTTACTGAAACTAAACTGAGTCAAGCAGACCAGCGTTTGGGCTCTAGTGCCTTCATCAGCGTTATTGAAACTAAAAGGAGTCAAGCAGACCAGCGTTTGGGCGTTCAGCACAGTACTTTTTCTTTAATACACTGTGCTTTTACTGTGGGACACATTTATAAGGGTTAGTTTATCAGGGTTTGTTTTTTTAATATGCCTCTGTGCTTTACAATGCTTTTATAGGTCAGAGTGGTGACAATGTCCACTGGTGACAAAGCCACTCTGACCACTCAACAGTGGTGGATATCAGCTTTTATACCACAAGAGTGGGAATATCTATCATGGGGTACATTTTTGTTATAACAGAATAGGAGGATAACACAAGTGGGGTAAATGAGTGGGGTAACATGAGTGGATAACATGAGTGGGGTAACATGAGTGGATAACATGAGTGGGGTAACATGAGTGGATAACATGAGTGGGATAACACGAGTGGGATAACACGAGTGGGGTAACACGAGTGGGACAACATGAGTGGATAAAATGAGTGGATAACATAACTGGATAAGATGAGTGGATAACATGAGTGGGGTAACATAAATGTTGACCCAAGGGACTTTTTCGACTTGAAAAAAGAAACAAGGACCAGGGGTCACAAATGGAGATTAGATAAAGGGGCATTCAGAACAGAAAATAGAAGGCACTTTTTTACACAGAGAATTGTGAGGGTCTGGAACCAACTCCCCAGTAATGTTGTTGAAGCTGACACCCTGGGATCCTTCAAGAAGCTGCTTGATGAGATTCTGGGATCAATAAGCTACTAACAACCAAACGAGCAAGATGGGCTGAATGGCCTCCTCTCATTTTGTAAACTTTCTTATGTTCTTCTTATGTTTTGATGAGTGGGATAACATGAGTGGATAACATGAGTGGATAACATGCTTACCGGGACTAGTTTTGAATGTGTCCTTGTCCTTAGGAGTATGTCCTTACTTAAATCACTGACCCTGTCGGGCTTGTGATTTACTGGGACATCCTCCTGCGGTGAATAAAAATGATCATTCAATATCCTCTCTATATCATATAGCACTCTATACGATATTCTATACATGATGTATATCCCTTCTCCCCACTCCCCTTCCTCTCTCTCCTCTCCCTCTCTTTCTCTCTTCTCCCTCTCCCCTCTGCCCTCTCTCCCTCCTCCTCTCTCTCTCCTCTCCCTCTCTCTCTCCTCTCTCCCCCCTCTCTCCTCTCCCCTCCTCTTCTCTCCCCCCCCTCTCTTCTCTCCTCTCTCCTCTCCCCTCTCCTCTCCTCTCTCCCCTCCCTCTGCCCTCTCTCTTCTCCCCTCCTCTCCCCTTCTCTCCCCTCTCCTCTCCTCTCCTCTCTCTCTCTCCTCTCTCCTCTTCTCTCTCTCCTCTCCCTCTCCTCTCTCCCTCTCCCCTCCTGCCCTCTCTCCTCCTCCCTCTCTCCCCCCTCTCTCCTCTGCTCTCTCCACCCTCTCTCCTCTTCTCTCTCCCCTCTCCCCCTCTCTCCTCTCCTCTCCCCCTTCTCTCCTCTCCCCCTCTCTCTCCCCTCTATTATATTTTCTGTCGACAGTGGCAGCTCTCTTAATAAAGTTCATGGAGTAACAGATCTGTTCATAGGGCTGTTGTAAGTGAGACACGGGGGGGGGGTTAGCTGCTACTCACGATTTCAACAAACTGAACACTGTGTTTGAGTGACAGGGTCAACCTGTACTCCCCCCCCCCCCCCCCCCTCCCTCTCTCTCCACGACAGACTTCACCTTTCACTCAGACTCTGCCAGTTTTCCCTGACTTGGCACAAAAATAAACTCCTTTTAAGATATAATTAGATGTGTGAGGTCACAGGTGACCCCCTAGCCAATGAGGGTGTGTGTGGGAGGGGGCCAGCCTCTTTTCCCCCCCTGTAGGGTATATATAGCGCCTTGTAGGGCTCGGGATCCTTACTCCAGGCTTGTAACAGGACAGGGAGGCAGTTGTAGTTTGGGTGGGTTGTTTGGGCGACTAAAACAAGAGAGAGCGAGATCGTTCAAGATACAACCATGGACAACGGACACAGCAAAACGGTGGAGGAATGTCTCGCCTACTTTGGAGTGAATGAGAAGGCAGGGCTCACTCCCGAACAAGTCAAGAAGAATATGGAGAAATATGGACCAAATGGTGAGTCAGGAGAGAGGAGAGAGAGGGGAGAAAGAGGAGAAGAGAGGAGAGAGGAAAGGGGAGAGGAGAGAAAGGGGAGAGGAGACATGAGAGAGGAGAGGAGAGAGGGGAGATGGAAGAGTAGAGGGGAGAGGAGAGGGGAGAGATGAGAGGAGAGGGGAGAGGAGAGAGGGGAGAGGGAAGAGGCAAGAGGGGGGAGAAGAGAAGGGAGAGGGGAGAGTGAAAGAAGAGAGAGGAGAGGGGGAGAGGGTTAGAGGATAGGGAAAGAGGGAGCCCTTATAAAAGTTTCTCATAGTAAAAGCATAGCAAAGTGTAATAAAGCACAGTGAAAACATGGTAAAGCATAGGCAAGCATTGTAAGCACAGAGAGGTATGGTAAAGCACATTAAAAAAGAAACCATCGTAAACTATCCCACAGTGAAAGCCTAGTAAAGTGCAGTGAAAGCATGGTAAAGCAAGTCTTGGGGTGATTGAGGTGGTTAGTTTTGGGGGGGGTCAAATGAAAGTTCTTGATGTGCATGATCATTTAAAAACCACTGCATACAAACCAGCAGCGTGGCACAGATCTGTGTTTCTATAGAATACAAACCTGCAGCGTGGCACAGGTCTGTGTTTCTATAGAATACGAACCTGCAGCGTGGCACAGGTCTGTGTTTCTCTAGAATACGAACCTGCAGCGTGGCACAGGTCTGTGTTTCTCTAGAACACAAACCTGCAGCGTGGCACAGGTCTGTGTTTCTCTAGAACACGAACCTGCAGCGTGGCACAGGTCTGTGTTTCTCAGAACACGAACCTGCAGCGTGGCACAGGTCTGTGTTTCTATAGAACACGAACCTGCAGCGTGGCACAGGTCTGTGTTTCTATAGAACACAAACCTGCAGCGTGGCACAGGTCTGTGTTTCTCTAGAACACGAACCTGCAGCGTGGCACAGGTCTGTGTTTCTCTAGAACACGAACCTGCAGCGTGGCACAGGTCTGTGTTTCTATAGAACACGAACCTGCAGCGTGGCACAGGTCTGTGTTTCTATAGAACACGAACCTGCAGCGTGGCACAGGTCTGTGTTTCTATAGAACACGAACCTGCAGCGTGGCACAGGTCTGTGTTTCTATAGAACACGAACCTGCAGCGTGGCACAGGTCTGTGTTTCTCTAGAACACGAACCTGCAGCGTGGCACAGGTCTGTGTTTCTATAGAATACGAACCTGCAGCGTGGCACAGGTCTGTGTTTCTATAGAATACGAACCTGCAGCGTGGCACAGGTCTGTGTTTCTATAGAACACGAACCTGCAGCGTGGCACAGGTCTGTGTTTCTATAGAACACGAACCTGCAGCGTGGCACAGGTCTGTGTTTCTATAGAACACGAACCTGCAGCGTGGCACAGGTCTGTGTTTCTCTAGAACACGAACCTGCAGCGTGGCACAGGTCTGTGTTTCTCTAGAACACGAACCTGCAGCATGGCACAGGTCTGTGTTTCTATAGAATATGAACCTGCAGCGTGGCACAGGTCTGTGTTTCTATAGAATACGAACCTGCAGCGTGGCACAGGTCTGTGTTTCTATAGAATCGCAGGAGAATCCAGACCCAGCAGGATACTCATCAATCACTAGAAACACTCAACAAAGAACAAAAGGAATTGATAAACTCAGACCTATATATAAATATACAGCAGTGTGCAAATGTATTGACACCTCCAGATTCCTCATTTATAGCCTTTATATACCTACCTGTGAGAATTTCAATTTCCCCTCAGTAACCAGTGATATAGAAACAATAGGCACTCGTGTGTGAAAATGTTAGACCACATTGGGGGACATGTATCAAGCGTTTGCGATGACATTAAGACCATAGCGCTGAGTTTATACTGGCCTTAAATTCGCCCCGCATGTATCATGACATTTTTGACAAGTTAAGCCTGCCTGCGTTATGGCAGGGCCAAAATATATTCTCCTGATTGTTTAGCTGCCATATCAAAAGGCGTGTCAAGTCTTAATTATATGAATTATTATTATATATAATTATTATGCCGAATGGTGTTATTTATATTTTAATCCGCCCTCGTTGGGGACAGTTCATTGACTACGGGGTGGAGCGAGCCAATTGTATATGGACTCATATGTGCGGGTGGGACATTTCCAGCCCTATGAGATATCTCACAGCACTGAGAAGAACTGAGCACGGGTTTATTTTTTCTTAAATACATGTTCGGACATGGAGTTTGTACACAAAAAAAAAAAAAGAAGGTCCCTGTACAGTATTTTCCATCATGCCTTTATTTGGTAACTATTCATTTTTTCAAACCAAAATTAGGCACTTTTATGTTTTGCAGGCTTGAGAATTGCATTTTAAGCTTTTATATTCAATGCGTTAAACTGTGTATGCCTTTATTGCCTTATAATTCATTATGGAGGGGAAAATATTCACATGTGCAGTGGGAAGGCAGACAGCAGGGCTGGTAGGTAACGACCCTCATCTCTCCCTACACCCCCCCCAGCCGACCTATACGCTCCTCCCCTGCAAAGGAGCGGCTCTTTTGTACAGCGGTATCAGCACTATGCTTTAGTGTGAGAAGTCCTGGGTTCAACCCCGCCCTCTGTGTGTGGATTGCCTCACCCTGTGGGATGTCGCCTGCCCAGTTAATGGACCACCTTCCGCGCAATATATATTCTCCTGATTGTTTAGCTGCCATATCAAAATGTGAGAAACTTCATCAGTGTGTCATTGGGTTCTGCCCCCAATACATCTGCTTCCTAGAACACTTAACCCAATCTGGTTTATATTTTCTGCACTCTTATGGATAGTTTATTCACTATCAGGGTGGTGTTTTTGTATTTGCTCTTATTAGGACTTCATTGATTTTGTATCTTGCTCTTATGTGTAATTCTTGATATGATTTGATATACCCCTATGAGATAAGTCGGATACAAACAAGCCCAGCATAAAGCTCATTTGATCAAACATCAATCATATGCAAAGTTTGAAATAGGACAAAAACAAAGTACATCGTAAAGTACAAAAGTGCACATTAACATAGGAATGGGTCAGTTAATTGCAGATGATATTTCCTAACTTATTTTATTTTCAATTTACATATTTTTTTCAGTACCAATCAAAATAATGAGGACGTATTTTTTTCAAATTGAATTAGATAAGTTTATCTGAACACGTTATGTAGGCTTTTTTCTTTGCTGATCATAACTGGGCATGAGGCTTGTTAAACTGTGTATGCCTTTATTGCCTTGTACCATATGACAGAAATCACATGCGAGTGATAATTGACCTTTTTTTTGCACCCAGCAACCTAAAGACCCTCATTTCTCCTCACACCCCCACTTCAGACAGGACAGGTTTCCGCCTCCTCCTGCACTAGAAGACTGGCTGTTTCCTCCTCTATGCTCCCCTGCCTCCAGAGCCCGCTCCTTCTCCAACCTCGCCCTGCAGTGGTGGAATGACCTTCCTACGGATGTCATGACTGCCCAGTCCCTGACCACCTTCCGGCGCCTCCTCAAGACTCACCTCTTCAGACAACACCTGTAAAACTCAACTCTTCCCTTCTGGACTATAGAGCACTCTGCCTTTAATGCACTTTAACTTGCACTTATCTGCTTCCTATTTTACTGTATTTAATCCTTCACTTAACCCAATCTGTAGTATTTTGTATTTCACTTGTGCTCGTATCTAACCCTGATGTAACTATCAACACTGTTATCTGCTCTTGAATTGCCCCGATATCAAATCGCACTGTGTTTTGTATTTGCTCTTATTAGGACTGAAGTCATTGTATTTTGTATCTTGCTCTTAATTGTACTGTAATTCTTGATATGTATTTTTTTTATATACCCTGGGTAAGGGTGTCTGCTATATAAATAAATAAGTAATAATAATAATTAAATCTCACTGTTGTTAATGATCATTTTAATTAACATTCAAACATCAATCAGAACATAGAACACAAAATGATGCAATATGGATCACAGACAAAACAAAAATTTTTTAAAATAAATTACAAAAGTGCATAATATAACATCCACTGAGGTTAATGGGTCAGTGGTTTTGTTAGTTTACCAGAAAGTCCAGCAGCTAATATATACAATAGCAGCAGAATATTATATATATATATATATCAAAACAAAAACAATGTTTTGTATTTTTTTCCAAACCTCCTTCAACGGACCAGTTTAACAAAAAGAAGGGAATGAGTTTCACGTCTTTTACTTCTTTTTGGGTTTTCTTTTATAGAGACAGAAACAAACACTATGGACTGAAACCCTTCTTGCCGGCTGCAGACATCCTCATTTGAATTTCCTTCAGCCTCCCCGCATTAAAACACGTTTACCTTTACCCGCCTTTTTTTTAAAATTAAAAACCCCAAATGAAAAAGGGAATTTTCTATAATGTAAAGAGGCATACTGTGCACATTTCAGACAGGACAGGTTTTTTTGTTTGGCCAAAAAACTGAAATAAATGAATAAATGAGCCTGATTCATACATTTCATCCTGCAGACTGATGCCTCTGATGTAGGACTAGGGACGGATCTCTCCCAGGAGGTAGAGGGCTGGGGCATTTGGTACATGAGCAGGAAGCTGCTTATGTGAGAGACTCAGAGACCAGGTATGCTGTAATCGAGAAGGAATGCAGGGTTTTAAATAAAAGAACAAAATCAACCAAAAGCAAGCTTTCAGTGCGCCTCTCTTAATAAATGTGTGTGGGCGGGTCTCCCCACATGAAGCTTTTTAAAATGTACCAAACAAACGGCTCCCTCTTAGCACTGGGGCCCCAGTTCTGCGGTGGGGGTCCTCCTCCCACCCATAGCGTAATTTATGATATAGGTTAATCCGGCCCTAAATGGGCAAATTGCAGATGGGGCTCATTTTAAATGAAGTCAGAACAGCAGCTGCCAGTGTGGGGGCTCCAACCAATATAGTGCCTCCCCGCATGGTAGGGTAGTAGCGACCCGGATCAGGCAGTATTGTACAGCAGCGGACCCTCGGGAAATGAATAGACTGATCTTTAGATTTGTGCTGCTGTCCCTCTAATTTTAACTGGTGGCTCTCCAGGTGATCTCCCTCCTCAGGCGTGCGGAGACACACAAACCATCAGGGCTTCTGGCAACAGGCAGCCCCAGGACTGTTCAACTGTCCTTTACGAATTCGTTTCACAATTAAAACATTTCTCAGTTTTAATTCAGAAACCCAAATACATTAAACAGTGCTCACAGTCATTTGAAAAGGAAAGTAGTTAAACGCAACGAAAACACAGAAAACCAGACGCCCTTATTTGGGCACAAAAAAGAAGTCAGAATACAGCTGATAGGAAAGCGCATTATGACAGCAGGCATACTCATACAGGAGCCCGGAAAATTCACTGTATTTTTAAAATAAATTCACGAATGACAATAAAATATTTTTTTTTTAAAAAAACAGCGAATTTCACGGCATGTCATGAAACCGACATTTTATTTTTTTAAAGAAAATCTATTTACATGATATTCTACTGATGTCAGTTGCCTAAAATGTGTTATCATGATAGTTCATCAAGAACATCACCCAAAAACCAAGGCTGAAACATTTTAACATTTAGTCTAGCTACTGAGTCAACTCAATAAAATGTACATTTCTAACTCGATTTGCTATTGAAACAATCTTTAAAAATGTAATAAACTTCTGCTGGAAACAAGACAATGTTTTCAACAATGTTGTTGAAGCTGACACCCTGGGATCCTTCAAGAAGCTGCTTGATGAGATTCTGGGATCAATAAGCTACTAACAACCAAACGAGCAAGATGAATGGCCTCCTCTCATTTGTAAACTTTCTTATGTTCTTATGTTCTTAAGACGTTTAAAATGGTCTGTTTAGCTGCAAAAAAGTGCAACAGGCAGACAAAATAGATTTTTTAAAAACAACCTTGAATGACAAATTCAGCAACATTTTCGAGTTTTGTAAACCTTTAAAACGTAACTAAATAAACAAACATCAATTAAACAAACAACAAAATTGGTATTTTGTTTCTGTTTGTTTGGCCAAACAAACAGAAACAAGTATATTTTTAAATATAGCAATTGTTTTTCTTTCGCTCGCTCTCCCGTGTTCTCCCGTACTCTCCTCTGTACACTCAACCCCCGCAGCATGGACAGCTGCAGGTTCTTATACTCCGGCCGAGGGTTTAACTAGCTGTTAATTATCTTATTACCCCTCGGCCACAGTCTGCACGAGTTTAGTAAGGATGCGTGACTGTCAGCTTGTTAAATAATCAGTAGCTGATCAGCCACGCATCCTCACAGGGTTTTTAAATATATAAAACAACAACAAATAACAAAAGACACGGCGCTTTTATCTGCGCCGCAAACAATAATATAAATAATAATAAATAAATACATAGGGGCGGGACACTCCGCCACAAGCTCTTCTGCTGGTTCTGTGGCACCGCCTGGTTTCAATAAGCGGTACTTTTAACACATGCTGAGGCACCTAGTAAAGTTAGCGCCCTTAAGTGAATATGGTTTGCATATCAAATACCTCCCTCACGGTATTTTGTGATGTAATTTGCATACATTATTTAAATGACTCGAACGCAGTACTTTTTCCACGCTCTAGGTTGCCTGCCACTGGTTAGTGAATACAGCAGGTGTACAAAGCACACAGTAAAGGGGTTTACTGCTGCAGAACACTTTACAGCTGTGACTGAGGCCCTTCATCAACACGTGTCATTGCCTCTCCAAACAACCTACCTATTGTTCAATTGAGGTAGCCCATTTGGAGGGGAGGTGCTATTTTTCAGATTAGTCTGTTAATCTGTGCTACCAATAGACCATTTTGAGGGGTTCAGAACACCAGCACAGCAGCATTTTAGCATTTAAATGTGGTAGCTTACACTGTGCCTCAGTTAATACATTTGGGAAGGGGTCAAATTTTACACTTGATCGATCTTGATACATGACCCACTTTGTGCTTTAATCAGGCAACTTAAACAACTTCTAAAAAGTCTCATGCATTTTATCCATGCTGGCTCTGTGTTCCTTTTCTCTTACTATTTTAAATGAATTGCACATGTGGCCTATTAATGTCATCAATTAAATTAGACAGTCACCAACTTGTTTGTTTAGACAATTGTTCAAGATTTTCAGTTCCAGTGGTCTGATTTCATATGCACAACAAATCAAAACTTCAGAAGCAATGGACTGTTCTGATACATTTACACTCCACTGTATATATATATATATATATATATATATATATATAAAATATATATATATCTCCTGGGATTATTATTGGGCTGTTTTGACCCACGAATGAGTCCTTTTCCTGCAGCATTGAACACCTTCAAACCAACAGGGACAAACTCGAACCCGAACCCCACAACACTGCTGATTGGCAAAGGGCTCTCCTTATTGAAACGTAATGCCACTTAGAGGAACAAGTGGTTTTAAAAAACAAGTCAAAACATCTCTCTGTCTCTCCAGCTTATTACCACCAGGGATAATAGTTTCATTTTCCAATTCACACATATTTAGCATAACCATACAATTCATTATTATAATGTTTGTGGAGGTGTGACCCCGATATGCTCTGGGGTTGAGTGGGTGTAACCAGGGGCCACATTTCTTTCAATCTTAACTTGAAACTTTGAAAGGAGCGAAAATCAGGTCAATTTTACAAAACAAAAAAACACACTGAGAGGGCTGGGGAGAATTTATAATATTAGAATGAAGAGAACTTATAATATATTAACTTATAAGTTATTTCTGAATGAAACTGAATTCACTGTAATGTTTTTAATCACTACTTCTCTCTCCCTCTCTCCTTCCTCTCTCTCCCCTCCTTCCTCTCTCTCTCCCTCTCTCCTTCCTCTCTCTCCCCTTCTCTCCCCCTCTCCTTCCTCTTCCCCCTCTCCTCTCCTCTCCTTTCTCCCTCCCTCTGTTTCTTGGTTCTTCCAATGGACAGAGCTCCCGGCTGAAGAAGGTACGTTCTAATGTATTTATTTTTTTTTTATGAATTAATTTTTTTAACTAGTTTGAACTTTGTAAGAAATACCAAAACTTATAAAATAAGAACAAAAACAAGTGTTTTTGGTACAACATAATAATAATAATAATAATAATAATAATAATAATAATAATAATAATAATGATGATGATGATGATGATGCGCTGTGAGTGTAGTTGAAAAGTAAAGAAATAAAAAAGTAATAGGGATTTATAATCTCTAACCCCACTTACTATAAAAATTGCAACTTTCTCAGAGCTTGCAATAACTCAGAGCTCACTCTGTCAATAACTCTGAGCTCACTCTGTCAATAACTCAGAGCTCACTCTGTCAATAACTCAGAGCTCACTCTCTCAATAACTCAGAGCTGACTCTCTCTACCCCTGTCTCACCCCTGACTGCCCACACAGTGCAGGAGATACAGAACTCTCATTGCTGCCTAGCGCTGACACATTAAACTGTGGAATAAACCCATGAAGACATTCAAATAAATATTGCTGTACACAAACCCAGGTTTACACATTAAGATCATTAACCCCAAGTTTCAGGCGTGGCGACCTCATATGAGGACAGATTCAAACCCTCTCTTCTAGTCTTTATATATATTTATATGCACGGGACATATGCAAGACCAGCCAGCGAATGCAGGACCGCCTCATAGGAGCCGATGCCATTTTCGCCACCCTATAAAGCTATTTTAAATATTGAATGCATGGAAGTGTTAAGCAGGCCGCGTGTTGCATCTGGGGGTAGATGTGTGTGCTCTGGAGGTTATACCCCCCTTTCCTGAATACTCTCTCTCGCTCTCTCTCTTCAGGAAAGACAATCTGGGAGCTGGTTGTCGAGCAGTTTGAAGACTTGCTGGTCAGAATCCTGCTTCTTGCAGCCTGCATCTCCTTTGTAAGTGCATCCCAAATGGACAAAACTATAAGTGTGTGTATAATTCAGACAGTCCCCCTAAGTTTCAATAGCCGCAGTTTTATATATTTTACTGGACTGTGGCTCCAGCAATGATTCAGACCTGAGTTTCAGTCTGCGCAGTTGAATATGTAATGTGTGTGCTGTGTGTAAGGTCATTGTCATTGTGTTAATTCAAGGACATTCTGTTTTTCTCAGCGTCGCAGTTGTTGCCAGTAGAAGTTGTTTCTATTTCAGGAGCATTCCGGCTAGATTTGAAAGGATGGCACCTGTTCTAAAGATCAGATGTACATGCCCCCCTCTCTCCTCCCTGCTCCTCTACCCCCCCCCCTGTTTCCTCCTGCTCCTCTACCCACCCCCCTCTCTCCTCCCTGCTCCTCTACCCCCCCTCTTCTCCCTGCTCCTCTACCCACCCCTCTCTCCTCCCCCTCTACCCACCCCCTCCTCCCTGCTCCTCTACCCCACCCCCCCTCTCCTCCCTGCTCCTCTACCCCCTTCTCTCCTCCCTGCTCCTCTATCTCACCTAGAATATTGTGTTCAGTTCTGGTCACCTCGTTACAAAAAGGATATTGCTGCTCTAGAAAGAGTGCAAAGAAGAGCAACCAGAATTATTCCTGGTTTAAAAGGCATGTCGTATGTAGACAGGCTAAAAGAATTGAATCTATTCAGTCTTGAACAAAGAAGACTAAGCTGGCGATCTGATTCAAGCATTCAAAATCCTAAAAGGTATAGACAATGTCGACCCAGGGACTTTTTGACCTGAAAAAAAGAAACAAGGACCAGGGGTCACAAATGGAGATTAGATAAAGGGGCATTCAGAACAGAAAATAGGAGGCACTTTTTTACACAGAGAATTGTGAGGGTCTGGAACCAACTCCCCAGTAATGTTGTTGAAGCTGACACCCTGGGATCCTTCAAGAAGCTACTTCAGAGCAGCAGAAAGAAGATGGGCTCACTAGAGAGTGAAATATAGTCTTCTCTACCTCTCTCTCACCCGAGTGAAACCCCACCATCAGAAGCCGAACAAAACTAGAAGAAACTAAGTGTAGTGCCAAGTCTAGAGCTAACATCTAGACTATGCCACCCCTTAGTTTAACCAGGAGCAAAGAGGAGCTCTGAATACCCAATTTGATTTTGTAAACAGATCTTTGGTTTCCCATTCAAGCCCTGATCAAATAAATGCTAAACACCAAGTAAACAGATCACAATAAAAAGATATGTGTTAATGTCACAGGTTAAAAAGAATTGTTGGCAATGGTTACAAGAAGAGCAATAAAAATAAGGCTGACAAACAACTTTAATGCTAAATATTTCCAGCAGTACCACCAGGGGAGAAATGCACAATGAAATGCACAATGTTAGATGCAATGCAATGGTCATAAATTAGGTGCCACTCCGCAACTTAATGTTCCAGGAAGGGAGACTGAGTGGAATAATAAAAACAAAAATATATATATATATATATATATATATATATATAAATATAAATAAGAACATGTGTGTGATGGAAGGCAGCAGCAGGGCTGGTAGGTGACGTAATCACACACGAAGACATAAGCCCGATATACGCTCCTTGCAAAGGAGCCGACTCTTTTGTACAGCGGTATCGGCGCTATGCTTTAGTGCGAGAGGTCCCAGGTTCACGTCCGCCCTCTGCCTGTGTGTGGATTGCCTTGCCCTGTGTAAATAGTTCAAACAATAACAAAACACACAAAATATATAAAATGTATCCCACCAGTATAATTGCCTGGGACAGGAGGTTAGACTGGGGTAATCCCACAATATACAACTCTACGATATTTCATTTGCAAAACAGATTATGCATAGCCACAAGCAGCTTTGGTCACACCAAATGCTAAATTATTTTTATGTTTATGCACTTAAAATAATCGTGGAGCAAACCTTTGGGAAACAGTTACAGGCTTTATAACAATGAGAACTAAATACAGAAATAAAACGCAAAGAGAAACAGTGTTTGACTCCTACAAGCAAAGAAACAGGAACACCAGCCTCTGCAATCCAGGCAGCCTCGATACAACCAGACTCATTAAAACAAATACAGACAAGCAATTTAACATTTTAAAATACATGTTTAAACCAAATACCTCGTCCAGCAATCTAAACAAATCTTTTGGGCTCTAGTGCCTTCATCAGTGTTATTGAAACTGAACTGTCAAGCAGACCAGCGTTTGGGCTCTAGTGCCTTCATCAGTGTTATGTAAACTAAACTGAGTCAAGCAGACCAGCGTTTGGGCTCTAGTGCCTTCATCAGCGTTATTGAAACTAAAAGGAGTCAAGCAGACCAGCGTTTTGGGCCTTCATCGGTGTCACTGTAAACCTTCAGCAGACCAGCGTTTATAGTGAAACTAAACTAAACTGAGTCAAGCAGACCAGCGTTTGGGCTCTAGTGCCTTCATCAGCTTTTCTGAAACTAAACTGAGTCAAGCAGACAAGTGTTTGGGCTCTAGTGCCTTCATCAGTGTTACTGAAACTAAACTGAGTCAAGCAGACCAGCGTTTGGGCTCTAGTGCCTTCATCAGCGTTTCTGAAACTAAACTGAGTCAAGCAGACAAGCGTTTGGGCTCTAGTGCCTTCATCAGCTTTTCTGAAACTAAACTGAGTCAAGCAGACCAGCGTTTGGGCTCTAGTGTTTCATCATCCAGAACTTTAACACTCAATCAGAAACTCTGGAGATGAAGAAACTGATTCAAGCAGAAGAATATTCATAACACTGGTGAAGGCACTAGAGCTGAAATGCGTGTCTGCTTGACCCTCTCTCAGGTTCCTCTGGGGTCTGATTGAAGCTGTTTTGTGCTTTGAAGTGCAAAGGCCTCTGTTGTTTTTTCCACTTGTCAATGAGAGAGAGAGAGAATGAGAAAGAGAGAAAGAGATTCACTGGAGGGGAACTTTCTTTCCTCTCTCTTCTCTCTGTCCTCTCCCCCTCTCTGTCACACACTTCCCTTCACCCTCTCTCAAACTCCCCCCTCCCCTCTCACTCTCTCCCCCCTCTCTCTCACACACTCATCCTCTGCCTCTCTCACCCCAGGTCCTGGCCTTGTTTGAGGAAGGTGAGGAGACCGTCACGGCCTTCGTGGAGCCCTTCGTCATCCTGCTGATTCTCATTGCCAACGCCATCGTCGGGGTGTGGCAGGTGAGAGAGGAGGGAGGGAGGGGGAGGAGGAGGAGGGAGGGAGAAGGGAGTGAGGGGGAGGGAGGTACGGAGGGGAGGAGGAGAGAGGGAGGGAGGGAGAAGGGAGGAGGGGAGGGGGAGGAGGGAGGGACGGAGGAGGAGAAGGAGAGAGGGATGGAGGGCAGGAGGGAGGGAAATTACAGTTGCACTCCCCCTAGTGGTCACTTATAAAACCACATCCTTACCTCAGAAATTAAGTAAATAATAGAATTGATATACGAGACAGGGTCGACCGGACATATTAACTGGTATAAGAGACAGGGTCGACTGGACATATTAACTGATATAAGAGACAGGGTCGACTGGACGTATTAACTGATATAAGAGACAGGGTCGACTGGACGTATTAACTGATATAAGAGACAGGGTCGACTGGACGTATTAACTGATATAAGAGACAGGGTCGATCGGACGTATTAACTGATATAAGAGACAGGGTCGACCGGACGTATTAACTGATATAAGAGACAGGGTCGACCGGACGTATTAACTGATATAAGAGACAGGGTCGACTGGACGTATTAACTGATATAAGAGACAGGGTCGACTGGACGTATTAACTGATATAAGAGACAGGTTCGACTGGACGTATCGTGTGCCCCCCTGCTCTAACCCCCTCTCTCTCTCTCCCCAGGAGAGGAATGCGGAGAGCGCTATCGAGGCCCTGAAGGAGTACGAGCCAGAGATCGGGAAGGTTTACCGAACAGACAGGAAGAGCGTGCAGAGAATCAAAGCAAGGGAGATCGTACCAGGAGACATCGTGGAGGTGGCAGGTGAGAGAGAGAGAGAGAGAGAGAGAGAGAGGCTGAGACACAGAGGGATACACAGGGACACACACTGAAAGAGACACTGAGACACAATGAGAGAGACACTAAAATCTATGAAGGTCTGTCTGTCTACTTGTCTGTTTATCTATATTCCATGTGTTATTTAAAATGACCTCAGTGACTCACCCCCATCCTCTCTCCCCCTCCTCTCTAGTTGGTGATAAGGTCCCTGCTGATATCAGACTCACCTCTATCATCTCCACCACTCTGCGAGTGGACCAGTCCATCCTGACAGGGGAGTCTGTGTCTGTGATCAAGCACACTGACCCTGTCCCCGACCCTCGTGCCGTCAACCAGGACAAGAAGAACATGCTCTTCTCTGTGAGTCTCCCTCCACCCCCCTCTCCTCCTCCCCATCTCCCCATCTCTCCTCCCTTTTCTTATCTAAGAAACTTCCTCTCTCTCTATTTCATTATTAACCCCCTCCCCTCACCGTTTGGGAATCCTCTGCTCTCCCCCTTCCTTTCTCTCTCTCTCTGATGGGAAGATTTCATCTTTACAATTAACATTTAAAACATATGTAAATGTTACATTAAGTAATTTTCTATTTTTGGGAAGAAGGTTTCCCTTAATGGATTATATTTGGAGCACTGCACTAGAAAGTGTAACTCTGTCTCGACCTGGTTGAGAGGACAATGAGCACACAGCCTGTCTTCTTTGGGCAGCCATGTCTGCCTGTGTCGGCCCTTCTTGATGGCCAGGCTGTGCTCACAGGTATTCAGCCAGGGTGTAGTGTCTTTTTAGGGCCCGATAGCATTCCAGTTTACTTTGTGTTTTAGTGTGTGTCCCCCAGTGAATAAGGTATTCTTGTTTGTTTTGTGCTATAATTTGGTTGGCTCTGATTGTATGTGTTAGAGTGGTGCTGTCCTGACGCTGGTTGGTGTTAGTGTGGCTCAGTGCAGTGAGCTTCAGGACCAGCTGGCTGAGGGGACTCTGCTCTGGGCTCTGCTCTTGGTATTGCAGGGCTTTATGGTGGTAAGAGTTTATGTTACTATTTTTTAGATGGAACCAAAATGCAATTTCTCTTTTTTGGATATTAATCAATAGTGGGTATTGGCCTAATTCAGCCCTGCATGCATTGTTTGGAGTTGTCCTTTGTATTTGCAGGATGCTTCTGCAGAACTGTGTATGCAGGGCTTCTGTTGGGTGTTTGTCCCATTTTGTAAAATCCTGCTCTGTGAGCGGACCCCACACTTCACTGCCATACAGGGCAATGGGTTGGGTGACACTTTCAAAAATTTTCAGCCAAATCTTAATTGGGATCTTTATATGATTTTTTCTCTTAATAGTGTAAAATGCCCTGCGTGCTTTTTCTTTTAGTGCATTCACTGCCAGGTTGAAACTCCCTGACGCGCTGATTTTTAGGCCTAGATAGGTGTAGTGTGTGCCGTGTTCCAAAGTGTTTTTGCCCAGGGTGAAGTGGTACTTATTTCCCTGAGATCTGGCTTTCTTCTGGAATATCATGCCTCTGGTTTTATTCATGTTTACTGCCAGGGCCCTGGCAGTATAAGTTTGTAAAATAATCCTTCATACCAAATTGAGTCAAAAGCTTTTTTAAAATCTATAAAACAAGCAAATATTTTCAGTTTATTTTGGTTTACATGTTTGTCTATTAAGGTGTGTAGGGTGTAAATATGGTCAGATGTCCGGTGTTTACAAAACACACAGCTGGGTCAATTAAATAATGAATTATATAATCCCCCAGTTTGGTGATTGGGATCATGTGTTTAATTGGCGGCCATTCCGACTCTGGGCTGTAGCTCCACTCCAGAGCCAGAATGGTCACCAATCATGTGACCCCTTCCCTTAAAGGGGCAGGACAGCTTTGCTGTGCCACACAGGGAAATAACCCCCCTTTAGAATGATATTGAGGAGTTTGAGCAGGGCCTCCTGCAGCTTGGGGCTGCTGTGTTTCAGCATCTCATTGGAGATGCTGTCTGCCCCGCTGGCTTTTCTATTTTGGAGGGCCTGCAGTTTCTCCTTTAGCTCCTGCTCAGTGATCGGGGAGTCCAGGGGGTTCGGATTGTCTTTAATTGACAATTCCATTGTTTTAGTTTTTCATAAATATTGTTTTTGGTCTAATATGTGTTCATTTTGTGGTATTGTTTTGTATAGTTTTTCAAAATGTTCTTTCCATGTGTTTCCATTTTGAATAGCCAATTCGTCAGGTTTTGATTTATTCAGTTTGTTCCAATTTTCCCAGAATCGGTTTGAGTTAACGGACTCCTTCTTGTTCTTTTGGAGTGTGTGTTTGTATTTAATGTCTCACTGTAACGTGTAAGGCGTAGATCTTGGTTGTCTGGTTGTCTGTGTTTTCTATTTGATAATTGTCGAAGTTGTTTTCTAAAATTCTTACAATCTTCGTCAAACCAATGGTCTTCTTTCAATTTTTTTCTTTAGTTTTCCTATTTATTTTTAATTTAGATTTTAAAGCTGTCTGTTTATATATATATATATATATATATATATATTATTCAGATTATCTACAGCCAGATTTACACCTTGTTTACTGTGTGGGTATGGGGTGACCAGAAAGGTGTCTATTAATGATTGGATTTCTGGGTTTCCAGTTGCTTTCTGGTATTCTTCTGCTCTGTTTGGAGCCCATCTGTATGAATGATTGAGGTTGTACATCTTGCTGGGCTGTGTCTGCATGTTGCTGCTTTGCTCTGTTATTTTAAGGAACACAGTGGTTTGACTGTAATCTGACAGATGGGGATTGAGGCCTGACAGTGAACGCATGAATACAGGAGGGGTCTAGGTCAGTAATGGTGTAATCTACTGCACTGTTGCCAAGAGCCGAGCTGTAGGTGTATCATCCTAAAGAGTCCCCATTGACAATGTACAGGCCCAGGCCTTGACAGAGCTGCAGTATCTTTCTCCCATTTTTATTTGTCTCCCCCATAACTGTTTCTGTGGGAGCTGATGGGTGTGCAGTATAGGGAGTTTTGACCAAATATGTGGTTGTCTCCCTGTGTGCTGATACAGTCAAGCAGTGTGCCTGTCCTGGTGTTCAGATCTCTACAGATCACCACATTCCCCTGGGCCTGGAAATGGCATATCTCTGTCTGGAGACTGGAAAAGATTTCCTCTTTGAATTACGGGGATTCTGAGGGGGGGATATAGATACTTGCCAACATTTGGAAACTGTTCAGCGGGACACTCGTCCCCTGGGGAGGGCGGGGTGGGGGGGCTATATGCATCATACACATGGGAGGGGTATCATATAATAATAGACGTATCCCCTCAACTCAACACCACACGACCAGCATGACAGTAAACATAGACACAATGAAGCGTTCTTGTGCCAGGCCAGTCCTGGTTCTGCTGGGCTGCGCTGGGCTGGGCGGGTGTCGCCGGTGTTGTCCCTGTGGTAGTCTTAGGTTCCTAGGGGTCCACCTCACTGGCTCTGGGCTGCGCTGCACTCCGTAGCTGGGAGCTCATCTGCTGCTCTGTGGAGTGCTGCTAGGACAACGTCCTTTAAGTTCTTTCTGAAGATCGGTACACCCTGCCTGTGGAGGTGTACATGATCATAGAGCTGCTGGGACCCGAGGGTGGGGTGGTGGGCCAGGTGAACATTTGGAAGCAGAGCAAATCCCTTCTTTGTAACAAGGTTGAAATTATGATTTTTGTGTTCGGGAACTCCTGTGTGGCCTTTCGGCCACTTTAATTACCGATATGGCCATGTTGTCCTGCTGGGCCTGCAGGTCATTGGTTCCCGTATGTATTATTATGTGGGTGGGGGAGCCAGGGCTCGACACGGACAGCTCCTGCACGGCCTTCCCCATCGTCGGGCACCATATCTTTGATACCTTCCGTCCGGGAAAGAGGCGCTCCTCACTAATGAATTTCCCATTGGAGTTTATCAGCAGGGCTACTTCAGCATGGTGTTATTGTCTGCTTGAGGGGGTTGGTGCTGCCTCTGGCTCTGGTTTCGACTCTGGTCCAGTGTCAGACTGTGTGTTCACGTTCTGTGTGAGGTCTGCGGTGTGTGTCGCTGTGCCTGACCGGAGTGGTGGGTGTGTGTGGCGCTGTTTCTCTGCAGGGCTTTGATGCTGTCTGGTCGACGGTGCTCCCCGTGGAGCTGCTGCTTCTGCTGGGGACGGTGCTCCCTGTGGAGCTGCTGCTGCCTGGGACGGTGCTCCCTGTGGAGCTGCTGCTGCTGGGGACGGTGCTCCCTGTGGAGCTGCTGCTTCTGCTGGGGACGGTGCTCCCTGTGGAGCTGCTGCTGCTGGGGACGGTGCTCCCTGTGGAGCTGCTTCTGCTGGGGACGGTGCTCCCTGTGGAGCTGCTACTGCTGGGGACGGTGCTCCCCGTGGAGCTGCTTCTGCTGGGGACAGTGCTTCCTGTGGAGCTGCTGCTGCTGGGGACGGTGCTCCCTGTGGAGCTGCTTCTGCTGGGGACAGTGCTTCCTGTGGAGCTGCTGCTGCTGGGGACGGTGCTCCCCATGGAGCTGCTGCTTCTGCTGGGGACAGTGGTCCCCATGGTAATGCTGCTGTGGGGGGCGGTGTGTCTCCTCTCACTCCGCTGCATCTCCTCTCTCACTCCCGCCAGCTCCCTCTTTAGAGACTCTCTCTGTCCTTTTGCAGCTCCATCACCTCCACTCTCAACTCTGGCTTTGTACTCATTTTTCACCTGGGTGAGCTGGTCTATGAGTTGCTGTGCAGGGGTCGCTGTCTGAGAGCCTGGTCAGGACCAACTCCCACAGCTCCACCAGCTCCACTGTGCTGTGGATCTCCAAGGGCTGGGCCGGACCAAGGGGGTCAGTGTCTCCTGGGGCTGTGCTCTCACTGTTCAGTGCTGTCTGTGTGCTCTCTCTCTGTGCTGTATTCTCCCTTTCTCTCTCTCTCTCTCCCTATCTCTCTCTCTCTCTCGCTCTCTCTCGCTCTGTCTCTGTGTTGTATTCTCTCTCTCTTGGAGGATTGTGGGATCGTGGGAGGGGTTTGTGTGTAGTGAGTGGTGTGTACTGTGCGTGAGTAAAGCTTTTTCTGAAGTTATATTCTTTTTGTACACGTTTAGTTTTATGGGTTCCAAATCAGGAGGTTTTGGGTCACTGACCCGCAGGCAAGGATTTAAATGTATTCCAGACAGTTCAGTAACAGTGGAGGAATGTTTGTTAGCTGTCAGGGAAAAAATAGGACACTAAATATAAAAAACACTAAATTAATAAATTAATATGCATATAAATTAATAAAAACAAAATCTTATTCAGATTTTTAAAAGTAATATCATTCCCACTATGCTGTCTGATCACCACTGTGTGTTGCTTACTATTTGCCTGCCTTCTGCTGCTCCCTCAAAGTCATACTGGCATTTTAACACCAAATTATTGGAAGACAAACCGTTTTTAGATTTTGGGTCTCCTGGAGGCAGCAGAGTATGCAATATAGTAGTATACAACAGTGGTGGGACATTGGAAAAATACAAATTACACATTTCTGTTAGCAGTATACTTTAAATACAACTAGGGTGTGCGTCTGCCCTGCGGGAAGGAGGTGCACAGTAAAGAAGAAATTAATAGGCAGCAGTGTGGAGTAGTGGTTAGGGCTCTGGACTCGTGACCGGAGGGTTGTGGGTTCAATCCCCAGTGGGGGACACTGCTGTTGTACCCTTGAGCAAGGTACTTTACCTAGATTGCTCCAGTAAAAACCCAACTGTATAAATGGGGAATTGTATGTAAAATAATGTGATATCTGTATAATGTGAAATAATGTATAATGTGATGTCTTGTAACAATTGTAAGTTGCCCTGGATAAGGGCGTCTGCTAAGAAATAAATAATAATAATAACAGAGCAGCTGTGTATTTCTACACCCAGCTGTTTAGTGCAGAGCCCTGTGATGAGGAGCAAACCGCTCTACTGCACCAGGACCTGCCCAGCTTGTCTCAAGAAGAACAGCACCCCCTAGAAGCCAGTTTGACACTGCAGGAGCAGACGGAGGCAGTCACTCAGTTGTGACCAGGGAAAGCCCCAGGGTTTTACAAGAGTGTGTTAGCTGTCATTTGGCTGTGATTACACTGTTGCCAAAAAAAGGAGTTCTAAAAGAACTGAAGAATTGGTGCCCCATCTCACTCTTGTGTTCAGATTATAAAATATTTTCAAAAGCCTTGGCCAATATACTGAGTCATATTGCATTCCTGGAATGACAATATTTGATAATATCTTTTTAATTCAAGACTTTTTGATTGCTAGTAATCTTGATTTGGGGATTATTTCTCTAGATCAAGCATTTGATAGGGTGGATCACAAGCATCTTGTTAAAACATCACAATCTTTTGGCTTTGAGTCTAATTTAATTTCTTTTATTTCCCTGTCATATAATAATGTTTTTAGTATTTTGAAAATTAATAACAGCTTGAGCTGTCCGTTTCCATTGTACAGAGGCATTTGCCAGGGATGCTCAGTATCAGGCATGCTGTACGCCCTCTCTATTGAACCTCTGCTTTGTCAGTTTAGGAATAAGATGGCTGGTCTGAGAATACCTTCTACACCTAATGCTCCTCCAGTCAAACTGTCTGCCTATGCTGACAACGTTAATATCTTCATCACCAGTCATGCTGCTATGTCAGCACTGAGAGACAGTCTGGAAGTCTTTCAGAAAGCCTCATCGGCCAAGGTGAACTGGGGGAAGTGCTCAACTTTCCTGTCAGGGGAGTGGCATGGAGCCCCCACCCCCCCCCCCCCGGCGCTCCCTCAGCCGTTGCGCTAGGGGGACTGGGATCAAGGTTCTCGGAGTCTATCTGGGAGGACGGCAGTATGAATCTAAGAACTGGGAGGATTTAAAAGAAAAGGTTAAGGGAAGACTGCAGTATTGGCGGTGGCTGATACCTCAGCTGTCATACAAGGGGAGAGTTCTTGTCATCAACAATCTGGTGGCCTCCATGCTATGGCACAGGCTGGTGTGCCTGGATCCTCCCCCAGGGCTGATAAATGAGCTACAGAGAGTGCTACTGGAGTTTTTTTGGAGTGGCCATCACTGGCTAAAGCCAGCTGTCTTGTATTTGCCCCCTAGTGAAGGGGGTCAAGGGTTAGTGGATGTGTGCAATCGTGTGGCTACTTTCTGGTTGCAAGCAGTACAGCGATTGCTTTTCTTACCTGAGCTGAGCTGGAGAGACATCGCCTTCTCTTTCCTGCACAGAGTGAGGGGGCTGGGCTGGGATCGGCAACTGTTTTTAATAAATCTGTCTCAGCTAGATACCAACGAACTCCCAGATTTCTATAAGAACATGCTGAATGCCTGGCGAATGGTGAAGGTGCAAAGACTGGAGGATTATTTGACTGCAGGCGCACTGCTGGAGGAGCCTTTATTTTTTAACTCTTTGTTCCCTGCAGATGGTTTCCAATCTGGGACATTGTGCTCTGGCTTTGCAAAAGGGGACATTACAAAACTAAAAGACTTACTGCTGGTGAGCATTGGGAGGTTGAGAGACGTGGAAAGCCTGGCCAGACAGCTGGAGAATGTTCTGAAAAAGCTCAGAGACTCTTTCTCCCCTAGGGTTAGACAGATGCTGAACCAGGCTCTGGGAGGCACTAATGAGCAAGAGTTGGCTTGCCCTTCCTTCCTAGTGTCCCCTGCTGTACCTGAAAACCTCAGGGAAGGATTGTACAGCATTGAGAGACTGCAACAGCTTCCTGCACACTCTTCTGGAGCTGTACACACTCTGTGTTAAAGTGTGTCATGTGAATGTGCTAAAGACACTGCCTGACACCAGGTGGGGAGCTCATGTGGACTGTGCAGACAGCACTGCTCCGGCTTGGAGGTCCTTGTATAAACTGCCTTTGCCTAAGCGCTCAGGAGATCTACAGTGGCGCATTCTTCATGGCATCATAGCCACTGGGTGCCATGTCCACTGTATTGACCCTGCGGTTAGAAACACTGTTTCACCTTTTTACTGACTGCAGAAGGCTGGATTCCTTGTTTAATGTTATTACTGAGTTGCTGAATTCTTTAAATGTGATTTTTACTAAAGAATTTTTACTAAAGAATTATTCATTTTTAACTTTCCTTATAGTCACAAGACATGATTTAAAAGTGCTTTAATTAATTTTATATTTGGCCAAGGAAAACTAGCAATCTGGAAGACCAGGAAAAACAAGCTGCAGCTATTTTATCTGTGGTTTATGCAAAAAATAATTTGTGAGTTAGTGTTGTTTCTTCTGCTGATCTGCCGATATGGTGTGTAGTTTTGTGCCGCGGGGGTACTGACTCGCTGGCATGGCTGTGGCTGTGTGCCGATACTGGGGTGTCCGTGGAGGAGTGCCTGTAGCTGTGGGAGAGATTGTGGGCTTTAATAAAATAAAATCAGCTTCTAGAACGAATAAAGCTCTAGTCATATTCTTTTTTTTACATTTGATAGTCAGCAATTATTTTTTATATTTTCTCCCAATTTAGAATATCCAACTATTTTTAGTCTCAGCTCACTGCAACCACCCCTGCGCTGACATGGGAGGGTGAAGACGAACACACGCTGTCCTCTGAAGCGTGTGCTTTACTGGATGTGCCACTGTGGCGGAGTGTCCCGCCCCTATATTTATATGTGCACTGTGTTTATTATTATTTGTATTATTGTTTGCGGTGCGGATAAAAGCCGATGTATTTTGTTATTTTTTATATTTTAAAATCTCGTGAGGATGCGTGACTGATCAGCTAGTGATTTATTTAGCTGGCTGACGGTCGCGCATCCTTATTCAACTCGTGCAGACGGTGACCATCTCCCGAGTTAATTCATTGATTAATTGTTGCTAATCGGGAGATGGTCACTGTATATAAACCTGCAGCTCTCTACCCTCGGGGAGGGTGTACAGAGGAGAGTATGGGGAGCAGAGAGAGCGAGGAGAGAGAAAACAACTGCTAAGCATCGTGCTGGGGTAAAACCAGCACGCTTATTTGTTTATTTCTATTTGTTTGGCCAACGTGCCCTTTTTGTTTCTGTCTGGTTTGTTTAAATCGTTTGTTTTGTTTTTATTTATTATTTAATAAAAGAAGCTGAACACCGTAGCGTTTCAGCTCTCACCCGTACTTCCTGAGTCTGTGTCACCACACCTCACCACTGCAAGCCATCCTTCACAGCCACTCAGGAGGGTGAAGACGAACACACGCTGTCCTCCGAAGCATGTGCTTTATTTCACCTGTCACAAAACTAATGCTGTCTAATGCCCCTTCCTTCTTAAAAAATGAGCTACTGGAAAGAGAATTGACGTGATATAGAAAATGAATGTATCCCTTTAAGACAATCCCTCTAGGATGTAAAAACCCCAGTGTAAAACATGCATTGTCTTTTAGAGACATGCGTTTATTATACAAAATGATCCGAATTCAATTATTGAGGTAGCATGGAATTTTAATGTTGAAGAGACAAATTGCAAGTTCAGATAGGATGAGGTGTTTTAATTGTGGAGCTCAGAGACATCAAAATAAACATTAAGACAGAGGGATAGGGCTGAAGCAGAGCAAGACATGGGTGCACCCACTTCTTTCTTCTTCGGCCTGGAGAAGAAGACAGTGTGCAGCCAGTAGCTGAGGTGCGTGCAGACGCTCTGTGTCCAGAGAGCTGCACAGCAGAGGAGATCAGAAGAGAGGAGATCAGCAGAGAGGAGATCAGTGAGGTGGCGGTGGAGTTCTGCTCACAGCTGGTTATATAAGAACAGTGTGACCCTGATGACATGGAGAACCTGCTTCAGCCTGAGTGAGGAGGAGCTGAGTGGTCTGGATACAGAGCTGACCTTTGAGGAACTGACCACTGCCATCACACAGCTCCAGCAGGAAGGCGCCTGGGATAGATGGCCCTCCCCGCTGAGTTTTTCAATCATTTCTGGAGGGGTGATCGGGGAGGACTTCTTCCAGGTGCTAAAGGAGTCTGGAGAGAAAATAATTGCCTCAGCTGCCGCTGGGTAGTAATCACCTTTTAAAGAGCTGGAGACCGATGTCGCATTTATGTGCTGATTTTAAAATAATATCTAAATGTTTAACAAATAGGTAACCAAATGTATACATTCTGTAATACACAAAGATCAAAGTCATTGTATCCCAGGAAGGTCTATTTTTGATAATCTGTTTTTAGTTAGAGACTTTTTAACTTTGAGTGAAACATGTAATTTTAATTGGGATTGGTCTGCCTTGATCAAGAGAAAGGAATAAGGTCGACCACACCTACCTTGTGAAAGTCCTGAGAGCCTTCGGGTTTGGCCCTGCTTTTATTTCTTACATAGAGCTTTTATACTCCAATGTTTTTATTGTTTTGTTTTAAAGATCTCAGTGTTCTCAGTGTGCAGGTGCATTAGACAGGGCTGCTTTCTGTCTGGCATACTGTACTTGTTGTCTATAGAGCCACTGTTGCATCTTAAGAACATAAGAACATAAGCAAGTTTACAAATGAGAGGAGGCCATTCGTCCCATCTTGCTCGTTTGGTTGTTAGTAGCTTAATGATCACAGAATCTCAACAAGCAGCTTCTTGAAGGATCCCAGGGTGTCAGCTTCAACAACATTACTGGGAAGTTGGTTCCAGACTCTCACAATTATGTGTAAAAAAGTGCCTCCTATTTTCTGTTCTGAATGCCCCTTTATCTAATCTCCATTTGTAAGGAGATTAGATAAATCTTCCTTGTTTCTTTTTCCAGGTCGAAAAAGTCCCCTGGGTCGACATTGTCAATACCTTTTAGAATTTTGAGTGCTTGAATCAGATCTCTGTGTAGTCTTCTTTGTTCAAGATTGATTAGATTTAATTATTTTAGTCTTGTTTAAAATCTGTTTTTAAGGAAAACATGATTTTTATTTTTAGGATTTTAATGCTGATGCGTTGGGGAGGTTTCAGCTGATCCCCGGAGGCAGCAGGAATCTTAATTTTGTTGTGTTTTTACCTTATTGTATTTTAATGGATTTTAATTGGAATGATTAATAAAGGATCTTAAAAAGTCAAAAGTCTTTGATGTATATTCCATCTCTCTCTCTGTGCTGTATATTCCATCTCTCTCTCTGTGCTGTATATTCCATCTCTCTCTCTGTGCTGTATATTCCATCTCTCTCTCTGTGCTGTATATTCCATCTCTCTCTCTGTGCTGTATATTCTCTCTCTCTCCTCACTGTGCTGTATATTCCCTCCCTCTCAGGGCACTAACATCGCAGCTGGCAAGGCGCTGGGCGTGGCCGTGTCCACTGGTGTGAGCACAGAGATCGGTAAGATCCGTGACCAGATGGCGGCGACGGAGCAGGAGAAGACCCCCCTGCAGCAGAAACTGGATGAGTTCGGGAGCAGGTCATCTCCCTGAGGTCATCTCCCTGATCTGCGCTCCTGGATCCAGCGGTGCCGTGTACTATTTGTGGCTCATGGCCGCTGCTGCCATCCCAACCTGTCTGTCTGAGTCTTTATACAGTACATCTATCTGTCTATCTAAGTGTCTGTGTGTCTGTCTATCTATCTGTACTGAAATCATATTCTCTCCCCTCAGTACCGCGGTCTCCCCTCCCCTATCCTCCCTCAGTACAGTGTCGACCCCTGTACTATACCCCTCAAGATCAGTACCGTAAGACCCTCTCCCCTCCCCTATCCTCCTCAGTACAGTGTGTAAGACCCATCCCCTCAGAGGGTATCCCCCTCAGTGTCTGTCTGTCTCCCCTCAGTACAGTGCGTAAGACCCCCTCTCCCCTCCCCCTATCCTCCTCAGTACATCTATCCTGTCTATCCTCAGTACAGTGTGTGTCTGTGTGTCTGTTCCCATCTATCCTGTACAGTGTGTGTAAGACCCTCTCCCCTCCCCTATCCTCCTCAGAAACCCCCTCTATTCCCCCCCTATCCCCCCCCAGTACAGTGTCTCCCCCCCCCTATCCCCCTCAGTACACCCCTATCCCCCTCAGTACAGTGCGTAAGTATCCTCCTCAGTACAGTGTGTAAGACCCCCCCTCCCTCCCCATCCCCTCAGTACAGTGACCCCTCCCCTCCCCCTATCCTCCTCAGTACAGTGTAAGACCCCCTCACCCCTCCCCTATCCTCAGTACAGTACAGTATCCCCTCCTCCAGTACAGTGTGTAAGACCCCCTCCTCCCCTATCCTCCCCTATCCCCTCCCCTATCCTCCTCAGTACAGTGCATAAGACCCCTCTCCCTCCCTGTCCTCCCCTATCCTCCTATCCTCCTCAGTACAGTGTAAGACCCCTCTCCCTCCCCTATCCTCCTCAGTACAGTGTGTAAGACCCCTCCCCACCCCTCTCCCTCCCCTATCCCCTCAGTACAGACCCCTCTCCTCCCCTATCCTCCCCCTCTCCCTCCCCTATCCTCCTCCCCTATCCCCTCAGTACAGACCCCTCTCCCCTCCCTATCCTCCTCAGTACAGACCCCTCTCCCCTCCCTATCCTCCTCATAAGACCCCCTCCCTCCCCTATCCTCCTCAGTGCAGTGTGTAAGACCCCTCCCCTCCCCATCCTCCCCCTCAGTACAGTACAGTGTGAAGACCCCTCTCCCCTCCCCCTATCCTCCTCAGTACAGTGTGTAAGACCCTCTCCCCCCCCTCAGTACAGTGTGTAAGACCCCCTCTCCCCTCCCCCTATCCTCCTCAGTACAGTGTGTAAGACCCCCTCTCCCTCCCCCTATCCTCCTCAGTACAGTGCGTAAGACCCCAGTACAGTGTGTAAGACCCCCCTCCCTCCCCCCCTATCCCTCCCCCCTATCCAGTACAGTACAGTGTGTAAGACCCCTCTCCCTCCCCATCCCCTCAGTACAGTGCAGTGTGTAAGACCCCTCACCCCTCCCCATATCCCCCTCAGTACAGTGTGTAAGACCCCTCACCTCCCCTATCCCCCAGTCAGTGTGTAAGACCCCTCACCCCTCCCCTATCCCCTCCCCCATCCCCTCAGTACAGTGTGTAAGCCCCTCTCCCCTCCCCTCCCCTCAGTACCCCCATCCCCCCAGTACAGTGTGAAGACCCCCTCCTCCCCTATCCCTCAGTACAGTGTGTGGAGCCCCCTCACCCCTCCAGTACAGTACGTAAGACCCCTCTCCCCTCCCCTATCCCCAGTGTATCCTCCTCAGTACAGTGTGTAAGACCCCCTCACCCCTCCCCCTATCCTCCTCAGTACAGTCGCGAAGACCCCTCTCCCTCCCCTATCCTCCTCAGTACAGTGTAAGACCCCTCTCCCCTCCCCCATCCCCTCAGTACAGTCTCCCTCCCCCTTTCCTCCTCCCTACAGTCGTAAGACCCCCTCTCCCTCCCCATCCCCTCAGTACAGTGCGAAGACCCCTCACCCCTCCCCCTATCCTCCTCAGTACAGTGTGTAAGACCCCCCTCTCCCTCCTCCCCTCAGTACAGTGCGTAATACCCCCTCTCCCCAACCCTCTCTTCCCCCCAGGTCTCCCCGCTGTCATCACCACCTGCCTGGCTCTGGGTACGAGGCGCATGGCAAAGAAGAACGCCATCGTGAGGAGCCTGCCCTCCGTCGAGACCCTGGGCTGCACCTCGGTCATCTGCTCCGACAAGACGGGCACCCTGACCACCAACCAGATGTCTGTGTGCAAGGTGAGAGAGAGAGAGGCAGCGAGACAGATACACGCTGAGATACACACTGAGAGATACTGAGAGACACACTCTGAGACACACTGAGATACGCACTGAGAAATACTGAGATGCACACTGAGACACACACTGAGATACACACTGAGAGATACTGAGACACACACTGAGATACACACTGAGAGATACTGAGACACACACTGAGACACACACTGAGATACACACTGATAGATACTGAGACACACACTGAGATACACACTGAGAAATACTGAGACACACACTGAGACACACACTGAGATACACACTGAGATACACACTGAGAGATACTGAGACACACACTGAGACACACACTGAGATACACACTGATAGATACTGAGACACACACTGAGACACACACTGAGAAATACACTGAGATACACACTGAGAGATACTGAGACACACACTGAGACACACACTGAGATACACACTGATAGATACTGAGACACACACTGAGACACACACTGAGATACACACTGAGAGATACTGAGACACACACTGAGACACACACTGAGATACACACTGAGAAATACTGAGACACACACTGAGATACACACTGATAGATACTGAGATACACACTGAGAGATACTGAGACACACACTGAGAGATACTGAGATATTGAAATAGAGTCCTGCGCAGGTCGGATTTTTATGACCCGCTTCCATCCCGAACCTGCAACCCGCTGCAGCACTGTCTTCTTACCCACAACCCGACCCGCTTTAATAAGACCTGCAACCCGACCCGAACCCGCAAGTGTTTGTCCTTTACCTACTGCCTGCGCGGACTGACTCTCTCACACTCTCACATTCACACACAGATATCTCCCATTCTCCACTGATTGAATTTATACATAAGGATATACAGGTGGTAGCTTTCTCTAGTGGTCTGAATATATTTTAACATTAACTATCTCTACTTACTTTACTATAAAATGCCTGTCTATTCATTTCGTGCCACCAGTTGAAAGGGAGCTACACCTGTGCTTTCACAGAGAGTTTTGTGGCTGTCGTTCACAAAAACATGACAGGTTTTACAAGCAACAAATCCAGTCGCATATTTATTTTTTCATTTGTTGTGATTCCAAAAGAATTCCACACTTGGGATTTACCTCTCGCACTATTATCCACTACATGATATAAACCCTGCGCTTTTGTTTCATCTCATTCACAAACATTTTTAACATCTCCAAGCAGACGTGATAAAAAGATCTTGCGACGTATCAAACAAGCGAGAACAACACGGCTTCGTCAGCTGACTCCTCCCTAATCGCCTCCTGCTTCAGTGCAGGACAAACCGGTACATTTACCTTCTAATATGTTATTTCGGAAAGGGTTACAGATGAGTACGCTGAAAGGACAGAAAACATTCACTCACAAATACAGACTCACACGCACTCACACTCATAAGACAGTACAGTATTATACCCAGTCGGACACCTCTCCCTCTCTCTCTCTTTCTCTCTCTCCTTCTCTCTCTCCCTCTCTCTCCCTCTCTCTCTCTCTCTTTCTCTCTCTCCTTCTCTCTCTTTAAATAAAACCGACACATATAAAGATATTTATTTGTGCACACATGAAGATGGAAGGGAGTTTCTGTAAGGTTTTACTGGTCATGTCTCAGTTCATGACACTGTCTGATATACAGTCTCTCTCTCCCTCTCTAGATGTTCACCGTCGATAAAGTTGAAGGCGACGTCTGCAGCCTGAATGAGTTCAACATCTCCGGCTCCAAATACACACCCGAGGGAGACGTGTGAGTATCGGACCTCAAAAAACTACAGCCCCCACAACGCCATGCTCACCCAGACCCAGTGTCCAGTGCAGCAGGGGATTCTGGGAGCTGTAGTTTCTTAGCCTGCTAAGTTGTTTAAAACCCTTTGAAAAGGACATAGTTTAAAAATAAATCTACAGCACACACAATGAATCACTCACCGGGACCCTGTGTCCAGACTTTTTTTTTTAATAAAAAACTGCAGCTTCCACAATTTTGTGATACTGAGGCTAACATGTATCTTTCTGTCTCTGAGGCTCTCTCTATCTCATGTCTCTCTCTCTCTCTCTCTCTCTCTCTCTCTCTCTCTCTCTCTCTCTCTCTATGTTTCTCTCTGTGTGTCTCTCTGTCTCTCTGTCTGTGTTTGTTTGTCTCTTTTAGGACCAAGAATGACAAGCAGATCCAGTCTGGTCAGTATGATGGTCTAGTTGAATTAGCCACAATCTGCGCTCTGTGCAACGACTCTTCTCTGGATTACAACGAGGTACAAACCACTCCCTCCTCTCCTCCTCCTCACTCCCCCTCTCCACACCCTCCTCTCCTCCTCCCCTCCTCCCTCCTCCTCCTCCTCCATCCCCTCTCCACCCTCCTCTCCTCCTCCTCACACTCCCCCTCTCCACTCCCTCCTCTCCTCCTCCTCACACTCCCCCTCTCCACACCCTCCTCTCCTCCTCCTCCCTCCCCCTCTCCCACCCTCCTCTCCTCCTCCTCACACTCCGCCTCTCCACACCCTCCTCTCCTCCTCCTCACACTCCCCTCTCCCTCCCTCCTCCTCCTCCTCCTCCCCCTCTCCTCCCTCCCTCCTCTCCTCCTCCTCCCCTCTCCCACCCTCCCTCCTCCTCCTCCTCCCCCTCTCCCCCCTCCCTCCTCCTCCTCACACTCCCCCTCTCCACTCCCTCCTCTCCTCCTCCTCACTCTCCCCCTCTCCCCCTCCCTCCTCCTCTCCTCCTCCTCCCTCCTCCTCCCCCTCTCCTCCCTCCTCTCCTCCTCCTCCCACTCCCCCTCTCCACCCCCTCCTCTCCTCCTCCTCCCCCCCCCCCCTCCTCTCCTCCTCCTCCTCCCCTCCCTCCTCCACTCCCTCCTCTCCTCCTCCTCCCCCCCCCCTCCTTTTCCCCTCCCCTCCCCTCCTCTTCCTCACACTCCCCCTCTCCACTCCCTCCTCTCCCCTCTCCCCCCCTCCTCTCCCCTCCTCCCCCCCCCTCCTCCTCTCCTCCTCCTCTCCCCCCCCCTCCCCCCTCCTCCTCTCCTCTTCCTCACACTCCCCTCTCCACACCCTCCTCTCCTCCCTCCTCACACTCCCCCTCTCCACTCCCTCCTCTCCTCTTCCCCCCTCTCCTCCCCCCCCAGACCCTCCTCTCCTCCTCCCTCCCCTCTCCCCTCCCTCCTCTCCTCTCCCTCCTCCTCCTCCTCCTCCTCCTCCTCCCCCTCTCCCTCTCCTCCTCTCCTCCTCCTCCCCCCTCCTCCTCCTCCTCTCCTCTCCCCCTCCCCTCCCCTCTCCACTCCCCCTCCTCTCCTCCTCCTCCTCCCCTCCCCTCCCCTCCTCTCCTCCTCCTCCCCCTCCCCCTCTCCACTCCCTCCTCTCCTCTTCCTCCCCCCTCCCCCTCTCCCCTCCTCCTCCTCCTCTTCCTCCCCTCTCCCTCCCTCCTCTCCTCTCCTCCTCCTCCCCCTCTCCCTCCCTCCTCTCCTCCTCCACCTCCCCCTCCTCCTCCTCTCTTCCTCCTCCTCCTCACCCCCCCTCCACTGCCTCCCTCCTCCTCCTCCTCCTCTCCCTCTCCCCTCCTCTCCTCCCTCCTCCTCCCCTCCCCTCTCCTCCTCTCACTCCTCCCCCTCTCCACCCTCCTCTCTCCTCCTCCTCACACTCCCCCTCTCCACTCCCTCCTCTCCTCCTCCTCACACTCCCCCTCTCCACTCCCTCCTCTCCTCCTCCTCACACCCCCCCTCTCCTCTCCCTCCTCTCCTCTCTCAGTCTGGGGCCTCTCTACTCCCTCCTCTGAGGCCTCCTCCCCTCTGCTGTCCTGCCTGGTTGAGAAGATGAATGTTTTTCTCCACTCCCTCGTCCTCAGAGCCTGTCCAAGGTGGAGCGAGCCAATGCCTGCTGCTCCGTGAGTATAGAGTCCCAAAATACACCCCCGCACCCCTCTCTAAACACACCACTCCACCCCCTGTACACCCCAACCCCCTCCTAAAATACACTTTCTACCCCCTGTAAACACACCTTTGCCGCTCCTCTATCAACAGCCTCGCCCCTCCTCATTAAAACAGGGTCTCTAAACACCCTCTCCCTCTCTAACCCTTCTCTCTAAACACACTCTCCCCCTCTACCCCTATTCTCTAACACCCTCTCCCCCTCTTCCTCGCTCAGGTCATCAAGCAGTTAATGAAGAAGGAGTTCACTCTGGAGTTCTCTCGAGACAGGAAGTCCATGTCTGTGTACTGCACCCCCGCCAAGGCCTCCCGCGCAGCCGTGGGGAGCAAGCTGTTCGTCAAGGTGAGTCCTGCAATCACACGCAAATCACACGCAAACCACACACAATCGCAATCACACGCCAATCAATCACATGCAATTCCAAGCAAACACGGTCCCAGAATCACACACGCAATTCCAAACAAACACAATCCCAGAATCACATCCGTGTGAATCACACACACAATTCCAAACAAACACAATCCCAGAATCACATCCGTGTGAATCACACACGCAATTCCAAACAAACACAATCCCAGAATCACATCCTGTGAATCTCTAAACACAATCCAAACAAACACAATCCCAGAATCACATCCTGTGAATCTCCCTCTACAATTCTAAACAAAACAATCCCTTTCACATCCCTGTGAAACACACGCAATTCAAACAAACACAATCCCAGAATCACATCATTGTGAAGGGTCACTAAACACAATTCCCTCTCAAACCCTTCTCTCTAAACATCCTCTGTGAATCACCCCAATTCCAAACAAACACAATCCCAGAATCACATCCGTGAATAACACCCCTCAATCCCAAACAAACACAATCCCAGAATCACATCAGTTGTGGAAGAAGGAGTTCTCTGGAAACTCAATCCCAGAATCACATGTCTGAATCACCGCCGCCAATTCCAAACAAACACAATCCCAGAATCACATCAAGGTGAGAATCAATCACACGAATCACAAACAAACCACAATCCCAGAATCACATCCGCCAATCAATCACATGCAATTCCAAGCAAACACGGTCCCAGAATCACATCTGTGTGAATCACACACGCAATTCCAAACAAACACAATCCCAGAATCACATCTGTGTGAATCACACACACAATTCCAAACAAACACAATCCCAGAATCACATCCGTGTGAATCACACACGCAATTCCAAACAAACACAATCCCAGAATCACATCCGTGTGGATCACACATGCAATTTGAATTTCTTGCATTCTGTTCAACATTCACCCCCCCCAGGGCGCCCCCGAGGGAGTGATTGACCGCTGTGCCTACGTCCGCGTGGGGACAACCCGCGTCCCCCTGACCACCCCTGTGAAGGATAAGATCCTGACGGTGATCAAGGAGTGGGGGACGGGCCGGGACACCCTGCGCTGCCTCGCCCTCGCCACCCGCGACTCGCCCCTCAAGAAGGAGGAGATGAACCTCGAGGACTCCACCAAGTTTGTAGAATATGAGGTGTGTGTGTGTGTCTCTGTGTGTCTGTCTGTCTGTGTGTCTCTGTGTGTGTCTGTGTGTCTCTGTGTGTGTCTGTGTGTCTCTGTGTGTCTGTCTGTGTGTCTCTCTGTGTGTCTGTGTGTCTCTCTGTGTATGTCTGTCTGTGTGTCTCTCTGTCTGTGTGTCTCTCTGTGTGTCTGTCTGTCTGTGTGTCTCTGTGTGTCTGTGTGTCTGTGTGTCTCTCTGTGTGTGTGTCTATGTGTGTGTGTCTGTCTGTTTCTCTGTGTGTCTGTCTGTCTGTGTGTCTCCCTATGTCTCTCTGTGTCTGTCTCTGTGCATGGATCTGCTCCTCCTCTCCTCCCCGCTCCCCCTTTCCTTTCCTCATTACTCCTCTCTCTGAATTTGAGTACCCCCTCCCAACTCCCCTTCCCTCCCCCTCTCCTCTCTCTGTATTGATGGTTCTTCCCTTCTCTCTCCTGTCTCTCCCTCCTAGTGTGACCTCACCTTCGTGGGCTGTGTTGGCATGCTGGACCCCCCCCGCAAGGAGGTGACGGGATCCATCCAGCTGTGCCGCGCCGCCGGCATCCGTGTCATCATGATCACCGGTGAGGAACACGCCAGCAACATGCTTACAACACACACACACACACACACACACACACAGAACACAAACAGAGAGAAAGAGAGACACGCACACGCACACACACACGCTTAGATGAAAACTTTCTCTAAACCCACAGTACCTTCCTTGCTGTGCACACAGCACTCCTTTCTGTTCCCATCTCCCTGGCAGTCCACACCGTACTGAGAACAAAGGCCTGCTTCTACGCCATGTGGCTGAGGCTTCATTGACTGCCAGTTACCCAATTTATGCCTCAGCCACATTCCAGGCAAGGACTCATTAAGGCAGAGTCTCTTTTTCCCTGCCAGCCAACACTCACACCCGTGCACACACACACACACCACACACACACACACACCGTGCACACACACACACACACACACACACACACACACACACACACACACACACACACACACACACACACACACACACACACACACACACACACACACACACACACACACACACACCACACACACACACACACACACACACACACACACACACACACACACACACACACACACACACACACACACACACACACACACACACACACACACACTTCTCTCTATTCCCCTGCCTTGTCACACTATGTATCTATCTTCTATTTCTATCTGTCTTATTATCTTTTAAGTTATTATCTCTCTCCATCTGTTTTATTAAACTCCTCTGCCCTCTCTCCTCCCTCTATATCTCCCTCCCTGTCTCTCTCTCACGCCCTCTCTCCGTATAAATATATTTATTAACCCCTCTCTTCTCCCCTCTCTCCTCTCTCCTCTCTCCTCAGTTTAATTCCATAAGCTTTATTGGCATGACAAGAATAAACAAGTTTTGCCAAAGCAATTTACAATGTATGAAAACACACAAACAACACACAGACAAAATGTATAGACGTATTTTCAGTGCAGATTAGTTTTTGCCTCTTAGACTGTGGCAGGCAGTCACATATTCTGCAGCTAGTCCAGATGTTGTCCCCACCTCTAATATTGTCTTTCTGTGAGGTGGGTGAAGTCACTTATGTGACTCGTGAATTTGGGAATGAATGTGTGCCTGACCAGCTTGTATTTGGAGCAGTGCAGTAGGAAGTGGAGCTCTGTCTCTATCTGGCCTGGCTCACAGTGCTCACACACTCTCCTCTCTGGGTCTCTAGGTGGCTCTGTGTCAACCCTTTTCAATTGCTAAATTGTGGTCACTCAGGTACTTCAAAGCTCTCTCTTGTACAGTGAGCAGTAAGGGAAAACAGTCTAGCTCAGCTCTACAAGCATTGCCTGTGCAACTACAGGAAGTTTTTGCAGAATTCTAAGTGTTCTGTTGGGCTTTAGTCCCAATTACTGTACTCACAACTTAGAGTAAGGCCCCAAAAGGATTGGTTGTTAACTTGGTCAAAGAGTTTGAGTGAGACCATGTTTGATGGCTTTAGGTTATACACCCATTTCTTTATTGCATGAATAGCTCTGCTGGCTTTCTGTCTCAGAGCACAGACAGCTGGGTTAAAGCTCCCTGATGCACTGATCATTAGTCCCAGGTAGGTGTAATTTGCTGTGTGCTCTAATGTTTTAACAGTGAAGGTGAACTGGGATTTATTTCCCTGTATCCTGGCTTTCTTTTGGAAAATCTTAATTTTTGTTTTGTTCATGTTTCTGTTTAAAGCCCATGTTTCACAATACTGCTCCAGCAGGTTCAAACTCTGCTGCAGCCCGTGCTCTGTGGGAGATAACAGAACCAGATCATCAGCATAGAGCAAGCATTTAATTTAGTGTCATCCAGAGTTACTCCTGGGACAGAGGAATGCTCCAGCACTGTAGCCAACTCATCCACATAGATGTTAAAGAGAGTTGGGCTCAAGTTGCACCCTTGTCTCACTCCCCTGCCTTGTGTGAAAAAGTCTGCTTTTTTTTTAATTTTCACGCTATTATTTTCTGAGTACATTGATTTAATAATATTGTACGTCCTATGCCACTTTGGAGGAGTTTGAAGAAGAGACCAGGGTGCCAGATTGAATCAAAGGCTTTTTTAAAGTTGATGAAACAAGCAAACACTTTGGTCTGATTGACATGGTTGTTAATTACTAATTACTAATTACTGTACTCTCCCCTCTCCTCTCTCCCTTCTCTCCTCACTCCCCTCTCTCCCCTCTCTCCTCTCCACTCTCCTTTCCCCCTCTCTCTGTATATATCTTTATTAACTACTCTCCCCTCTCTCTCTCAGGTGATAACAAGGGCACAGCGGTGGCTATCTGTCGTCGTATCGGGATCTTCGGGGAGGATGAGGAGGTGACAGGCCGCGCCTACACAGGCCGTGAATTCGATGACCTCCCCCCCGCCGAGCAGAGAGAGGCCGTCAAGAGAGCGTGCTGCTACGCCAGAGTGGAGCCATCCCACAAATCCAAGATCGTAGAGTTCCTGCAGTCCTTTGACGAGATCACTGCCATGGTGAGAGGCCAGAATCAATAAATATCAATATCAATCAATATCTATATCAGATCCAAGATCGTAGTGTTCCTTCTAAAAAGGGAATTCCCTTTCTTCTCCTCTCCTCTCCTCTGTTCTCCTTTCCTATTTCCTCTCTCCTCTCCTCCCCCCCCTCTCTCTCAGACGGGTGATGGAGTGAACGACGCCCCCGCTCTGAAGAAGGCTGAGATCGGTATTGCGATGGGCTCTGGCACAGCCGTGGCGAAGTCAGCCTCTGAGATGGTGCTGGCCGATGATAACTTCTCCTCCATCGTGGCTGCCGTGGAGGAGGGCAGAGCCATCTACAATAACATGAAGCAATTCATCAGATACCTCATCTCATCCAACGTGGGGGAGGTGGTGTGGTGAGAGGGAGAGACTGCTGTGTGTGTGTGTGTGTGATGAGAGAGGCTGCTGTCTGTCTATCTACATATCTCTAGCTATCTCTCTCTCTCTCTCTCTCTCTCTCTTTCTCTCTCTCTCTCTCTATATATATATATCATTACACCTCCCTCCCCTATACACCCACCCTCATTACACCTCCCTCCCTCCCTCCCCTATACACCCACCCTCATTACACCTCCCTCCCTCCCTCCCTCCCCTATACACCCACCCTCATTACACCTCCCTCCCTCACTCCACTATACACCCACCCTCATTACACCTCCCTCCCCCTATACACCCACCCTCATTACACCTCCTCCTCCTCCCTCCCCTATACACCCACCCTCATTACACTCCCTCCCTCCCTCCCCTATACACCCACCCTCATTACACCTCCCTCCCTCCCCCCCCCTATACACCCACCCTCATTACACCTCCTCCCTCCCTCCTCCCCTATACACCCACCTTCATTACACCTCCTCCCTATACACCCACCCTCATTACACCTCCCTCCCTCCCTCACTCCCCTATACACCCACCTTCATTACACCTCCCTCCCTTTCTCCCCTATACACCCACCCTCATTACACCTCCCTCCTCCCTCCCTCCCTCCCCTATACACCCACCCTCATTACACCTCCCTCCCTCATACACCCACCCTCATTACACCTCCCTACCTCCCCCTATACACCCACCCTCATTACACCTCCCTCCCTCCCTCCACTCCCCTATACACCCACCCTCATTACACCTCCCTCCATCCCTCCCCCTATACACCCACCTTTTTTATGTCGGCCAGTTTCAGTGGCCAGGCAGTGGTCACTGAGTCTGTACTTGGTCAGGATCTGCCTTTGTTTTGTATTGTTGACCCTGACAAGATATTCTGCCAGGGTAAATTCTTTTTTTAAGACCAGATAGCATTGTAGTTTACTATGTGATTTAATTTCATTTTTCCAATTGAATTTATATTTGTTTTTAAAGTTTAAATAGATTGTTCTCATTTTTGCTGCTGGGAGTTTTTTGTTAGAGTTGTTCTGAAGCGCTCTGGTGTTAATTTGGCTCCACTGGCTGAGCTTCAGTACCAGTTTGCTGAGGGGATTCTCTTCTGGAGACAGCGTGGAACTTTTCTGTTGGGCTTTGATCCCATTTGTTCTAATCAAGGTTCATACGGGGACCCCAAACTTCACTATCATACAGCAGTACCTGTTTCCCTGAGATCTGGCTTTCTTCTGGAAGACCATAACTCTGGGTCCAGGTTTACTGCCAGTGCCCAGTTCTGACAGTACTGCTCTAGCAGTGACAGGCCCTACTGAAGAGCAGCAATTTAATTTCTTTGTCACGTAGAGTGAGTCCAGGGGCTGCAGACTGCTCCAACATCGTGGCTAACTCATTAATGTAGACGCTGAACAGTTTTGGGCTCAGACTGCAGTCCTGTCTTACCCCATGGCCTTGGGTGAAAAACTCTTTGGTTGGCAATTTTAATACTGCACATATTCTTTATCCTCTCTCTCCCCTCTCCCCTCTCTTCACTCTCAGTATACTCTAACCCAATGGTCAGCAACTGGCGGCCCGCAGGCCAAATCCGGCCCGCTGACCTGTGCTGTCCGGCCCGCAGAAGCCTCCTGGCAGGGATATTAAAAAATAATAATAATAAAAAAAAATCGCTTGGAATTTTTTTAAAGCTTAATTGATTTGTTCCTTGCGTTTCATGTTTGCTACAATCGCGACCCCTACACTCAACATCGCAGAATGAAAAAAAAAAAGCTTAACTGCGTCATGGCAAATTCAATGAGCAAAATTACATTTTCCTTCTGCGGTCAGCTTTAGAACATTCAGAACGTGACAGATGTGATGGCGATACGTAGGCAGTCCTCCAAAGATTCTTGAGTCAGCCTGTTTCGTGCATCGGTTTTGATCGCATTCATTGTGGAAAAAGACGCTTCGCATGTGTATGTGGAGCCAAACATGCAGAGTACAAACAGAGCCAGCTTCTTCATGTTCGCGTAGTTCTCTGCACGTATATAGGCGGTCCAGAAAGATTCCAGATTTGCTGTAGTGAATTCAGTTTTCACCAATAACGATCCCTGGAAATCTACTAGTTCTAATTGCAGAGCTGCTTCGTCGATTGCGGGAAGCACTTGCTTCACATGGGATGAGAAATCGCCATCGGGTTTGACTGAAAACAGATCACAAACAAAACCAATTACATCCCTGGGAATGCTGAAGTTGTCAAAGCAAGCACTGAAGTTGTCTTTCATCTGTACAATCAGGTCTGTCATTAGGGCAGTGATGACATCGTTAGTACCAGCCTCCTCTTGATGCTTGCATAGCCTGTTGAAGTGCAGCATCCTATGTGATGTTAAGTCTGACAGAAATATATCCAGTTTCTTCCCAAAAGCATCCCGTTTTTCCACCAGGTCGATGATGGTTTTGTTTCGTCCTTGTAGTTGTAAATTGAGAGCACTGAAGTGGCAAAATATGTCTGTTAGGAATGCAACCTTTGCAATGAACTCTTTGTTTTCAAGTAGTCCGCGATACTCGGCCGCTTTCTTGTGACAGCTTCTTTGCAGAAAGTCACACACTTGATTCTGAAGCCCACAGAACTACTCCAGTGATTTGCTGCTCAGCCATCGTACATCCTTATGGAGGAGGAGATCCTCATAGTTCGCTGAGGATTCTGCAACCAGCTCTCTGAAGAGGCGGTGTTGCAAGCTTGATGTTGCCCTGATGAAATTAATAACTTTCATTATTGTCTCCATTACTTCTTTAAGTTCACCACTTAGCCGAGCACACAGCACACTTTGGTGAATGAGACAGTGCAGAGCTTTTAACATCGGAGCTACTGCAGAAAGTCGGGCTATCAAACCTTTATGTCTGCAACCACAGAAGGGGCGCCATCGGTAACAACAAGACAAATATTTTCGAGTGACAGTCCGTGCTTTTTGAATAATGCATTCAGCCGTTCAAAAATGATGTCACCAGTGGTGTAGTTTTCCAGCGGTATCAAACCTAACAGCTCCTCTCGGAAATTTGTGTCATCAAAGTACCTGACGTACACACACAGCTGGGCTACATCAGTCTTGTCAGCTGATTCGTCCAGCGCAACAGATCAGACAGAGAAGGTCTATCGGTAATAATGACATGATCGTTGAGCTGTAAGTTAATTTTCAGTTTCAATAGTTTGTAAATTTTAGTTACAATTTTAAATCAAGTATGAATATATGTATATATCTCAATGATTACAAAAAAAAAATCCCTCGTGTCGGGGGCGGGGGTGTCTGTTTTATTGGGGAGCGGCAATTGGGGATCAATTGGCCCGCTATTTAAATTACTTGCCGACCACTGCTCTAACCCCTCTCTCTCTCCTCTCTCCCCTCTCCCTCTCTCCCTCCCCTCTCTCCTCTCTCTCTCTCCCCCCTCCCCTCTCTCTCTCTCTCTCCCCCCTCCCCTCTCTCCTCTCTCCTCTCTCTCCTCTCTCCTCTCTCCCTCTGTCCTCTCTCCTCTCTCTCCTCTCTCCTCTCTCTCTCTCCTCTCTCCCCTCTCTCTCCCCTCTCTCCTCTCCCCTCTCTCTCTCTCCTCTCTCCTCTCTCCCTCTCTCCTCCCCTCTCCTCTCTCCTCTCTCTCCTCTCTCCCTCTCCCCTCTCCCTCTCTCCTCCTCTCTCCTCTCCTCTCCTCTCTCTCTCTCTCCCCTCTCCCTCTCTCCTCTCCTCTCTCTCCTCTCCCCTCTCCCTCTCCTCTCTCCTCTCTCTCCTCTCTCCTCTCTCCTCTCTCCCCTCTCCTCTCTCTCCCCTCTCTCCTCTCTCCTCTAACCCCCTCGTCTCTCCTCCTCTCCCTCAGTATCTTCCTCACTGCTGCGCTCGGACTCCCCGAGGCTCTGATCCCCGTCCAGCTGCTCTGGGTGAACCTCGTTACGGACGGCCTCCCTGCGACGGCCCTCGGGTTCAACCCCCCCGACCTGGACATCATGGGCAAGCCCCCCCGCAGCGCCAAGGAGCCCCTCATCTCCGGCTGGCTGTTCTTCAGATACCTGGCCATTGGAGGTGAGTCCCTCTGTCTGTCTGTGTGTCTGTCTGTCCCTCTGTCTGTCTGTCCCTCTGTGTGTGTATGTCTGTGTGTCTCTGTGTGTGTCTCTATGTGTGTGTCTCTCTGTGTGTGTGTCTATGTGTGTGTCTCTGTGTGTGTGTCTGTGTGTGTGTGTGTGTGTGTCTCTGTGTGTGTCTCTATGTGTGTGTCTCTCTGTGTGTGTGTCTCTGTGTGTGTCTGTGTGTGTGTCTGTGTGTGTGTGTGTGTGTGTGTCTCTGTGTGTGTCTCTGTGTGTATGTCTCTGCTCTTTTTAACTAAGTACTAAGTATCTAGTATGATATTGTTTTGATGCTCTCTCTCTCTCTCTCTCTCTCTCTCTCTCTCTCTCTCTCTCTCTCTCTCTCTCTCTCTCTCTCTCTCTCTCTTTCTCTCAGCCTACGTTGGCGCTGCCACTGTTGGAGCCGCTGCCTGGTGGTTCATGTACGCTGAGGAAGGACCCGAAGTCTCTTACTATCAGCTGGTGAGGAAACTGAGATAGAGATAGAGATAGAGAGAGAAATGAGAGATAGAGAGAGAGATAGAGAAATGACACATACAGAGGTGTAGGGGATAAAGTATATGACATAATAAAGTGTATTCAGAAAAGAAGTGTGGTGTGAAAATTGGTAACAAAAGAACAGAATTCTTCACACATGTTCGTAGAGTGAGACAGGGCTGCCCAACACTGTTCTACATCAATGAGTTGGCTACAGTGCTGGAACAGTCCCTGGTCTCACTTTACACAGCACAGAAATTCAATTCCTGCTCTATGCAGATGACCTGGTCCTGCTGCCCCCCACAGAGCAGGGTCTTCAGCAGAGCCTGTCATTGCTAGAGTAGTACTGTCAGAACTGGTTACTGGCAGTAAACCTGGTCAAGACCAGGTTATGGTCTTCAGAAAAAGCCAGATCTCGGGGAGCGGGTGCCGCTCACTACTTGGGTCTGAATATGAGTGTGTCAAGGAGTTTTAACCTGGCAGTGAATGCACTAAAAGAAGAGGCATGCAGGGCTTTCTGACAGACAGACACAGAGAGAAACAGAGAGACAGAGAAATTCCTCTCTCCTCTCACACCCTTTCCCTCCTCCTCCTCTTGTATTTCTGGGGGGTTTTATCCCGCTTTGAGTAATCTGCACTCATGACTGTACCCCAGACTTCACTCCCAGAGAGCAGGATTGGCTGAATTATGCTGTCAAACATCTTGAGTAATAATGCTGTAGGAGGATTAAATGCAGCCAGTGTTTTTAATGGTGTAGTATGCTCTTAGAGCTTTCTCATTGATTAAATGCAGCCAGTGTTTTTAATGGTGTAGTATGCTCTTAGAGCTTTCTCATTGATTAAATGCAGCCAGTGTTTTTAATGGTGTAGTATGCTCTGAGAGCTTTCTCATTGATTAAATGCAGCCAGTGTTTTTAATGGTGTAGTATGCTCTGAGAGCTTTCTCATTGATTAAATGCAGCCAGTGTTTTTAATGGTGTAGTATGCTCTGAGAGCTTTCTCATTGATTAAATGCAGCCAGTGTTTTTAATGGTGTAGTATGCTCTTAGAGCTTTCTCATTGATTAAATGCAGCCAGTGTTTTTAATGGTGTAGTATGCTCTTAGAGCTTTCTCATTGATTAAATGCAGCCAGTGTTTTTAATGGTGTAGTATGCTCTGAGAGCTTTCTCATTGATTAAATGCAGCCAGTGTTTTTAATGGTGTAGTATGCTCTGAGAGCTTTCTCATTGATTAAATGCAGCCAGTGTTTTTAATGGTGTAGTATGCTCTGAGAGCTTTCTCATTGATTAAATGCAGCCAGTGTTTTTAATGGTGTAGTATGCTCTGAGAGCTTTCTCATTGATTAAATGCAGCCAGTGTTTTTAATGGTGTAGTATGCTCTGAGAGCTTTCTCATTGATTAAATGCAGCCAGTGTTTTTAATGGTGTAGTATGCTCTGAGAGCTTTCTCATTGATTAAATGCAGCCAGTGTTTTTTTAATGGTGTAGTATGCTCTTAGAGCTTTCTCATTGATTAAATGCAGCCAGTGTTTTTAATGGTGTAGTATGCTCTGAGAGCTTTCTCATTGATTAAATGCAGCCAGTGTTTTTAATGGTGTAGTATGCTCTTAGAGCTTTCTCATTGATTAAATGCAGCCAGTGTTTTTAATGGTGTAGTATGCTCTGAGAGCTTTCTCATTGATTAAATGCAGCCAGTGTTTTTAATGGTGTAGTATGCTCTGAGAGCTTTCTCATTGATTAAATGCAGCCAGTGTTTTTAATGGTGTAGTATGCTCTGAGAGCTTTCTCATTGATTAAATGCAGCCAGTGTTTTTAATGGTGTAGTATGCTCTGAGAGCTTTCTCATTGATTAAATGCAGCCAGTGTTTTTAATGGTGTAGTATGCTCTGAGAGCTTTCTCATTGATTAAATGCAGCCAGTGTTTTTAATGGTGTAGTATGCTCTTAGAGCTTTCTCATTGATTAAATGCAGCCAGTGTTTTTAATGGTGTAGTATGCTCTGAGCTTTCTCATTGATTAAATGCAGCCAGTGTTTTTAATGGTGTAGTATGCTCTTAGAGCTTTCTCATTGATTAAATGCAGCCAGTGTTTTTAATGGTGTAGTATGCTCTGAGAGCTTTCTCTTTTAGTGCTTTGATTGCCAGATTGTAACCTCCTAATGTGCTTAATGTGAGACCAAGTTAGCTGTATGAGAGGCTGTGGTCTATTTCTGTGTTTGCTGAAATAGAATTGAATTTTTTTTGTGGTTGTTGTTGGGCTTTATTTGGAACACCACGATTCTAGTCTTGTTAGGTTGACCTCTAGAGCCCGTGTTTTACAGCAGGCCTCCAGCAGTGTCAGGTTGTGCTGCAGACCCTCCTGTGTGAGGAACAGGAGGACCCAGTAGGACCAGGTCATCTGCGTCCAGCAGGTACTTCACCTCAGTGTGAGGAACAGGAGGACCCAGTAGGACCAGGTCATCTGCGTACAGCAGGCACTTCACCTCAGTGTGAGGGACAGGAGGACCAGGTCATCTATGTACAGCAGGCACTTCACCTCAGTGTGAGGGACAGGAGGACCAGGTCATCTGCGTACAGCAGGCACTTCACCTCAGTGTGAGGGACAGGAGGACCCAGTAGGACCAGGTCATCTGCGTACAGCAGGCACTTCACCTCAGTGTGAGGGACAGGAGGACCAGGTCATCTATGTACAGCAGGCACTTCACCTCAGTGTGAGGGACAGGAGGACCAGGTCATCTGCGTACAGCAGGCACTTCACCTCAGTGTGAGGGACAGGAGGACCAGGTCATCTGCGTACATCAGGCACTTCACCTCAGTGTGAGGAACAGGAGGACCAGGTCATCTGCATAAAGCAGGCACTTCACCTCAGTGTGGCCGAGGGACAGGGCTGGGACTGGCTCTCACTCCTCTCTCTGCTCTATACACCCACCCTCATTACACCTCCGTCCCTCCCTCCCTCCCCTATACACCCACCCTCATTACACCTCCCTCCCTCACTCCACTATACACCCACCCTCATTACACCTCCCTCCCTCCCTCCCTCCCCTATACACCCACCCTCATTACACCTCCTCCCTCCCTCCCTCCCTATACACCCACCCTCATTACACCTCCTCCCCTCCCTCCCCTATACACCCACCCTCATTACACCTCCCTCCCTCCCTCCCTATACACCCACCCTCATTACACCTCCCTCCCCTACACCCCCACCCTTACACCTCCTCCTCCCTCCCCTATACACCCACCCTCATTACACCTCCCTCCCTCCCTCCCTATACACCCACCCTCATTACACCTCCTCCCTCCTCCCCTATACACCCACCCTCATTACACCTCCCTCCCCCCCTCCCTCCCCTATACACCCACCCTCATTACACCTCCCTCCCTCCCTCCCCTATACACCCACCCTCATTACACCTCCCTCCCTCCTCCCCTATACACCCACCCTCATTACACCTCCTCCCTCCCTCCTCCCCTATACACCCACCCTCATTACACTCCCTCCTCCCCTATACACCCACCCTCATTACACCTCCCTCCCTATACACCCACCCTCATTACACCTCCCTCCTCCCTCCCCTATACACCCACCCTCATTACACCTCCCTCCTCCCTCCCCTATACACCCACCCTCATTACACCTCCTCCCTCCTCCCCTATACACCCACCCTCATACACCTCCTCCCTCCCTCCCCTATACACCCACCCTCATTACACCTCCCTCCCTCCCCTATACACCCACCTTCATTACACTTCCTCCTCCCTCCCCTATACACCCACCCTCATTACACCTCCTCCCTCCCTCCCTATACACCCACCCTCATTACCTCCTCCCTCCCTCCCCTATACACCCTCCCTCATTACCACCTCCCTCCCTCCCCCTATACACCCACCCTCATTACCACCTCCCTCCCTCCCCTATACACCCACCCTCATTACACCTCCCTCCCCTATACACCCACCCTCATTACACCTCCCTCCTCCCTCCCTATACACCCACCCTCATTACACCTCCCTCCTCCCTCCCCTATACACCCACCCTCATTACACCTCCTCCTCCTCCCTCCCTATACACCCACCCTCATTACACCTCCTCCCTCCCTCCCTCCCCTATACACCCACCCTCATTACACCTCCCTCCCTCCCTCCCCTATACACCCACCCTCATTACACCTCCCTCCTCCTCCGCTATACACCCACCCTCATTACACCTCCCTCCCTCCCTCCCTCCCCTATACACCCACCCTCATTACACCTCCCTCCTCCCTATACACCCACCCTCATTACACCTCCTCCCTATACACCCACCCTCATTACACCTCCTCCTCCCTCCCTCCCCTATACACCCACCCTCATTACACCTCCTCCTCCTCCCTATACACCCACCCTCATTACACCTCCCTCCCTCCCTCCCCTATACACCCACCCTCATTACACCTCCCTCCCCTCCCTCCCTATACACCCACCCTCATTACACCTCCTCCCTCCCCTATACACCCACCTTCATTACACTTCCTCCTCCCCCTATACACCCCACCCTCATTACACCTCCCTCCCTCCCTCCCCTATACACCCACCCTCATTACACCTCCTCCTCCCCCCTATACACCCACCCTCATTACACCTCCCTCCTCCCCTATACACCCACCCTCATTACACCTCCCTCCCTCCTCCCTCCCTATACACCCACCCTCATTACACCTCCCTCCCTCCCCTATACACCCACCCTCATTACACCTCCCTCCCCCTATACACCCACCCTCATTACACCTCCCTCCCTCCCTCCCCTATACACCCACCCTCATTACACCTCCCTCCCCCCCTATACACCCACCCTCATTACACCTCCTCCCTCCCTCCCTCCCCTATACACCCACCCTCAGAACATGTCCCTGGTTTGTGTGTATTTGGAGCAGTGTAACAGGAAGTGCATCTCTGTCTCGACCCCTCCCAGATCACAGTAACAGCACAGCCACTTTTCTTTGGCTTTCCAGGATTTTTTATGTCAGCCAGTTTCAATGGCCAGGCAGTGGTCACTGAGTCTGTACCTTTGTTTTATATTGTTGACCCTGACAAGATATTCTGCCAGGATAAACTCTTTTTTTAGGGCCAGATAGCATTCTAGTTTATTATGTGATTTAATTTTTATTTTTTCAGTAGGATTTATATTTGTTTTCCAAGTTCTCTCCCTCTCACACACAATCCCTCTCTCTCGCCTCTCTCACACCCCCCTCTCTCCTCTCACACTCCCTCCCTCTCTCCTCTCTCACACTCCCTCTCTCTCCCTCTCTCCTCAGTCTCACTTCATGCAGTGCACAGAGGATAACCCTGATTTTGAGGGTGTGTCGTGCAAGGTGTTCGAGTCTCCTGCTCCCATGACGATGGCTCTGTCTGTGCTGGTCACCATCGAGATGTGCAACGCCCTCAACAGGCAAGTCACACGCTTAAAACAAACCCAGTCGCCCAGGGTTTTTTCGATAAAGAGTGTGTCTGTCTGTCTGTCTGTGTGTGTGTCTGTCCTGACATCAATTATACAGATCCTGCTGACTGCACCAAAGTAAACTACACTAGAAACTAGGATTGCAGACAGGATGTCAAACACTCGGGGAAAACACTTACACTTATAAAGTAACCCTTTCTCCTTTCTCTCCTCTCCCTCTCCTCTCCCTCTCCTCTCTTTCTCTCCCCTCCCCTCTCCACAGCCTCTCTGAGAACCAGTCTCTGATCAGGATGCCTCCCTGGGTTAACTGCTGGCTGTTGGGATCAATCTGCCTCTCCATGTCTCTGCACTTCCTCATCCTCTACGTCGATCCTCTGCCTGTAAGAACCACCTTCCCTCTCCCTCTTTCAGTACTCTAACCCCTCCCTCTCTCCTCTCCTCTCCTCGCAGTACTCTAACCCCTCCCTCTCTCTAAGTACTCTAACCCCTCCCTCTCTCCTTTCCTCTCAGTACTCTAACCCCTCCCTCTCTCTCAGTACTCTAACCCCTCCCTCTCTCCTCTCCTCTCAGTACTCTAACCCCTCCCTCTCTCCTTTCCTCTCAGTACTCTAACCCCTCCCTCTCTCCTTTCCTCTCAGTACTCTAACCCCTCCCTCTCCTCTCCTCTCTCAGTACGCTAACCCCTCCCTCTCTCTCAGTACTCTAACCCCTCCCTCTCTCCTTTCCTCTCAGTACTCTAACCCCTCCCTCTCTCAGTACTCTAACCCCTCCCTCTCCTCTCCTCTCTCAGTACGCTAACCCCTCCCTCTCTCTTAGTACGCTAACCCCTCCCTCTCCTCTCCTCTCTCAGTACTCTAACCCCTCTCTCTTCTCTCCTCTAGATGATTTTTAAGCTCACTCAGCTAACAGTGACTCAGTGGATCGTGGTTCTCAAGATTTCTCTGCCGGTCATCGGTCTGGATGAGCTGCTCAAATTTGTGGCTCGCAACTGCCTGGAGCGTGAGTACCACTGATCACGACCAAGGACCACTGGCCACCTCGTGCATTATTTGATCTATATATCTACCTATCTCTATAGGTTTGAAAGGTGTACAAGTGCAGTGTACACAAATGAAACACACAATGTACACACAAGGTTTAAATGGTTAAAGAAAATCATTTATTTCAGGACGTTTCGGGAAAAAGCCCCTCGGCTGAGTAGAAAGAAAAACACAAACACAATACATTAAACACAGTGCAGTAAACACAGTGCAGTAAACACAGTGCAGTATAAAGTATAGTAAACACGGTGCAGTAAACACAGTGCAGTAAACACAGTGCAGTAAACAGAGTGCAGTATAAAGTATAGTAAACACGGTGCAGTAAACACAGTGCAGTAAACACAGTGCAGTAAAACAGCAGTGCAGTAAAAAAAAGTATAGTAAACACAGTGCAGTAAACACAGTGCAGTAAACAGAGTGCAGTAAACAGAGTGCAGTATAAAGTATAGTAAACACGGTGCAGTAAACACAGTGCAGTAAACACAGTGCAGTAAACAGAGTGCAGTAAACAGAGTGCAGTATAAAGTATAGTAAACACGGTGCAGTAAACACAGTGCAGTAAACACAGTGCAGTAAACAGAGTGCAGTATAAAGTATAGTAAACACGGTGCAGTAAACACAGTGCAGTAAACACAGTGCAGTAAACACAGTGCAGTATAAAGTATAGTAAACACAGTGCAGTAAACACAGTGCAGTAAACACAGTGCAGTAAACAGAGTGCAGTAAACAGCGTGCAGTATAAAGTATAGTAAACACGGTGCAGTAAACACAGTGCAGTAAACACAGTGCAGTAAACAGAGTGCAGTATAAAGTATAGTAAACACAGTGCAGTAAACACAGTGCAGTAAACACAGTGCAGTAAACAGATTGCAGTATAAAGTATAGTAAACACGGTGCAGTAAACATGGTATTTTTCAAGAATTCTATGGCTGATGTCATGATGCTGTAGAATGTTCATTCCAAGAGGCTCCAAAGTTATTTTTTTCTACCAAGTCAGCATCAGGGATCAGAATCTTCAATCCCATCTGATTTCAAAATGATTTCAGAGTTTGAGCAAATTTCCAGATTTCAGACACTTGTACGATTTACACGATCTTTCTATGAGCTGACATCCTACCACTTGATTTTAAACCGTTAACTAATTTCCAGCAGATTCCCCAAACCAGTCTCCAGTAATCCTGCAGTAAACACCGCACAGTGTGTCTGTATAATGCACCTACAGTATCATCAGTGAGACTGTAGACTATTGACTAGACCTCAGTTATCTACCACTAATACACGGGGTACCCCCTTTTTAACTTCCCACTCACCCTAAAATAAATAACTAGGTACCCCAATAACGCAGATCCTTCCAGTACGTGGTACTCCCATTCCTCCTCCATCCCTCCATCCCTCCTTTTCTCCCTTGATAACTTTCTAACCTCTTTTTTCTATTTCAGCATAAACCTGTCCCTCCATTCTCCTCGCACCTGACTAAAAACAGGTATCCCATAACCCTCCATTCCTCTCTCCTTACTGCTGCACGCTTCCTCTTCCTGTTTGCTGTCTGTCCTCACGTCCCTTTTTGGCTGTCCACATGTCTATCTGTCTGTCTGTCTATATATATATCCATATATATATACATATATATATATATAATTGAAACATATTGAAAACTTTGGGCAGCTGGCTAAGCTAAAATTATATATATATATATATAATTCTGATATTTGCATAAATCTCGAGTACCCACAGTTCTATAGTTACTACTTTCTTTCACCTTAACTCGAAAGCTACTTTATATAACACCCACCCACCCACCCACCCACCCACCCCCACACCACCCACCCACACACACCCACCACACCCACCCACACACACACACACACACACACACACACACACACACACACACACACACACACACACACACACACACACACACACACACACACACACACACACACACACACACACACACACTAGTGGTTAGGGCTGTGGACTGGAGGGTTGTGGGTTCAATCCCAGGTGGGGGACACTGCTGCTGTACCCTTGAGCAAGGTACTTTACCTAGATTGCTCCAGTAAAAACCCAACTGTATAAATGGGGAATTGTATGTAAAAATAATGTGAGATCTTGTAACAATTGTAAGTCGCCCTGGATAAGGGCGTCTGCTAAGAAAGAAATAAATAAAAATATACATACACGTACACAGTTAGACCAGTTTGTGCTTTAATCAGGCATCTTAAACAACTTCTAGTGTCATGTATTTACCCTTTGTGGGTGTGTGTGTGTATATGTGTATATATATATATATATATATATATTTCTTAGCAGATGCCCCCTTATCCAGGGTGACTTACAGTTGATATCACAATACAAAGTATCACATTATAGAATATCACATTACAGAAGTACAGTAAAATCAGTAGAAAATAAGATCAAATTCATAGAAGAGCAAAATAAGGAATACAGTAAGTAATTACATTTAAGAGCGAGTTCGACTCAGAACAGTTATCGTATAGTAAAAATATTTTATACCAGTGAAGTCCAGTATGAGCATGTAGTAAGTACAGTGAATGGATGAGAACGATTTCAAATACATGCAATCGCAAATACCTTTAAGAGTAAAATCAAGTACAAGATACAGGAAATAGTTATAATTAAGAGCAGTAGTAGAATACAGTACAAACTGATGCAAGTACTGGTACAATTGGGTGCCATATAGTCCAGTATAGTCGAGAGTTGCGAGGTTTACAGATGCTATCTGAACAGGTGCGTCTTGAGGAGGCGCCGGAAGGTGATCAGGGACTGAGCAGTCCTGATAGCTATAGTAAGTTGTTCCACCACTGAGGGGCAAGGGTGGAGAAAAAGCGGGCTCTGGAAGCGGGGGAGCGGAGGGGGGGTACAGCTAATCTGCTGGTGGTAGAAGAGTGGAGAGGGCGAGAGGGGGTGCAGGGAGAAATGATAGGCTGGAGATAGGAGGGAACAGAAAGGTCGAGACAGCGATAGGCGAAGACAAGAGTTTTCAATTGGATGCGAGTGGAGCAGCGGTGTAGCGTGGGAGAAACGAGGAAGGGAAAAGACAAAGCAAGCAGCAGAGTTTTGGACGAGCTGGAGCGGACGGATGATAGAGGCAGGGAGGCTGGCCAGGAGGGAGTTGCAGTGTGGAGTAGTCGGTGAGGAAGGGACGAATTCTGCATATGTTGCTGAGGAAGAAGCGATAGGAGCGTGCCAGAGTAGGGATGCGCAGAGAGTAGGAGAGGGAGAGGTCGAGGGTGACACAGAGGTTCTTGGTGGATGAGGAGGGAAAGAGGGTGTAGAGATAGAGAGATCAGCGGTGGGGGAGGAAGAGGGGGGGTCTGATTTGGATTGGTTGAGTTTGAGATGATGCTAGTGCATCCAGAATGCGATGGCCGAGAGACAGATAGAGATATGGGAGGAAATAAGAACATAAGAAAGTTTACAAACGAGAAGAGGCCATTCAGCCCATCTTGCTTGTTTGGTTGTTAGTAGCTTATTGATCCCAGAATCTCATCAAGCAGCTTCTTGAAGGATCCCAGGGTGTCGGCTTCAACAAAATTACTGGGGAGTTGGTTCCAGACCCTCACAATTCTCTGTGTAAAAAAGTGCCTTCTATTTTCTGTTCTGAATGCCCCTTTATCTAATCTCCATTTGTGACCCCTGGTCCTTGTTTCTTTATTCAGGTCGAAAAAGTCCCCTGGGTTGACATTGTCAATACCTTAGAATTTTGAATGCTTGAATCAGATCACTGCGTAGTCTTCTTTGTTCAAGACTGAATAGATTCAATTATTTTAGCCTGTCTGCATACAACATGCCTTTTAAACCCACGATAATTCTGGTTGCTCTTCTTTGCACTCTTTCTAGAGCAGCAATATCCTTTTTGTAAAGAGGTGACCAGAACTGAACACAATATTCTAGGTGAGGTCTTACTAATGCATTGTAAAGTTTTAACTTCCCTTGATTTAAATTCAACACTTTTCACAATATATCCGAACATCTTGTTGGCCTTTTTTTATAGCTTCCCCACATTGTCTAGATGAAGACATTTCCGAGTCAACATAAACTCCTAGGTCTTTTTCATAGATTCCTTCTTCAATTTCAGTATCTCCCATATGATATTTATAATGCACATTTTTATTGCCTGTGTGCAGTACTTTACACTTTTCTATATTAAATTTCATTTGCCATGTGTCTGCCCAGTTCTGAATGCTGTCTGGATCATTTTGAATGACCTTTGTTGCTGCAACAGTGTTTGCCACTGCTCCTATTTTTGTGTCGTCTGCAAATTTAACAAGTTTGCTTACTATACCAGAATTGAAATCATTAATGTAGATTAGGAATAGCAGAGGACCTAATACTGATCCCTGTGGTACACCACTGGTTACCTCGCTCCATTTTGAGGTTTCTCCTCTAATCTCCTCTGTTAGTGGAAGTAGGAGCGTTTAGCAGAGGTTAGTGTAGAGGAGAAGAGAGGAGCGAGCGATAGAGATCCAAGGCAGCAGAGAGATTGGTTTTCTTCCATTTCTTTTCAGCAGAGCGCAGTTCAGTACGGAGCAGAGCCGGGGCTGGGGCGGGCAGGTATAGGGGCCAGGGGTCAAAGGGAGTCGAGGCAGGAGGTGAGGGAGGAGAAGAAGAGGGTGAGGGAGAAGAAGAGTGCAGCAGAGGAGAAGACCTAGGGGGACAGAGAACAGAGGTTTTGATGAAAGGTGACAGAGGGGATCTGCAGAGTAGGAAGGGATGGGAGCGACAGAGAAGGAGATAAAGTAGTGATCAGAGATATCGCGTGAATGAGAGGGTGGGTGGGAAGCAGTCCCTGGTGAAGACGGAGAGGCAGAAGGCAAAGGAGTGAAGAAGGAGAAGAAATCCAGCAGAGTGGTTGGGGTTGGAGAGGCGGATGTTGAAGTCACCTAATAGATCAACAGGGATAGTAAGGGGTCCAGGAGGGCGGTAGAGAACAATGAGGAGGAGGTGATTTCAACAGCGTGAAACTCAAACTTGTTGACAGAGAGAGAGAGAGAGAGAGGAGATAGCAGGGGGGACCGAATAGAGCAGGGAGGGAGAGAGCAGTCCAGAGGGGCGACGAGAATGGGAAAGGACATAGAGAGAGGAAAGGGCGGCCGGAGTGGTAGGGTTTATCAGGGGAGATCCAGGTTTCAGTGAGAGCTAGGAAGTCAAGAGAGAGGTGAGAGGCAAAGGCAGAGATAAAGTCAGCTTTGTTGGAAGCCGAGCGACAATTCCACAGGGTGCTAGAGAGTGCGCACGGGAGTGTGAGGAGAGGAGAGGGGGAGAGGCAGGGAGATCAGGTTAGGGGAGTTGGATTTGCAGCGGCAGGGAGAAGCCAGATAACAGAAAGGAGGAGAGGATTACAGGGATATTAAAGTTAGTCATGGTAGGGAGCAGTAGAGGAAAGGAAGCAGAAATGGCTACGGGAGAGGGTGGTGCCGAGATGGAGGCGAAAACAGACAGGTACAGGAGGAGCGAGAGCATTAATTAATAAAAAGAAAAGAAAGAAATGCATGCAAACCTGGTCTGGAGTTAAAGCCTTCACATTCGATGCTCGGATAGAAGATTTTGCAGCTGGTCCACGTTGGCCTGGCCTCATGTGGACTACCACAGCTTAGACTACCGGCCCTTTGGTGATAAGGCCCTTCGGTGAGCTGGCACGGAGTGCTGTGCATTAGGTTAGTGTCAGTGCTTATTTAGTTTCCTGGATGTCAAGAGTTGTGTGCATCAGACAATGGCTTGCAAATTACTCTAAGTCGAGTCAGCCGCGCCCTGCTGCAATTTGGCAAATTGTTAAATCAATACCACTCGCTCATGTTACAGCATTAAACTAGCAATAACTCACTTACAATTAAAACAACCTATACTTATGTATTTACTTACAAGAGCGCTCTGATTCGTCTGCTCGCAGCGTTACCTAATGCAAACCCAGACAGTTGCTGGGGTATAAAGCTCCTTCCTTCAAACAAAACACTTAAATCGCTGGTGCCTGAGACAATGGCTTGCAAAGTCGAGTCAGCTGCAGTATTTATAAAAACACCCCATATATAAGCAATAGGGTGTTTTTGTAAATGTGCACTCCACTGTGTGTGAGACAGATATATATATATATATATATATATATATATATATATATATATATATATATATATATATATATATATATATATATATATATATATATATATATATATATATATATATATATATATATATATATACATATACTGTACAAAAGTTTTAGGCAGGTGTGAAAAAATGCTGTAAAGTAAGAATGCTTTCAAAAATAGACCTGTTAATAGATTAGATTTATCAATTAACTAAATGCAAAGTGAGTGAACAGAAGAAAAATCTAAATCAAATCCATATTTGGTGTGACCACCCTTTGCCTTCAAAACAGCATCAATTCTTCTAGGTACACCTGCACAAAGTCAGGGATTTTGTAGGCATATAGTCAGGTGTATGATTAAACAATTATACCAAACAGGTGCTAATGATCATCAATTCAATATGTAGGTTGAAACACAATCATTAACTGAAACAGAAACAGCTGTGTAGGAGGAATAAAACTGGGTGAGGAACAGCCAAACTCAGCTAACAAGGTGAGGTTGCTGAAGACAGTTTACTGTCAAAAAGTCATACACCATGGCAAGACTGAGCACAGCAACAAGACACAAGGTAGTAATACTGCATCAGCAAGGTCTCTCCCAGGCAGAAATTTCAAGGCAGACAGGGGTTTCCAGATGTGCTGTCCAAGCTCTTTTGAAGAAGCACAAAGAAACGGGCAGCGTTGAGGACCGTGAGCGCAGTGGTCGGCCAAGGAAACTTACTGCAGCAGATGAAAGACACATCATGCTTAGTTCCGCCGCAATCGGAAGATGTCCAGCAGTGCCAGCAGCTCAGAATTGGCAGAAAACAGTGGGACCCTGGTACACCCATCTACTGTCCGGAGAAGTCTGGTCAGAAGTGGCCTTCACGGAAGACTTGCGGCCAAAAAGCCATACCTCCGGCGTGGAAACAAGGCCAAGCGACTCAACTATGCATGAAAACACAGGAACTGGGGTGCAGAAAAATGGCAGCAGGTGCTCTGGACTGATGAGTCAAAATTTGAAATATTTGGCTGTAGCAGAAGGCAGTTTGTTCGCCCGAAGGGCTGGAGAGCGGTACGAATGAGTGTCTGCAGGCAACAGTGAAGCATGGTGGAGGTTCCTTGCAAGTTTGGGGCTGCATTTCTGCAAATGGAGTTGGGGATTTGGTCAGAATTAATGGTCTCCTCAATGCTGAGAAGTACAGGCAGATACTTATCCATCATGCAATACCATCAGGGAGGCATCTGATTGGCCCCAAATTTATTCTGCAGCATGACAATGACCCCATACAGCGAAAGTCAGTAAGAACTATCTTCAGCGTAAAGAAGAACAAGGAGTCCTGGAAGTGATGGTATGGCCCCCACAGAGCCCTGATCTCAACATCATCGAGTCTGTCTGGGATTACATGAAGAGAGAGAAGCAACTGAGGCTGCCTAAATCCACAGAAGAACTGTGGTTAGTTCTCCAAGATGTTTGGGCCAACCTACCTGCTGAGTTCCTTCAAAAACTGTGTGCAAGTGTACCTAGAAGAATTGATGCTGTTTTGAAGGCAAAGGGTGGTCACACCAAATATTGATTTGATGTAGATTTTTCTTCTGTTCACTCACTTTGCATTTTGTTAATTGATAAATATAAACTATTAACATGTCTATTTTTGAAAGCATTCTTACTTTACAGCATTTTTTCACACCTGCCTAAAACTTTTGCACAGTACTGTATATACACTGTATATTGACTCTGGAGGGTTGTGGGTTCAATCCCAGGTGGGGACACTGATGCTGTACCCTTGAGCAAGGTGCTTCACCTAGATTGCTCCAGTAAAAACCCAACTGTATAAATGGTTAATTGTATGTAAAAATAATGTGTAAAAAATAATGTAATTGTATGTAAAAATAATGTGATATCTTGTAACAATTGTAAGTCGCCCTGGATAAGGGTGTCTGCTAAGAAATAATAATAATAATAATAATAATAATAATATTCAATTTTTCCATTCTAATTCCAGAAACACCAGACACACCACATATTAATTTATAATATTATAATAGAGATAGACACCTAACACAACATTATTACTTTAGGAAGAGTGCAAGACCATGAAACACACTCTTAACATTAGGGGTACAGTAACCACAAACACTTTTATATTATTATTATTATTATCATTAATACTACTAATAATAATAATGCAGGTTGGTTTCTGAAGCAGAGAATGGAGTCGTTTGTCTTCTCATTCACTTTGTGTTGTGTAGCCTCTACAATGAATTAGACTGGCCCCTCCCTCAGCGTGTAGCAGACAGCCAATTAGAATGTATACACACACACACACACACACACACACACTATACACACACACTGTATATATAAGGGCACTTTTTATTCTTATTAACATTTGTAAGAATTACTTTAAAATCAATGCAGGGGTGGATTTATATTTCCTACTTATTATTTTCTCCAGGACTTAGATACATCTCTCTCCCCCCCTTCCTCCCCCTCTCTCTCTCTCCAGATAAAGATGAGAATTTAGTGATGAAGAAATGGCAATAAAAAAACAAAGAAACTACAGAAAGAAGAAAAGAAACAAACAAAAAAGAACTTGGAAACAAACAACAAAATATGAAAAAATAAAATTGACAAGAAGTGGAGAGAGCCAGGAGAAACCAGCTGCTCACCTGTGATTAATATGAGCAACAGAAAGAATAATGGAGGGATACTGGTGCTGATACTAGCAATAATAATTTAATTATATTAAACGAATGAAGACGGGTGTACCAATAATAAAATTATAAAATAAAAAATATATAACTGACAATGTTGTGTCGTCGTGCTTTGAGACACACTCACACAGACACAAAGAGACACATGACACTGAGACAGACACCGAGACACACAAAGAAAGACACACACGCCACAACGCTCACACTGAGACACACACAGAGACGCAAAGAGAGAGACACCGAGACACACACACTCACTCACTCACTCACTCACACACACAGAGCCTCGCTGTACTGTACTGTACTGTACACAGGGCAATGCTGGCAGGACCACACTATATACCATTAATATAAAACCCTGTACAGAACTACAGCAGCTACCCAACATGGTGTCTATATAAAGAAAACAATGACAACACAGCCGTTATGTACAATGTGTATATTTATATAATAAATTCACACATTTACAGCAGGTTTTTTGTAGTAAATCCCGCAGTGGAATGCCTGAGTTTTAAAGGTTAGGTCCGTTTTACAGATGTAACAAAGAACAGTGTTTATAAATACTCTTATTACAGTAACAGAAGTTAGACAGGGATGGAAATAAGACTCCTATTGCACATCAGTTTCACCCAGTCCAGGTTTTACTACCAGCTTGATTAGCCACAGTGTGAGCAGGTAACAAGCTCAAGTGTGTCTTATTAAACTCATAGCAGAACCAGGAATGACTGCTATGCAACAGGAGTTTTATTTCCATCCCTGTGATGATAACCAGCATTATTATTGCAGGGGTGAAAATAAGATCTCTATTGCGTAGGGGCTTCACCCATTCCAGCTTGATTAGCCACAGTGTGTAAAGGTAACAAGCGCTGGTGTGTATATTTAAACTCATAGTGAAAACAGGAATTACTTAACTGCCTTAACTATGGATCAATATAGTACAGTATACTGCAGTAACATTATCGTTATACTGCAGTATAATAAGGCTATATTTTTTTCACGGTTATCACTGGATTTCCCATTGCCGTGTAATGTGTAGTTCCCTGTGAAAATTCAAATTTCTCAAAATAATTTGAATTATCACTTAAATAAATACAGCCAACGTTTGCCTTACTGACGCCCTACCTGTTCCACTGCATTTAGGAACCTGGCAGTCGGTTTAGTTTGAACACACTGCACAGAGCTGTGCGATTTCTTTAACGAAAAGACAGCAGCTGCTGCATTAAAGATTGGAAATATTTCTGCTAAAGATCACTCTGTCCAGTACAAGGGGACAGTTCACGTGCCTGCTGTTATTTTAACTTATTTATGTTTTTGTTTTGTTTGATAATTCACTGATGGTGAAAATAGAATGTCTTTAAAAACGGTGTATATTTCAATATTTAGGAACATTTGTTGTATAGTAACTGGAAAAAATGATCAATTTTGAATGACACAATGCTATTTTTTCTGCTTCAACAAATATCATGTTTAAATCGTGAAATATCTTGAAATACCTAATTATAGAGAGTAAAATAACGTGAAATAAGCCATGTTTTACCGTGAAAAAAATCCAGCTCTCTTGAAATGCATTGCATCCAGTATATAAACTATTGCTTAGTCCCAAAACTTTAATCTCAAGAGCTTGTAATCAGAAGTAGTCAGATTCAGTATATCTCTATAGACATTGCAGCTGGGGCTGTGATTGGCTGAGCTGGTTGGCTCACTGCTCCTTGAGGTCGCGGATGTCAGAGATGTGGGTGTGGTCAAGAATGTCTCTGATCTGCTCGAGGGAATCGGCCTGTCGAACCTGCTCCAATCGCATCTGAGAGATGAGAGGGAGAGAGATGAGGAGAGAGTAAGACAGGGAGAGAGAGGAAAGGGTGAGACAGGGTGAGAGAGAGAGAGACAGGGATGAGAGACACACACACACACAGTCTCTTTTCTCCCAGTCTCCCCAGCCGCTCTCCATTTCCCCCCAGCCCCTCCCAGTCTCCCCCAGACCCTCCCAGTCTCACCTGCAGCATCTGGGACAGCCTGACGAAATCTCTCTGCACCCCCTCGCTGGTATCAAGCTCCGCCTGCAGACACTGACACTTATTCCTCTCCTCGGAGAAGAGCTTCTGAAGAGCAGCCTGGGAGACGGGGGGAGGAGAGAGAATATACAATCAGGTCACTGCTGCATAGTACGCATAGAGTTCCACGTTTCCGGTTTATTCCGAATTTACCTGAAACATTACAGGATTTTTTTTTTTTTTTTTAACTGGACGTCAGTTTTTACTGATTTATACCCGATTTTTTGTCTACTATTCAACATTTTCCCGGTACAATTTTCTAGGAAATACACAATATTTTGATTAAAATGCTGTTTTATTTTGTTTTATTTTGTAATAAGCAGACCTACATTGTATCCTAGGATACAGCAGACGTTTAGACGTCAGAGGATCAAATAACATTCGAAACGTGGTTCTCCGTCTCTTCACAAACACATTATCACCTGATTAAGTTGGCCAATCAAAGTCTGATATAAAAATAGCAGAAGTCGGTCAGATGAGGAGAGGATGCACAGCACTGCAAATACTGCTGCATTGAGGCACGTGTTCACGCTGACAATAAAAGAACATACTGAAAAATAAGCGACACATTCAACTAAAACAAGCAAGTGAACGGAGAGACAAGCAACCCATTTATCCTCCTTTTACACACGCTTTAATAAAGAGAGCGCATAATGTTGTTAATGAGTTTGTCAGAGCGCTGTGGTTTGCTGGACAGCCACTGTTTATTGCCGAGAGGTATATTGGTGACTTCGTACTGTCCCGTCAGCTAAAACAGTAACGCTAACGCTGACGCTGACAATCTTAATCGTAAATATCTGACAGAAAATGGTGAGGATTTACTTGCTAAACTTATGGAACAAATTGATGGAAATGTCCAGTGTGATTTTTGACATGTCTATTGCCCAAACGTTCGCAAAGTACCAGCTAATGTGGCCTCGACTTGCACAGATTCTGCTTCATCATACATACCAGGGACAGAAACCAGAACTACTACGCATTATATTCCACATGTAAAGTGTGTATACTGAGATTTTTTACTGATTTTATCCCTATTTTAATACAGTGCTCCCTCGCTATAAGGCTCTCAGTTATAACGCACCTCCGATATGTCCCCCAATTCCCTATACTAGTGATTCATGCAATATTTCTCCAGTAAACACAGTACCAGTGTTGTTCAAACTGTAAACAACTTCTCAGCCTGACTTTTGTTTCTGTCTCTCCCTTTTGATACAGTATCTGAACAGGAGAAAAGCTGCGCTGGCACTTTATAACACAGACATCTTATTCAGCATTCGCTAAATAAATATTAGGCCTATTACGCGGTTATCTTTCCTAATGAATTTACTTTTTTTGCTGCGAGAGGAGCTGCGGCTTTCTCCGGGAGACGAGACACTTCAGCCCCGCTCTGGCAGTCGAACCCGGGGCGAGTCCATTCCCTCTTCCCCTCGCCCGACCCGCTCTCCTTCTCGCACTTGGTTTGGTTGTCTGTTGATTCGAACTGAACTCCCGACCGCCGTTTAGCCAGGACATTTATAGTTTAAAAACTGCTCATTAAAATGATCCATAAGTGGGAATGTTACCATTTTTTTTTTTTTCTAAAAAATATAGCGTTGATTACATGGCTTTATGCATGGTTAATTCATGGAAAGTTACATTTTTGCTTCACTATATATTCATAGAGAGGGAGTTATTTTATTTTGTATTTTAGTCAGGTGTGTGTTGTTATGTGTCCCGCGGCGCCCCCCACCCCCTCCCCCTTTTATGACGCTCATATTGTGTGTCCCCCGAGACCCGCGTTATAGCGAGGGAGCACTGTGTATGTAAAATAAACTCAGAAAAATTCCCGGGTAAAAACAAAAACGTGTAACACTAAGTATACAATATAAAACTGTGGCTGTTGAAACTCAGGGGGACTGTCTGAATCATTGCTGGAGCCACAGTCCAGTATAATATATAATATTATGGCTATTGAAACTCAGGGGGGCTGTCTGAATCATTGCTGGAGCCACAGTCCAGTATAATATATAATATTATGGCTATTGAAACTCAGGGGGGCTGTCTGAATCATTGCTGGAGCCACAGTCCAGTATAATATATAATATTATGGCTATTGAAACTCAGGGGGGCTGTCTGAATCATTGCTGGAGCCACAGTCCAGTATAATATATAATATTATGGCTATTGAAACTCAGGGGGCTGTCTGAATCATTGCTGAGCCACAGTCCAGTATAATATATAATATTATGGCTATTGAAACTCAGGGGGGCTGTCTGAATCATTGCTGGAGCCACAGTCCAGTTTAATATATAAAACTGTCGCTATTGAAACAGGGCGCCGGTTCCTGATTTGTTACCGCTCACCCTCTCAGTGCTGTCCTCCTCTGCACGCCCCTGCAGCTGTGATAGCGCCTCCTTCAGGCTGATCACGGCACTGCGGCTCTCCTGCAGCTCACACTCCATCTGAGAGAAGAGCTGCTGCTTCTCACCCTGAACCCGATCGGACTCTGTCCGGAGACTGCAGAGCTGCACTGCAAGGGTTAACAAGACAGAGAGAGAAACATGAATATAAAACACGCCCAGAGGGACACATTCTTTAAAAAAACATTACTGACTGTCTTTGAACTGGAGCGCTGCAGTCAGAGGGTTAACAATGAGACAGAGAGACAGACAGACAGAGAGAGAGAGAGAGAGAGAGAGAGAGAGAGAGAGAGAGAGAGAGACAGAGAGAGAGAGAGAGAGAGAGAGAGAGAGAACCCCCCTGTCAGACCACAACCAAATCACTGTGTTTATAACAACACTGCAGCCCAGCAGCTCACAGACACATCCCTGTAAACTGTACACGCTTCTCCACTCCTACAGGTGAGCTTCAAACACAACTGAGCAATACAAGAACACAACTGACAATGATGAAATAAAACGCCTATAAACACATTCCAAAACGAACAATATCAACCTAATGGAAAATGAGTACATTTATTTTGTAAAGAACCTAAATAAAATAGCTACAAAAACAAATATAAAAATAGTCAACTTGAAAAACTACCAAAAACATAAACCCAGGGAAAAATGGTTTGATGATGAATGTAAAAGTGTGGAGGAAAAAGCTAAGACAGTTATCAAACCACAAACATCATCCAAACAACCCAGAATGACGCCTCGGTACAGTGAGACACTAAAATACAACAAACACATCTGAAAAATGAAACATACGTGGCGCTGCTTTATCAGGATACTGATAATCAGGATTGCTGCTTAAATGAGAGACAACTCTGGGAGACGCTTCTTCACAATGCTACTGATGTCGTTTAATTGGGACGTCACTTCGTTTAATTGGGATACAGTATTTTCAAATGATGAACGGAGATCGCTTTTCAGAGCAAGACAGTTTTGAGTAGCGCAGCAAGTACATGATTGTCCTGTGACTTGTGTAAATCATGTTGAACTCTTGAAGGAGCTGCTTGAGTCTCCTGTGGTTTCTCGGGCCGCTGAGAAACCAACAAATTTGGAATTCTGTTTATTCAGGATTTAAATATTAGTAATGAAGAGTGAGTGCTGTCAAGCCTGGACTGAAATATTCAACCTTTTACACTCCGCAACTATCAACACACAAAATGCTGTGTAATATCCAATAATTAATTCATTATTTAAAGCGAGATAAACTTCAAAACCCATTTGCACAAACATACAGTAATGGGGAGGTCAGATTTTGCTTATTGCTGGTGTTTCTTCGTACCTATGTGAGTGACACAGTCATGACACCCACCACGTTTCACAGAGAAGTCTGCCTTGCAGTATTCACAGAACATAAGAAAGTTTACAAACGAGAGGAGGCCATTCGGCCCATCTTGCTCGTTTGGTTGTTAGTAGCTTATTGATCCCAGAATCTCATCAAGCAGCTTCTTGAAGGATCCCAGGGTGTCAGCTTCAACAAAATTACTGGGGAGTTGGTTCCAGACCCTCACAATTTTCTGTGTAAAAATGTGCCTCCTACTTTCTGTTCTGAATGTCCCTTTATCTAATCTCCATTTGTGACCCCTGGTCCTTGTTTCTTTTTTCAGGTTGAAAAAGTCCCCTGGGTCGACATTGTCTATACCTTTTAGGATTTTGAATGTTTGAATCAGATCACCACTTAGTCTTCTTTGTTCAAGTCTGAATAGATTAAATTCTTTTAGCCTGTCTGCATACGACATGCCTTTTAAACTCGGGATAATTCTGGTCGCTCTTCTTGCACTCTTTCTAGAACAGCAATATCCTTTTTGTAACGAGGTGACCAGAACTGAACACAATATTCTAGATGAGGTCTCTTTATTGCCTGTGTGCAGTACCTTACACTTTTCTCTATTAAATGTAATTTGCCATGTGTCTGCCCAGTTCAGGCAGTAGAGTTGCACCTAGATCATTTTGAATGACATTGACAGTGCTGCAAAAACTGTTTGCCCTCCGACTACATTTTTGTGTCATCTGCAAACCAAGCTAGTTCAACATCATTAGCTAAGACTAGAAGTCTGTTTTTTTGCAGTTTTTTTTTTTTTGGTTGAGAATTTCATTTAATGTTGACCATTCTGTGTGTGGTCCAGTATTTTAGAAAGGAAAGTGACATTTTTATTTGACCAAGTGATTCTTATTTTCAAATCCCACCTCAGCCACTGGCTCATAAATTTGACTAAAAGCAAGTCACTTAGTCTCAGTATATTTGTTCAACATCAGGGAAGAGGGGAAGTTGTGAAGTCACAGGCAGAAAATTCAACTATTTTTTTAATACAATAGTCTCATTACCTACATGGATAGAATTAGTCTGTCAATAAATAGGAAAAACAAACAAAATAAATATTTATGTATTAAAATTATCAGAACCCAGGTTCAAGCTTTAATTTAAGACTAAAAAAGCAAGCAAAGAGACTTACAGCTGTTTCTGAAACTATAAACACAAATGTTCGATTTTTGCATAACTTTTGTACGTCAGTTAAAAGGACAGCAAAAAAAACCTGTAGGTTTTAAATGCTTTAAAAATAACCATGAATTCATTAACAAAATTAAAACAGGAAAACACACATGGTATTGCAGTTATTTCAACATGTGGTTTGTTTCCATCATTTATATATTTCCGATAAAAATCATAGTATTATATCCCTTTCAGTGCTGCCCAATCCCGGTCCTGGAGAGCCCCTATGAAAAGCGTTTTTAGCAAGGTTGGGACCTTCGTTTCCATGTTTTTCTTAATAACCTGGAACAATTTCATTTGTGATCAATTAAGCAGGTGATTTATTAACAGTTGTCATTTCAATAGATCATTTGGTACAAAAATCTTTCTCACCTATTTCAGATACTTCCTCATTGGTCCTGGATTACAGGCATTGAAAAATGTCAGGTTGACAAAAAAATCTGTCTACTGTTCACCTGACATGTATGTTTAAATCAATTGACAGCTGAAAAAAAATTGAAAGTGTGAATCATTTTACATTGGTTTAAGGAAACCAAAGTTCAACATCATTAGCTAAACTGAAACAAGCGTTTTTTTTTTTTTTTTTTTTTTTGGTTAATGTGAAATTTCAATGTTGTGTTCAAACATAAACTAAAAATAAACAAAACCCATCAAAATTGTAATCCCCGGACTAAAAAAGCAAGCATGACAGTAAACAAGTCATGACATTTCTCAGGACCCCTAAACTCGTTACTAAGCAACCTTAATTGAACTTTTTTAGTTATTTGTTAAAATGCCACAATAAACTGTCAATGTGTTTGCAGTATTTACAAGAAATTAATTCATTAACAAAATTAAAACAGGACAACACACATGGTATTGAAATAACATTTCAACATCCAGGGATTAGATGTAGCAGAACCTCAAATAGTAGCTACTACAGCCTAATCGTAGAAGTTGGCATCTCTGTATTTTTACTTCTCGGGAGTCGTCCCCATAAAGTGGCGCAGACTGTATTAATAAATAACTCACAGAAATAGAGGAATCAATCAACCAAAACCACATTAGGGAAACATTACGGAATAATATAAATTCAAATACAGACTTAGTGACCACCACCTGGCCTTCGAAACAGGACGGTTTGTTCCATTTTACATTCCTGCCTCTATTGAATTATTCCTTTTCATTATTTACTTTTTATATTGATGTTCATAATGTTTATATTATATACTGTATTTCACTGCTTTGGCAATACCACCAAGGTTGACATGCCAATAAAGAATTTCAGAGACAGATACCCGTTCCACACAAATGGTGCTACTGAGCCGTCTCAGAGACGTTTAATTTATTTATTTATTTATTTATTTTTTAAATACCCATTCACACAGCACAAAATTGTGCAATCTATGGCGATATAATACCATCATAACCATTTCACACAGCCAAAGGGATCATGCGAGTACAACATTCAAACCTGTCTGTCAACAAATCATTGTTACGGCAACGGCTGTATCTACACTCATGCACCATCACCACCGTCCTGTCTATTTGTGAATTCACCTCCTCGTCAGCCGGTAAAGTTAACAATTCCTTAACTTCTTCTGGACTGGAATTAGTACTAATATCAGCCATTGTATTTGATAAAAATGAAAGCTTGTAACACAGACGACAAAAATACCCAACACTATAGCGATTCAGTGCTGGCATAGTCTTTCACACAGTGGCAGAGATGCTTCAGAGACGGCATTAAATATGACAGCTCTGTGACGGCATAGGCAAGTCACACAGACCAAAATGCTGCATCAATGTCAGTTCTGAGCAGTCATAACTCGTTTGTGTGAAAGGGGTAAGAGACAGACAGAAAGACAGACAGACAACAATGAGACACAGAGAGACAGACAACAATGAGAGAGAGAGAGAGACACACACACAGAGACAGACAGAGAACGAGACACAGAGACAGACACAGACAACACACAGACGAGAGACAGAGAGACAGACAGAGAGACAGATAGACAACAATGAGACACAGAGAGACAGACAGACAACAATGAGACAGAGAGAGACAGTCAGACAGACAGACATTTGTTAATGCGAACCCAGCAGCAGCCCCAATATTAAAAAGACTGTAGCTGAAAAAATAACCCCATTCATCTCAAGTGTGCAGTTTTGAAAGAAACACTTAAGACAGAGAGGCATATAGACTGACAGAGACAGAGGGAGAGACAGAGACAGGGAGAAACAAAGACTGACAGGAAAACTGAAATCAAACATAAAAAACTCACCCTCTAGGACTTCTGTAATTGTTAGAGAGAGAGAAAAAAAGAGGAAATAATATTATCATTAATATATTATAATCATTATTATTGTTAATACAGTCATTATCAATATAATCCTCACTATCAATATTTCAATTACATCATCATTGGTTGTATTATCGTTACTGTTACACACACACACACACACACACACACACAACCCTCACCACACATCTCCGTGCGAGTCTCCAACTGCTCTCTGAGATTCACGATCTCGATCCTCAGCCTCTCCTCAGAGTGCACCCCCTGCAGGGAGAGCAAATACAGCACAGGTCAGAGAGAGATACAGAGAAATACAGAGAGAGATACACAGATACAGAGAGACAGATACAGAGGGAGATACAAAAACATCCTGCAGTTGCACAGGAATGCTCCAATCAATGCTTGTAGAGCTGAGCTAGGATGTTTTCCCTTCCTACTCACTGTACAAAAGAAAGCTTTTTAAATTAGTGGAGCCACCTGAACCAAAGCAACCCCGACTCCTACCAGTTCAAAGCCCTGAAGAGCCAGGAGAGCTACTCAAATAAAAAGACCATCAATTACATGATGGAGAAGCTCTGTGTGGAGAACCAGATCAGCATCACAGAGCCTCAGAACAGCTGCTCTAATCAGGCCCCAGTGATATCTAAAATAGCCACAACCCTGAAAAACAAGTACCTGATACACTGGAAGAGCCAAGTAAAGTCACAGCATGAATCAGTGCTGCCAGAGCTAGAACAGACCTTACGCCCTGGAAGAATATTTGGTCAGTGTTAAAGACCAAAAACAACTACTGGCCAAATAATAATAATAACAATAATAATAATAATAATAATAATATATTTATTTATTTTTATATAGTGCCTTTCATAGTGGACCACCATCACAAAGCTCTTTACAGAGGTATGCTGTGAACTGTGCATTATATGCCGAGTCACTTACAACAGGACATTGATTTAACATCTCATCCGCAGGACGGAGCACAAGGAGGTTAAGTGACTTCCTCAGAGTCACACAGTGAGTCAGTTAGTGGCAGAGGTGGGATTTGAACCGGTAACCTTCTGCTTACAAGCCCTGGACACTGCCTCCTTATTAAACGTCCAGATGAAGTGACCACAATTTAGCAATTGAAAAGGGTTGACACAGAGCCACCTACAGACCCAAAGAGGAGAGTGTGTGAGCACTGTGAGCCAGGCCACATAGAGACAGAGCTCCACTTCCTACTGCAGACCTGCCAACCTTGACATTTTTTTTTTGAGTAAGAAAGAAAATAAAAGACAATGTAATATAAAAAGATATATATAGATAGAGAGAGATACAGACAGCGACACAGACACCCTCAGGCTCTGCTCTCCTCAGAGTGCGCCCCCTGAGAGTAAATACAGGACAGGTCAGACATACAGAGAGAGAGAGAGAGAGAGAGAGAGAGAGAGAGAGAGAGAGAGACATACACAGACACAAACAGAGTGAAGCCACTGACTCTCTTGCTCTCTCTCAAATTCAAATTCACAAAAGCGTTATTGGTATGACATGTTTTACAGGTATTGCCAAAGCACTTATATTTAAAATAAAATAAAAACAAATATGGAATAAACCAACATTTATAGAACATTTCTTATTTAACATATATACAGAGTGTGGAGGGTGGTTATTTACATTGTGTGTCTCATTTTGTGGCAGGCTGTTACATATTCAGCTGCTAGTTCAGCAGTGTCTCCGAATTCCCCTAAAATTGTTCTTAATTTGGCTTCTCTGTCTAGCTGTGGAAAGTCGAGAGCCCTGCTGGTGAATTGGGGGTATAAAGTCTCTCTGGCCTGGGTGTATTTTGCACAGTCCAGAGTGAAGTGTATTTCTGTTTCTATTTCCCCGGATGCACACTGGCCACACAAGCTCCTGTCTCTGGGTTTCCAGGTTTGCCTGTGTTGGCCCGTTTCCACCTCCAGACTGTGATCGCAGTCTCTGTACTTTGTCAATGTCTGCCTCAGTTCTGGTTCTTTTATTTGCACAGGGTACTCTGCCAGGGAATAGTCTCTATTTAAGCTCTGTAACACGCCAGCTTGTTTTGTGTTTCAGTTTGGTTTGTCCAATGGATCTTGTCTGTTCCCTCTGCTGGTCTGAAGCCCAGTGATGTCTGTGTGGCTCAGTGCACTGAGTCACAGAGCCAGTTGATTGAGGGGGTCGTTGTTGGGGGTTATCTCCTGTCTTTTTAGTGATTTGTAATGGCAGGAGTCTGGGTCACTCTGTTTCAGATGGAGCCAGTATCTGAAGGCTCTGTTTTGAACTGCGAGGAGCAGCGGAAATCGTCTCAGCTCAGCTCGACAGCCGTTGTTTAGTGAGTTTCTGTGCAGGTGTAAAATGTTTTTACAGAATTGCTGGACCTCAAACTTCACTGCTATACGAAAGACTATCAAAGAGTTTGGTCCAGATCTATACTGATGGGTTCAGTTTCTACATTTTTTTCTTTATATCACAGCATGCCCTGCGTGCTTTTTCTGTGAGGTTTTTTATTGCCGAATTAAAACCCCCCGACCAGCTGACTAATATCCCAGATAGGTATAGCTCGTAATATGTTCTACAGCTGACACCCCGGGAATTCTTCAAGAACCTGATTGATGAGATTCTGGGATCAATAAGCTACTAACAACCAAACGAGCAAGATGGGCCGAATGGCCTCCTCTCGTTTGTAAACTTTCTTATGTTCTTATAGCAGTGGTTCTCAAACTACTGGTCTGCGGACTGTATCCTGGGGGGGGGCGGGTGGCGAGGGCGTTATTGAATTAAATAAATAAATAAATAAATAAATAGATAAATAAATAAATAAATGCGATCAGAAACCCAGAGGCAGTGTAAACTGCGACTGCTACTGTAATAGGGCTGGGATTTGTTATGTTAAGCATTTGTGTGTGTTTGTGTTTTTGTTTTGTTTTGTTTTTAAAAAAAGGTTTAATTAAGTAACAGCCAAAATTGTTTGTGTCAAACTTGTTTAAAGTCTGTAACAAAATGGTTGATTGTTATTGTCGACACGACTATTAATGCAGGCGTCGTGCAGGTATCGCAAAGTCCAGAAACAAGACAAAACAAAACGTTAAAACGTTTTGCACCGTATAAAACTGAGCTCATTTTGCCAGTGCTTGCTAGTCTATTAACCAGTCTGAATTGATTTTGAAGCAAATAAAAGCATTTTCGTTTCAGCTTTATTTTGTTAACGATTTCACACGTGTCAATACTGCCCTATAAATACTGCATGACAGTACAGTGATCATTCCACTTTGTTACGTTATGAACCATAGTCTTAAAACTGAGAGACAGCAAATGCTTATCATAAAAGTTTACTGGTTCTTAAAACGAAGTGCCATATAAGAGCGATAATACTGTAACTGATTAGAAGGCCTTCTTTGTTGCTATAACGAGATACTGTAAATGAGAGCTCAAATGGGGGCTCCCACTGCACCCAGACACCCTGCATTTGCACACGGAGCTCCCACTGCACCCAGACAAACATTTATCTAAACACCCTGTGCTTTGCACCCAGATTAAAAGCTCCCACTGCAAATGCAAAACTACACCAGAGCTTTCACGGAGCAGGGAACATGACCAACTCTGAACTGAGTGACATAAGACACCTGCTGAGTGCAATTTATTCCAGGATATTAATTTGTTCTGGAGTTAGTGGTTGCTATTGGTTGATACAATTTTTCAAAATAGTTTTTTCATGCTATCGTTTTGTATTGCTTACTTTCCTCAAGATACCCAGATATTATTTATGTCAATAGAGTCCTCTATTGATGGCGCTGTGCAGTTTGACTTCAGAAGCCTTGGGTTTATATTTTGGAGGGTGTGGCCAGTTTTGGTAGTTCACTATCATTTGGATTTTGGTGTTTCTGGTTTGATAGTGTTCTTAACTTTTTCCTCTTTAAATTTACATTAATTTCAAAATATTTCTTTTTGGGACTGCTTGTTTGTGACTTATGTGATTTTAAATTTTAGGTTTGCTTCCTGTGCAAGTTTTAGGAAGATTTGTTTTCTATTTGTTATAGCCTGATTTACTCCCTCTGAGTTTTGATTGTATTCTTTTGTTTGGAAGTTGTTTAGTATAATCTATCTTTTGTTTGTTCTTGTATAAACCCCTCTTCACTAATTTTATGTTTTGGATCTGGGTTTTTTGTAAAGTGACAGGGTGTTTGAATTGATGTTCTGACATGCATTGTGTAGATAGAGGACTGTTTGACAGTGGTCAGATAAATAGACTGGTCTGATATATTTTTTGGTTCTAAATCGGTGATAGCATAGTTGGCCATCTTTTAAGTTAACATTTCTTTCTTACACCATCATTAGTCTTGTGCAAATTGCACTCAGCAGGTGTCTTATGTCACCAGCTGGTTTCATATAGAGCTTAAATAATGTTGGACTGATTCTGCAGCCTTGCTCCTGTGCAGGGCCCCTGGGTGAAGAACTCTCTTCTGTTCTGGGTGCATTGGGACTCCGTGTGTTTGGTGTCTGCATGCATGGGGCGCCGTTTGATGGTGTCTGGATACAGGGTGTCCAATGCCACTTGGGAGTATTTTGCAGGGTGTCTGGGTGCCAGGGTGTCTGGGTTTTTTGAAAGCTACAGTGCAGGCAAATATTGGGTGCAGGGTGTTGTTTTTGTGGAGTACATGCAGGGTTTTAAAGTTTGCAGGGTCTGGGTGTGGATCTGCAGTGCAGGGTGTTGGAGCAGGAACTCCGTGTGCAGGGTGTCTGGGTGCTCCTCCGTGTGAATTTCAGTGCAGTGGGGAGCTGCTAATAATGTTGCAGAACATCTTCCCCCGTGTGTCAATGTCTAACACATATTCCTCTATAATTGCAGTGGGAGTCTAATTTGTCTCCTATTTTCTATATTGAGGTTATGAGTCCTATGTTCCAGACTGTCTGGGAAAGGGTGTCAGATGTTTATACTAGATTGAATAAAGGGGGCATTCTTTATTGCAGGGTGTCTGGGTGCAGGGTGTTTCATTTAAGATTCTATCAGGGTGTCAGGCTATTTTAGGTTTGAGCTCCGTTTTTAAGTTTCTCTTTGACCTCTTGCAGTGTGATGGGTGCAGTGGGTGTCTAGCAGGGTGAATGATTATCTTTCTAACTCTTTGCTAAAATATTTAGTTCTTGCAGGATATTAATTTGTTCTGGAGTTAGTGGTTGCTCTATTGGTTGATACAATTTTTCAAAATAGTTTTTCATGTTATCGTTTTGTATTGCTTACTTTCCTCAGGATGTCTGGATGCATTATTTATGTCAATAGTGTCTCTGCATTGCTCCGTGTGCAGGGTGTTGGGTGCTCTCATATTTCAGTTTTTTGTCTTCAGTGCAGTGGGTGGGTTTGTATTGTTGGGGAGGGTGTGTCTGGGTAGTTTTGCTCCAGTGCAGGGTGTCTATCATTTTGGATTCCGTGTGTTTCTGGTCTGGATGCAGTGTGTCTGGGTGCAGTGGGAGCTCCCTCTTTAAATTTACATTAATTGCAAAATATTTCTTTGCAGGACTGTCTGGGTGCAGTGGGACTTATGTGATTTTAAATTTTAGGTTTGGGAGCTCTGTTATGCAGGGCGTTTAGGAAGATTTGATTGTCTATGCAGGGTGTCTGGGTGCCTGATTTGCAGGGTGTCTGAGTTTTGATTGTATTCTTTTGTTTGGGTGTCTGGGTGCAGTAGGATTTCTATCTCCCTATTGTTTGTTGTTTGTATAGGGTGTCCCTCTTCACTACTTTGGGTGCAGTGGGTGTTGTGAGCAGGGTGTTTATGTAAATGTGGGTGCAGTGGGGGTGTTTGAATTGATGTCTGACAACATGCATTGTGTAGATAGAGGACTGTTTGCAGTGGGGGTCAGATAAATAGTCTGGTCTGATATATTTTTGGTTCTAAATCCCGTGTGATAGGTGTTGGGCCAGGGTGTCTTTGCAGTTAACGTTTGCAGGGTGTCTACACCATCATTAGTCTTGTGCAAATTGCAGCACTGTGCAGGTGTCTTATGTCTGGGTCAGTTCAGGAGTTGGTCATGTTGTCTGGGTCAGTGGGGCTCTGGTGCAGGGTGTCTGGGTGCAGTGGGAGCTCCGTGTGCAGGGTGTCTGGGTGCAGTGGGAGCTCCGTGTGCAGGGTGTCTGGGTGCAGTGGGAGCTCCGTGTGCAGGGTGTCTGGGTGCAGTGGGAGCGCCGTGTGCAGGGTGTCCAGGGTGTCTGGGTGCAGTGGGTGTCTCCGTGTGCAGGGTGTCTGGGTGCAGTGGGAGCTCCGTGTGCAGGGTGTCTGGGTGCAGTGGGAGCGCCGTGTGCAGGGTGTCTGGGTGCAGTGGGAGCGCCGTGTGCAGGGTGTCTGGGTGCAGTGGGAGCGCCGTGTGCAGGGTGTCTGGGTGCAGGGTGTCTGGGTGCAGTGGGAGCTCCGTGTGCAGGGGGTGTCTGGGTGCAGTGGGTGTCTGGGTGCAGGGTGTCTGGGTGTCCGGGTGCAGGGTGTCTGGGTGCAGTGGGAGCTCCGTGTGCAGGGTGTCTGGGTGCAGGGTGTCTGGGTGCAGTGGGAGCTCCGTGTGCAGGGTGTCTGGGTGCAGTGGGAGCTCCGTGTGCAGGGTGTCTGGGTGCAGGGTGTCTGGGTGCAGTGGGAGCTCCGTGTGCAGGGTGTCTGGGTGCGGCTCGGTGACTCCACGCTCCACAGTGCCCCTTGGTGGGTTGTCGGCCAAGGCAATGTCCTTGATGCTCCTGGCGAAGATGCTCACTCCCTCTCAGTTCAGGTGGACGTCGTCGTACAGTGCTGTGTGTGTGAGCTTTGTGCTTCAGTGGGGTTGTTGTTTGTTCCCACTTCTTTTAATTTGTTGGAAGGTTTTTCAAAAACGTGCAGGCCGCTCTCACTGCCCTGGATCATCACAGTGCCGTTGTGGTAAATGTTGGTTGTGAACATGACGCTGTCCAGATCATTGTCTTCATATACTGTCAGCTGTTTCCCGTTACATATTCCCCTCTTTTTAAAAATTAGGAAAATTGCTGCACAGGATCATGTGCCAGGCGATTAGGTTATCGGTAAAAAATATTATATTTGATTTTGTATTTGTGTACTAGTAGTGTCCCTGGCGTTTCTTTTAAGATCTTTTGCTAAGGCCTTTTTATCCTGCGCGTTTTTTAATCGCTCTCGGCTCCCTCCAGCAGTTTGTATATTACAGCTTTCAGCGGCCATTTGTTTTGTTTTCTTCTACAGCTTTTTATTTATTTATTTATTTATTTATTTTTAAGATTTAAGTTTGGCGAGCCTGCGTCTTCTTTTGCTGGTTTCTTTTCTTCCCAGAGGTTTCGATATTTCTCCTTTATTTTTGTTTACATTTTTCTTTTTGTTGTCGATTGAAATTTCTATATTATCTATTGATTTTAGCAACTTACGTCGTTATACATAATAATATTTTGTGGATTAGTGAGGAGTGCACATTTTCACGTCTCTCTCACCTGCATGGCGCTGGGCGGCAGCCCCCCCTCTCCGCCCCCCCCCTTCAGGGTGTGGTTCTCTGCGGAGAGCCGGTGCAGATCCACACTGACCCTCTGATGAGCCCGAGACAGCTCTGCCTGGGGGGAGAGATGGGACAGGGAGACAGGGACAGACAGGGGACAGGGAGACACTTCAATACTTCCATCAAACCTGCCAAAACACTGTCAATGCCTGCATCTAAGCTCAATCAGAAACTCTGCACAGGGTGAAAAAAACAGAGGAAACTAAGAGGGAGTCAAGCAGCAGACAAGTGTTTGGGCTCGAGTGCCTTCATCAATGTTATAATTATAATAATAATAATAAACTATTTATATAGTGCATTTCATGCTAAAAGCAACTCAAGGGCTTTACAAAGAAAATACAGAGAAAATAAACATGTATACTAAAGGAGAGAATTTAAAAAAAGAATAAAGAATTAGTACAGAAGTGATAAAAAACAACATAATACAAACTAAAAGAAAACATTCATTTTAACCATTAAAGGCAGCAGAGTCAAAACACATTAAAAGTCAATTTAAAAAGGAGTCATTCTGTGTCAATTCAACCAGCCAATGTCACCACGCATCTTGGATTTTTATGAAACTTGGTACATAGTTAGATAATGCCAAGTTATGAAAAAATCTAAAGTTGTAGCTTTCAACTCCAAATAGCTTCCGAGAAATGGCATATCATAACTTTTCCACCCCGCTTTTGCCCCCCAGACGTTGTATAAAATCGCACATGTTGAGGTAAAAATGTTGCTTTTAAAATATTTATGATAGGGCTACAACATTTTCAGTATTATTATTTTAGCCATCAATTCCAAAAATCACATCAGAAACTCTCCAAGTTTCACATTTCATGACTAAATTGAGGTCCAAAGGTCAGCAATTATTTTATTTTTTTTTTCAGCTGTGAGGCATTTCCATAAATGTGCAAAAAATAAGATTTGGCATAGGTGGTTTCAAGATGAGATTCATTTTGGGATCTTTCTCTATTCCTGAGGAATACAGAATTATCCAAAAAAAGCTTTTTTGCCCAGCGGAATTGCATTTTCAGGGCATATTCTATTCCAATTGGGGAAAAGAAAGCAATGAGGGGTAGTGGGAGGAGAGCGCTTGGCTTCTGGAATGCGACTACCACCAATTCGAGCATACATGGATGACATGACAACCATGACTAAAACAGTAGCCTGCACTAATCGGTTATTGGGCAAATTAACCAATAACATTGAATGTGCACGAATGCAATTCAAGCCCACTAAATCAAGGAGCATCTCTATAATTAAAGGTAAAGTAGTGGATAAGAGGTTCTACATTAACAGTGAGGCAATACCAACAGTGTCTGAGAAGCCAGTGTAAAGTCTTGGGGATCTAAAGGACACAGTTCATGTGGGAGAAGTTAGACAACAAGCAGTGGAAGGGTTGAAGAGCATAGACAGCAGCGCTTTACCAGGCAAACTAAAACTCTGGTGCTTTCAGTTTGGTTTCTTTGACAACAGTAGAGAAGCTGGAAGCTTTAATCAGTTCATACATCAGGAAATGGTTGGGAGTTCCACACTGCCTCAGCAGAGTGGGACTTTATGGTAAAGGAATACTGCAGCTACCAGTCTCCGCTCTAACCGAGGAGTTTAGCGCCAAGGTCCGACTGGAAATGACATTAGTAGAGTCACGCGACAAATGCATAAGGGAGGCAGCACCTGTGTTGAAAACTGGAAGAAAGTGGGCGGCAAAGAAAGCTGTGGAAGATGCAAAGGCTGCCCTTCGAATCAGTGATATCATGGGGCAAGTTCAGCATGGAAGAGGGGATCTTGGTCTCAGCTCTGCTCCTCCTACATGGCACAAGGCAGCCCCAGCTCAATGGAGGAAGCTGGTAGTCAACGAGGTGCAAAAGCAGGAGGAGAGGATGAGGTGTGTAAAGGCTGTTTCCCAGGCTAAGCAGGGAGAATGGATGAGATGGTAGTGTGGAACAACGCAAGATCGGCTGGCAAGACATATGGACAATGGAACAGAGCAGGATCAGTTTCCTCATAACCATGTCCTTTGTGTTCATCACCTGCAACATTAAGGCACATTTTGACAGGATGTAAGGTGGCTCTTAGCCAAGGACGGTTTACTTGGCGCCATGACCAGGTGCTGCGACGTTTGGCCGTAGCATTGGAAGACAAGCGTAACATGACCAATAAGTTGCCACCAGTTCCTTCAAATCATTACACACAAAAGACAACATTCCTCGGCCCAGGAGAGCAACTGCCAAGAAAAGGTGTTAAAACCAATCCTCGCCCAGGACAACTGGAAGCTGCTAGAGACTGGAAAATGCTGGCAGATATAATGCTGGCAGGATGCTGTAGATGAGGCATATGAGAGGAAGAAACTGCGGTATGCTCAACTAGCCGCTGAAGCAGAACAGCGAGGATGGAGAGTCCGGGTTTACCCAGTGGAGGTGGGTTGTCGACGATTTGTGGCACACCCTACAACCCGGTTTCTCAGAGATGTCGGATTCAGTGGCCAAGAGTTGCGTCGCACAGTGAAGAACTTATCTGAAGCAGCAGAGAGGAGCAGCACCTGGCTGTGGTTGAGACGGAAAGATTCTGGTTGGGGATCTCAAGTACAATAGAAAGAAAGAAACGCTGATGTACGGGTAAGTAAGCTGGGCTGAGTTCAGTGGGGGACGGAGGGGGGTGATGCTGGGACACCAGAATCACAGTTGAGCCCTCTTGAGGTGTCGTGGGCTAGTCGACGAAACACCAAGGATGGAAGGTGCCCACTTGAAGGCCCCAGAGATGTACTCTATTTAGCTCAGTCCAGACGGTGTCTGGGGGGACCGCACTGTGGTTGATCCCCAGAGCCAGCACTAGCCGTTGTGTGTGCTGATGTGCTGGGGAGGCAAAATAAGCCGATCCCTGGAGCCAGCATTACACTTCAGCCATCAACACCAGACAGAAGGATATCTACATCATCATATGGAAGGAAACGCAAATGGAAGGAGACACAGATGGATCACATAAATTTACTGTAAAGCTACGCCTTAGTTGGTGCTTCTCTTGGTGAGAGCAGAGTTCAAATCAGCATGAAGTTTTAACATCTACTCTCATGTAATGGAAATCAGAGCTTTGCTGGTCACTCTAAGAGCTATCCGAAAGCTGGCTGAAGATATCTTCTTGTAGGGGGTTTAATTTTTTATTCAATTAGAATTTTACTCAGTCCTGTACAATTATATAAAAAATTACAGTGAGAAAAATAAATAAATAACCGAGTAGGATATATTTTAGTTTTAACAGATATCAAACCGATATTCAGAGGTAATATTTTTCGTTAAGAAAAACAACTGCATCACACTCAACTACCGCTGTCTCTCCTCTTCTTGTCCCGCCAATACACACTCCTGATTTGCTGGTACAGTACTCCCCTGACCTCCCAACTCCCACCTAATAGGCTCTCGTTAACTGTCAGTAAATGTACTGTATTCAAGCCCCCATAATGCTGCAGATCGGAGCCTCTCATGGCGCCGTTTCTAAAATGCCTTAAATCATTAAGGGCGCAAGTCATTTTGATTAATTTAAAATAAACGCTGCAGTGCCAAATTGAAGTAATATGGTAATTATATGTAGTCTACAGAGAATTAATTTGCCGTGTAAACAGTTATGGAAGATAATTTGTGCCAAAATTAAATAAATACATAAATAATAGATTTATTTTTATTTTTATTTATTTATTTTGTTATTTATTTATGCATTTTGTTTGTTATAGTGTAATTAGTACATTTTTATATTGTAATCTTCCTTCGCAGCATGTTTTGTCTCGTGACAGAAGCGTTCATTATGATTGGGTTGCATCACGTTGTTGCCTGTGTGTTGCCAGCTTGTCGACCGCATGCTTGTCTCTCGTGTGACCACCACAAACTGCAAGGAAACAACATGGGTTCCTCTTGTTGCCATCGACAAAAGTTGCCTGTGTGACCAGGCCTTAAGGGTTATGTATTTAATCAGCTCCGGGTATTTTGATACAGCAAGAATTATTTTTTCTTCCGCCATTGTTTACTGAAGGCACCTTAAGGCAATGAAGTTCATCATTGTCTTGTTGGCAGTAGTACAACGGTACATGGATGGAGTGTTGCTCTCCCAGTGGAAGCCCTGTACTGCATCTTGACAGATAAAGGAATCATTTTCTGCAAAACCTAGCAGGACAATGAGAAACTTACAGGAAGTGATATGTTCAAGTCCTTCAGATATGCAGCCTGAGCTTTGGCAATAAAGTGGTGCTGCACTGGTGGTGTCCACTGCAGCAGAAGTAATGCTGATGAATTCTAACAGTGTCTGAGAGGTTCTTTGTTTGGTATGTGCATCATGAGTCCACTGCTTGGATTGGATTGGATTGTCTTCATCATCCATCTCAGCTTCTTCAGAGCCCCTGTAGATAGGCTGACAGATTCTCTACCCCAGGGCATTCAAGGCAGAGCTGGATCATACACTGTCTTCTCTCTGTGGTGTATGCCAGTTGCAGGAATAGTTCATTGCAATCTAGTGGCGTAGTAACATGAATGAACAAAAGTTATTGTATTTCTTGCTCTTATTGTATTACTTGTATTGTAACACTTAATGTATTTGCTTACGATTGTAAGTCGCCCTGGATAAGGGCGTCTGCTAAGAAATAAATAATAATAATAATAATAATAGTTTAGCTGAAAGTACTGAAACCAGTAGCCTTTAGATTTTGATGAATGTCACATATGCAGACACTGTGCATACCACTTGCATCTACAGTCAAGTACCAGGGAGGTTGCAGCTCGCAGAATTTAGGAAATCCAACACCAAACATTGGAGCAACATAACTTAGAATGATTGCTAACATCAAAGAAAGGGAAATGTAAAATAACTATAACTGTACTGTAAGAAAACACTTCAAGGTACTAGCTCTTTAACTAACTTACACATCTAATACAGAAAGGCTAAATTAAGTGAATAATGTACAGATTAATTAGTACAACAAACTGTGAAATAAATATCAAGATATAAAAATAAGTACCCAAATAAGTTTCAAAACTATGGATAAATAATCTGAAGTGTTCCGTTTGAATTCTTAATAAATATTTAGCAACTTTGAGCTCTTGCCTTGCACGTAAATAATCAATAGTGGAAGGATTAACAAAAGTTGTAAAACTGCTAGTTTAGTTATTATACAAATATTAAAAGGACAAATATTTATTGTTTTGATATGGTAACTCCTGTGTTAATATAGATGGTACATTTCTACTACAGTAGACTGTTGAAAGAAAATAGGAACTTTGTCACTGCTGGTGACTTCCGTGTACCTTTTCCCACAGGAAATATCTGGACTGAGAAAATGTGCTGTTTCAACACCTGAGCGTATGCAGTACAGACTTTAGAATGAACATGGAAAATGCAATTTTCTGTTGCTGGTGAGCTAAATTATGGAAAATATTTTAAACACTACCAAAAAAAATAATAATAATTATAATAATTTTTAATGCCTGACAATTTTTTTTTTTTTTTTATCATGAATATCTTTTTAAAGCTCCCAAAATGAAATTCTATCCAGAGTTATTAGGACTTGACCACTCAAATTTCAGATTTTTCCATAAAATCGCTTTAACTAACTTTGTACCATCAGTTAAATCAAAATCTGAGACCTATGGTGACATTTTCATAACATTTTGGTTGATTTGACACAGAATGACCCAAGCTATATGATAAAAATGTGTCTCATAAAAATGAGTTCCGCAGTCTGGGAGCATTATAACAAAAAGCAGCCTCTCATTTCCTTTTGCGCTTCACCCTTGGAATACAAAGTTAGTCACTGTTAGCTGGCCTCAGTGTACATGCAGGCTGATATGGGGTTAACATCTCGATTTAATAGTCAGGTGCCTGGCCATTAAGAGCTTTAAATGTTAGCAACAGAATTTTAAATCCTATAATGAACTGGAAGCCAGTGCAGTGACGCCAACACAGGAGTAATAGGTGCCCTTTTCTTTGTTTTAGTTAGAACCCTCGCAGCTACAGACGTGACAGAGCATGACTTGTAAGACCTGAAAACAGAGCACGGCAGTAATCAAATCTAGATGAGATACAGGCATGAACTACTTTCTCGGCATGAGACAAGGAAAGAAATGATCTCATTTTAGCAATATTTCTCAGATGATAAAAATATACCTTTAGTAATTTGTTTAATATGAGATTCAAAGTTAGTTCAGAATCAAATATAACCCTCAAGTTTCTCACCCTGGGCTTTGAAGTCAGGTTACCCAAATATATTTTTGTCAACTCTATCTGTTTCTGTGAGCCTTATTAATAAGACTTCTGTCTTATCTTGGTTTAACTGCAAAAAAAACCTCAAATAAAACTGTAGTTGCATTGATATCACCTGGTTTAACAGAGTTGTGTGTCATCAGCATAACAGTGAAGGTGCACCCCATGTTTACAAACAATATCACCTAGTGCATATATAAGGAAAATAACATAGGACCGAGAATGGAGCTCTGAGGGACACCACGTATAATATTAGCCAGTCCTGATACAGACTGCCCCAAGGAAACAACGTACTGTCTGTCGATTAGATATGCTTTAAACCAGTTCAGAACAGTTCCAGAGAGACCCATCCATTCTTTAAGACGATTAATTAAAATTGCATGATCCACAGTACTGAATGCAGAACTCGGGTCTAAAAGGACTAAAACAGATATAGCATTTGAATCTGCACAGGTAAGTAGATCATTTGCAACCCTAACCAGATCAGTCTCTGTGCTATGATTTGAACGAAACCTTGCCTGAAACTTCTCCAAAATACTATTACTATCTAGGAAACTATTAATTTGTTTAAATACTACCTTTTCAGGAACCTTAGCTAAAAAAGGCAGGTTTGAAATAGGAAATAGAATACAATCTTAATTAGATTATTGAAACTAAACTGAGTCAGGCAGACAAGCGTTTGGGCTCTAGTGTCTTCGTGAGTGTGTGTGTCTGTGTGAAGTTGTGTGACTCACCAGCTGTTGTTGCACGGAGCTCTGTGATTGGCTGAGAGTTTTCTGCAATGTTTGAAGCAGAGACTCAGAGTTCTGGACCTGTTCCATCAAAACAGACACCTGCAACAGAATACACACAGAGATCAACACAGAATACACACAGAGATCAACACAGAATACACACAGAGATCAACACAGAAATCAACACAAAATACACACAGAGATCAACACAGAAATCAACACAAAATACACACAGAGATCAACACAAAATACACGCAGAGATCAACAGAAATCAACACAGAATACACACAGAGATCAACACAGAACACACGCAGAGATCAACACAAAACACACGCAGAGATCAACACAGAACACACGCAGAGATCAACACAGAACACACGCAGAGATCAACACAGAACACACGCAGAGATCAACACAGAACACACGCAGAGATCAACACAGAACACACGCATGAGAGATCAGAACACAGAACAACACAGAACACACAGAGATCAACACAGAATACAGAACCCGCAGAGATCAACATCAGATCAACTACTCCCTCCAGAATTCCAAGATTCCGGCAAAAATCACGGAATTTGCTCTCTCTCACAGAATTTTTAATTTTTTGCAAAAACCGAAAACTCAAACATTTGCTCCCTACTATCACTGTACCTGTCACTAGAGTGCATACGCGCTACTTGTATAGTGAGAAGTGTGGCGGGGTTTCAGTGCGAGCTTTAGTTCAGCCATGGAGAGAGGCCTAAGGCCATTGGGAGTTCCGGAAACAAATCTAAATTAGCACCAAATATAACGGCAAAAGACAGGGCACAAATGCAAAATGCAAGTCCAGTATTTCCAATAACTCACCGTCATAGCTTCTGTTAAAATGGCAGAAGAATAAGTTGACATTATTACCATGGATAGACAAACAAAAGTGGCTACTGAAGCGTTGTTCTATTACTCCTATGTGAAAATAAGTTAAGACTCCCTTTTATTATTATTATTATTATTATTTTTATTATTATTTTACTCAAAAAGGAAAAAGGATTTCGATTACTTGGGATAGTTTAGTGAAAAAGTTTTTTTGTTACTTTCCCATTTGTTCTGTTGGCTCCTATGTGAAAGGTCAGAGACAAACAATCAGGGCCTTGCTTGCACTCCCTTGCTGCAGGTTCTGCTAAGATGTCATTCTAATTATATATGGAAATACACACGGTTTTTGCACATGGCGAAAAAAATAAAAAAAAAAAATGAATGCTCAAAAGGAAGCTGAATGGTACTGGTGAACTACATTAGATATTATCCGATTACTTGGGATGACAACATTTTTGTGAAAATCCTCTTTTTTTTGTTACTTTCCCATTTGTTTTGTAGTATGTGATGGCAGCACTTTCACATTGTGGCCTTGGTCAAACAAACAAAAAAGCGAGTTTATCAGCCAGCTTGTTTAACCGGCACAGTCCGCTTTTTTTTTTTTTATTCTGGCATGGGAAATCAGTCTGTCTTTATTATTGTGCAGTTACACAGCGTTTCCTCCAAAAACAAAGTGAATGAAACAAGGCACGGTAATGTCAAAGTTAATCATTAAACAGTTTTAGATACTGTGATACATTTTTTTTTTTAAATCTGTGATCTTTAGTTGTTTTTGTGCATTTTCATTTGCAAGTATAACTGTGACATTAGGGCCTTATCGAGCACTATATTCTGCAATTTTGAATACTGACTTTGGATACTGTTTTAATTCTGGAAACTAGTGTTTTTTTTTTTTTTTAATCTTTTGCTAAATTGCATTGCCTTTTACGTTTTACGCAGTTCTGTGCATGGGTAACATTTAGATTTCATTTTGCCGTTGGGTTATTAATGGGGAATTTTACATAATGCTAGTACAATACTGTGAACCAAACCAGACAGTACCGTGCTGGAGCTCCCAACAAGAATAGCAATTGTTTTTGTTTTTATCTTTAAGTCTCCTCTCTCTACCCTGTACCTCCTCACTGTACACCCAGCCCCGAGTGAGTGAAACACTGCCTCTTTTATGCAGCTGTACCGGGTCTCAAAATACGCTCAAGGGCAGGGGCACCCCGCTACAAATACATACTGGATTTAAAAGTATGTGCTGTGTTACAGTCCACGTGTTTGAATTAAAATACTCCTGTCGAAAATATAGTACTGTACCAACAAAACCAACTACAGTACATCTAAATGGAAGTCTACTTATTTTAAAATACAAGTCCTTTCAGATACATATTTTCTGACATTGTATCTTTTTTGTGTTCCCTGAAAAAACTGACAAGTGTTTGTCTTTTATACTGCTGTGTTATTCACCCAACTCGTGCGTTAACAAATTTCAATGAAAGAAATCACCGAAAGACCCCTCTGGATGAAAAACGAAACTAACAGGAGGACCGTCTTCAGACAGTTAAACATTCGAGACAGATTGCTGGAAATATCCTGCCTTGACTCTGCTGAATCAAATCTTCCATGAACGATCTACCAGCAACACGAGCCATCTCTTGTGGTATGTCAGATATAAGAAAAAAATAAGAAATAAAACGGCAACAGTGCCAAAGAAAAGGAAAATACCAGCGACAATATACGTCTCCCTGTAAAGTTCCTCAAACCCAAGTCATATTTTTTCTTCCCGTACGAAATGTGTGTGTGTGTGTGTGTGTGTGTGTGTGTGTGTGTGTGTGTGTGCAGGGCAGGGCAGGTTACAACATGCTCACCTACATACACGTCAAATCAGATGAAATAATCAGATGCGTCACAATCATTTAACCGTCACTGAAGTCAAAATTTTATAGGGTCGGATATGCGAGTGCTGACTGTGTTTTAAAAAATGGCATCCAATACTCAGTGCTGTAAGAGTTTAAAAAAAGAGAACTCTGCTTTATTGTATGTGTTTTTTTTCTTCTTTAATTTCTATAAAATATGGCAAACATGTTCTGGCTTTTTTTCAGATTTTAGTAAAGTGATTAAATAGAAGAGTTTTTCATTAAAAAGTCATTGCCGCAGAATTTTGCAGAAAACACTCTTTCCTCGTTGCAGATTTTAGGAAATTTTACAGCAGATTTCCATGGGGACTAATCAACACAGAGATGAACAGAATACACACTCACAAACGTGTTAACAGTAAAATTGATTTCATTAAAAGTAATCTGTGAAAAAAGTTGCAGTTAAAAGAAAGTGTGATTGCGCTCTATCTGAAAAAAAATCATCACTCAAAACAAGAGGTATATTTTACATTTTTCCAATAAACAAATAAAGAAATACATGTTTGTTTGTGTCAGTGCTGTGTCTAAGATATCCTCTTAACAACCCACAATAATGCTCACACAAGCCCCGCCCCCCGCCCCCCTCCCCTGACCTAGTGTCCGGAAGGTTTGTAGTCTGTGGACATTCTGCTTCCCTGACATCAACACAGAATGCATACCGAATACACAAAGACACTCACACTGACACACACAGTTCCTGCTCCACTCTCTCTCTCTCTCTCTCACCTGCTTGGCACACTCCAATGCACTGTGTCTCAGTTCCTGCTCCAGTCTCTCTTTCTCACTCCTCTCTCTCTCAAACTCCTGGTTTGACTGGCTCAGCGAAATCTGGACCTGCTTCAACTGGAGACAGGAAGAGTGTCACTCACAAACCCTTCCCCACTTTCTCCCTGTGTCACACTCAAACACCCCCCCCACATCCTCCTCCTGTGTCACACTCAAACTCTTCCCCACTCCTTCCTACCCTCTGTGTCACACTCAAACCCTTCCCCCCTGTATCACTCACCTGTGCCTGCAGGCCCCACCACTCTTTGTCAGTGACCAGTCTGTGCCCGGGGGGGGGCAGGTAGATGGCCTCGGGTACGAGGGTCCCAGTCGACACCAGCGAGGCCGTCTCCTCCTGCTCCGGGGTCAGAGTCTGGGGGTGCCTGCGCTCCAGGCAGGGGGTCCCCAGAGAGAAGGAGTCGGGGTCCTCCCCTGTCCCCCCATTCCGACAGGAGAAAGTGTCGTCCTCACTGCCCCCCCCTCAAAGAGAAGAGGAGGGGAGGGGGGCAGGGAGCGGGGGAGTGATGGATCGGAGGTATAATCAACCTCTTCATCCTCCTCTACCTCCCCACCCCGGGAGTGACAACCCCCAGCTCCTGCTCCCCCTCTCCCCCCCCTCCTCCTCTCTCCTCCCTCCTCCTCTCCTGCGGCTGGCCTGGAATATTGCTGCTGCTGCTGGGAGAGAAACAGAGAGTGGAGGGGAGAGGGTGAGAGGAGAGAACAGAGGAGGGAGGGGGAGAGATGGAGGGAGGTCAAAGGGAAGGGAGAGAGGTTAAGCAAAGGTTTACAATTCATTATATTCTTATTCCTTTTACCCTCCAGACTTCACTCTTAACCTGTCCATTGATGATGATGATGATGATGATGATGATGATGATAATATTATTAATAATAATATTTAATAAAAGGGAACACTGGTAAATAAACTGGTGCAGGTCTCTCATTGCCATCAAAACTAGGGTTACCAGTTTGGAATATTTTTTTTATTTACTCTCCCTGTGAACCTCTTGGTCCAACCAGGGAGCCGCTTTATTTTGATTCCCAAAAGTCAAGCCTCTAGTCCATAGCACTGTTATCTTGTTGTTTTGTTTTAGTATTTCAGTACATACCAGTCATTTTCTGTGATTTCAATTGAATCCCGTCAGCAGCTTAAATTCCTGCTTTTAACTGCATCAATCGTCATTTTGTTCTTTACTGATTTAACTGCATATTTTTATATTTTACATAATGTATATCGAACACGAAATGTCTTAACCCTAAATGCATATCAGTTGCTAAAATTATCAATGCACTTACAATAAAATTGGTAAAATTATCTAACAATTAGAAAAAATCATATTCATAGTAGTAATAATTGAAAATAGTCAAGTTCAGGGTCAAAATTTGCTGTTCCAAATGCAAAAATGTGAAAAGGTCAAATTCCTTCACATTCAGTTAGGGTGCTAAAAGGCATGGTGCAAACATAGATACGCAGGATAAAATGTAGGCATTAATGAATGTGTTAACTCTGCGTCTGCTTTCACTTTGAAACTTTTGACTACGCACTCACCAGCTGTATAGCTGGCTCATCGATCTGAGGGCCTCTCGTGGGGACATGTTCTGGAAAAATTGAGCTACAACAGTATTACAAGACAACTGGTTCTGCAAGCAGCCTGGGCGAAGAAGGGACTTATTTACAGCGGTGCTTGGATACACCTCGACCAAGACTTTGCTGCTAAAGTACAAAAGGAGTTTGCACAGGCTAATGAGAAAACAGCTCAGGGACTGTGGAGGGGTGCCCTGCCCCTGTGCGTACGGTGTTATATGTTGTATGTAGTGTGTTATTGTTGGTGTATGTATTGGTGCACAGGATATAATGTAGGGTTATGTAGCATGAGTGATTTAAAATGTTTATTTGTATTTAAAATGTACTGTGTGCTAAGACAAGTTTGTGGTATTCAAGTATTCTAATATAAACACATTATTTTGTAATTACTTTTCATAGACACATACAAGTAAATTTTACTTGTTTTTTAAAGCTGTACGCCTAAAATCATAAAATATGAACAGTTATACACTTATTTTGAATTTTGGGGCCCAATTAAGGCACATATTGAGGCCCAGGTTATGCAGTTTTAGACCCCTGCATTTTTTTTACTTGTGCAACTTTGCAGTGGACTTCTAGTGAATAGTTTTTTTCTTTTTAGAGAAACTGATTGTCTGCTTCCAGTTTAAGTTTGCAAAAAAAATAATGTCTAATTAATGGTAAATGTCCCTCTTTTTTAAATAGGAAAACACCCATCAGATCGCAACTGACATCTAACATCAATCTGACATCATCCCACTTGCAATCTGACAGCATGCCACTTTATGACACTGCATGGGTCAGGTTTTGGTATGTGTACCACATTCTGATGATGTACCACTTTCTAACATTACACCGGCTCTATAGTCCAGATCACGGATTCTATCAAAGTTTGAAAAACAACATCCACAAACTTGAACTTAAAGCTCATCTATAAACTTCAGGTATATTCAAACAGCATCCCAATTCCATCCAAAAGAAAAGAAGATAGCGACAGACACGTTGAAAAAGGCAAATGCAATAATCTAGCTAGAAAAAACAAACTGAAATATTTTATTTTTACTCATCCATTAGGTAAACTGTTCCCCCCACTATTACCACTAGTTTAATGAAAATTGATTCGAGCTTGTTTCAAGGACTCAGACTCTGACTCGTGACTTGGACTCGAATGATAGTGACTTGGACCCGGACCCTGATGACTTCGACTCGGACTTGAGGTTTGAGGACTCGGCTACAAGTCTGCTGCTGACTTAGGAAATGCTTCTGTAATACCAAGTTAGGAAAAATCCTATCCTAGCCATGAAAGATAAGATAGGAAAGCAAATTAGGAAATTGTTCTGTTATACGGCCCCTGTTCTGTGAGTAGACCCCACACTTCACTACCATATAGGGCAATGGAATGGGCTGAATGACACTAAAATATTTTTAGCCATGTTCTTATGGGGGATTCATGTTATAGGCCTACAGCTTCCTTTTAATGGCATAGAAAGCCCTGCATGCCTCTTCTTTTAGTGCATTCACTGCCAGGTTAAAACTCCTTGACACACTCATATTCAGACCCAAGTAGTGAGCGGTACCCGTTCCCTGAGATCTGGCTTTTTTCTGGAAGACCATAACTCTGGTCTTGACCAGGTTTACTGCCAGTGCCCAGTTCTGACAGTACTACTCTAGCAATGACAGGCTCTGCTGAAGACCCTGCTCTGTGGGGGGCAGCAGGACCAGGTCATCTGCATAGAGCAGGAATTGAATTTCTGTGCTGTGTAAAGTGAGACCAAGGACTGTTCCAGCACTGTAGCCAACTCATTGATGTAGAACAGTGTTGGGCAGCCCTGTCTCACTCTACGAACATGTGTGAAGAATTCTGTTCTTTTGTTACCAATTTGCACACCACACTTATTTTATGAATACATTGACTTTTTATGTCACATACTTTACCCCTACACCACTTTAGATTAAAGAATAGTCCTTCATGCCAAACTGAATATTTTTTTTTAATCTATAAAACAGGCAAATATTTTTCCTTTGTTTGGTGGACGTGTTTGTTTATTAGAGTGTGTAGGGTGTAAACATGGTCAGAGGTGCGGTGGTTTGGTAGGAAGCCAATCTGACTCTTACTCAGGACACTGTGCTCGGTAAGGAAGGTCAGTATTCGGTGTTAATTATACTTAGGGCTTCTGATTTTCAGTTTTAACTGATAAAATACCCCCACCCCCGATGACAGTGACAGTGAAAGTGAGAGTAGACTAATTTTATCAGTTTCAGACACCTCTTATGAATGTCAATTATGTAGTGATGGATCTGATGTAGAGAGAGTAAACAGGGGATTGTCTTCAGGACGTATCAGGAATTCGGGACCTGCCACCAGCAGAGTATGCCTGACCGAATCAGACTAATTTTAAGTTCAAACTCTTATGAATGGAGAGTGATGGATCTGATGTAGAGAGACAGGGACACCAACGCAGTATGAGAACGGACCAGAGGGACAGCAGATGTCCGAGGAGAATCAGCGTCTGGGCAACACGGAACGGTTTATAAAATCCCTACGTTTAATATAGATTGATACTTAAAATATTTCAGATTACCCGTAATTGTACAGTTATGTCAGTCCTTTAGGTAACAATATTGATACATGAAATATTGATACCAGCAGAATAACCGAATGCTGTGGATTGCTACTGGCATGTATTTAACACATCTCTCTCTATATACATATGTGCAGTATATTAAGGATGTGCACATTTTCGGTTTTTATGATTATTACTCCTAATCATAATGCAGAGATGTCAAAGGCTACCATTTGGCTGTAGCAGCTACTATTTTTTGGAGGTACTGCTTCGCTGCTACGTTGAAGGGGTATGTATAATACTATAATTTTAATAAATAAACACATGATGGATACTCCCTGAACATTTATGAAATATTATTTCAATACCATGTTTTTTTGGTTGTTTATTTTTTTTTATGAATTAATCGTTCATAATACTGTATTTCACTGACAGTTTATTGTGGCATTGACATACTAAAATCTCTGAGCCGGGTTGCTTAGTAACTGAATTTATATATTACATCATTATATTGCACATTGTGCTTCTAAAGACCCTGTGCTTGCACTGTATTTTTTTCTGAAAAAACAAAAACTAAAAACAAATTACTAGTAGTATACCGGTAGTGTTTAATACAAAACCGTATAAACCCTAATTTTATTCATGAATACGAAAATATCTGTACCTCCAAATAATAGTTGATCTCTGTTTATCACGGGATGGGATGGGACGGGATTTTTTTTGACAGGACAGGATGGGACGGGAATTAAAAAAAAAAAAAAAAATGTGACAGGACGGGAAAAATTTGGACAGGACAGGATTGGAAATGATTACTCTTTCATGGGATGGGTATGGGACAGGAACATTTGACAGGACAGGATGGGACAGGACTGAAGTTTCATTTCCGTGTCACTCTCTAGTGAGGAGACCACCTCTCACTGCAGCAGTTGCGCAGCTGGAAATTCTGGGGCCGGAGCCCAAGAAAAGGGAACCGCTGGCAACAGAGAAGGGGAGGAGAGGTGAGGAGACCACCTCCACCCACAGTACACTGCTGGAATACGCAGTGCCACCACCACTGCTGGAGTGTCCCGCACTGAGGGCAGCATTACCACTGCCAGTGCCACCACCACTGCCAGTGCCACTGAGGGCACCACTGCCAGTGCCACCACCACTGCCGGAGTGTCCCGCACTGAGGGCAGCATTACCACTGCCAGCGCCACCACCACTGCCGGAGTGTCCCGCACTGAGGGCAGCTTTACCGCTGCCAGTGCCACCACCACTGCTGGAGTGTCCCGCACTGAGGGCAGCTTTACCGCTGCCAGTGCCACCACCACTGCTGGAGTGTCCCGCACTGAGGGCAGCATGCCACCACACTGCCAGTGCCACCACCACTGCCGGAGTGTCCCCGGAGTGAGGGCAGCTTTACCGCTGCCAGTGCCACCACCACTGCCGGAGTGTCCCGCACTGAGGGCAGCATTACCGCTGCCAGCGCCACCACCACTGCCGGAGTGTCCTGCGCTGAGGGCAGCTTTACCGCTGCCAGTGCCACCACCACTGCCGGAGTGTCCCACACTGAGAGCAGCATTACCACTGCCAGCACCACCACCACTGCCGGAGTGTCCCGCGCTGAGGGCAACATTACCGCTGCCAGCACCACCACCACTGCCGGAGTGTCCCGCGCTGAGGGCAGCATTACCGCTGCCAGTGCCACCACCACTGCTGGAGTGTCCCGCACTGAGGGCAGCATTACCACTGCCAGTGCCACCACCACTGCTGGAGTGTCCTGCGCTGAGGGCAGCATGGCTGCTAGTAGCGCCATCGCTACTTCCGGAGTGCGCCACACCACTGTCAGCCTTTCCGCTGCAAGCAGTGCCAGGGGAGGAGGACCTCGCCCCGCTGTCAGCGGTCAGCCCAGCAGCTGCCAGCGTTGCCACTGGCAGCATATCCGCTGCCAGAACCGCCTATGCTGGAGGAGCCAGCCTTTATGCTGTCGGAATTGCCCCGGCTGGGGGAGTCAACCTTGCCTTTGTCAGCATTTCCACTGGCAATACTGACGCCCATGGGCCCATAGATGCCTCCGTTCCTGGCCCAGGACTATGGCCGAGACTGTTGGGTTTTTAAGGGGGGAGGTGGCCTTTGAGGCCATGTGTGCTACGCACAAGGGGGGAGAAATAATAATAATAATAATAATAATAATAATAAATATTTATTTTTATATAGCGTCTTTCATAGTGGACCACCATCACAAAGCTCTTTACAGAGGTATGCTGTGAACTGTGCATTATATGCCGAGTCACTTACAATAGGACATTGATTTAACATCTCATCCGCAGGATGGAGCACAAGGAGGTTAAGTGACTTGCTCAGGGTCACACAGTGAGTCAGTCCGTGGCAGAGATGAGATTTGAACCGGTGACCTTCTGGTTACAAGCCCTGGATTTTAACCACTAGACCACACTGTCTCCTGTGGTACACCCCACCCCTGTGTGTATTGTATTGTTTTCTATTATTATTTGAATGTTTATTTATTGTTGTTTGACAGCATGGATGGGGTTAAAATTCCTCATCCCTGCTAAACTCGTGCAGAATGTGACCGTCTCCAGATTGATTAATTTATTACTAATGTGGAGACGGTTACATGTATAAAAACCTGCAGCTTTGGCTGATCAAGGTTAGTGTGTTCAGAGGCGTAATGGGAGTCGTGAGTAGAGAACAAAACTAAGAGAAATAAGCAATTGCTACGCGTGCTGGGGTATACACCAGCACGATACTTGTTTGTTTTGTTCAGTGTCTGTTTGTCTGTTTATTTTGGCCACAGTGCTGCTTTGTTTGTACAATGTTTGTTTTATTTATTATCATTAAACACGCAGCAGCGGTTAAATACACCAGTGCTGTCGGAGTGTAAATTACTTCCTGGTCTGACGTCACCACACAAGCCATCGGGTCACAAATGCCTAGACACACACAAACCCCAGAAGAATGTGCCCGTGACCATAAGGTACAACTAAGTGTGCAAGTACAGTAGTCTCCGGCGATGAGAACACCCCTCGGGAAGCAAGCGAAGTGTTCTTAATTGTTCTTATAGTCGAAGTGTTCTCTAAGACGGAGTTAGCCACCAGACACAATATGAATCAATCAATCAATCAATAAATAAATAAATAAATAAGTATGTGTCACTTGTCATGAGGCACTAGGGCTGCAACGATAAAATCAAAAATCGATATTTTTATCAATTTTCCTCCTTATTACGATCATCGATAATAAAACTGGATCATCGATAATGGCAAAGTTTATTAAATTTCTGGAATTTATAAACTAAACGTTGCACCGAACTTCCTATCTTGGCATTTAAATTACAGGACGCCACCAAGATGGCTACTTTAAATACCCGACACTAAGGTTCAAATGTATCTCCTCAAGTGCAACGCGAAACTGATTAATTCTCTTCCGGTTCGTTTTCATAACTGAAAGATGTCTGACAAAAGTGATAACACGGCAGGTAGAAGTGCTCCTGAGTGGACAGTTGTTACCCCGCCCAGCATGAAAAGCAAATACTGGCGTCGTTTTGGGATTTTGGACGATTGGAGGACAGACTGAAAATAAAAAAAAAAATGTTGTGTGTAAATTATGCAAACACGAACTCCCCTACAATTCAAATACAACGAACATGAGAAGCCATTTGGAAAAACACCACCCCCTTGAGTGCAGTGAAATACACAGTAAGGAGGAGGGATCAGAAACGAATGACAGCGTTTTTTCAACAAACTGCTGCTGCTGCATTACCCGGTCAACGAAGTGAAGCAATTACAAAATTTCTTGTAAACTTCATCTGCAAAGATATGAGACCCATCAGCATTGTCGAGGGTGATGGTTTCAGGGAATTTTGCAGTGAAATAGAGTCGAGATACCAAATTCTGAGTCGCACAACAATTTCAAGGAACATAGTTAAACTGTATGATACCACTCGTGCAAATGTAAAACAAATACTGCATGATTGTAAAGACATTGCTTTAACTACAGATGGTTGGACCTCCTTAGCCACCGATGCTTATGTTACCATAACAACACATTGCATTACTGATTCTTGGGAACAGCAAGATTTTGTTCTGCAAACCAAAGAGCTTCGAGGAAGTCACACAGCAGAAAATGTTGCAGAGTGTATTTCAGAAATTCTGGATGACTTTAATATACGCGAGTCAGTAATTGCTGTCACTACTGATAATGCACTGAACTAAGTCAACGCAGTAGAAAGATATCTCAATTTGGTCAACATCCCGTGTGTGGCTCACACAATTAACCTTGCTGTACAGAAGGGACTGAATACTGGACCGATCGAAAGAACACTTACCCGACTTAAACGTTCGGCTGCACATTTCAATAGGTCACCAACTGACAAATGTCTTCTGGAGGATAAGCAAAAGTTGCTTGGCTTAAAAAATGACAATTTAATCAATGACTGTGTTACACGCTGGAACAGCACCTAGACATGATTTGCCGAGCATCAGAACGGGCTGCAGTGGCCGCTGTAATCTTTGAAAAAAAGCTCTCGCATCTGGAGTTAACAACTAACGAATGGATTGTTGTTGAAAATATCCGTGACACTCTGAAACCATTCAAAACGGCAACCGCTGCATTATCAACAGACAAATACCCCACAGTTTCAGCTGTTTTACCTCTTTAGCATATCCTGATCAATCAAGTTAAAAACTGCATCATCTGAAATTCCTGATGAAGAACAAAATCTACAGAGTTTGAGGTATGACAAAGAACAACAATCAACATTCATGCTTTTGAACAAAATGTCATTCTTTGACCCACGCTTTCACCGATTGATACATTTATCTGAACAAGAAAAGCGTCAGGTACAGGAAGAAATTCAAACAGAAGTGATACAGCGTTCAGAGAACTGTGAAATACAACTGATGCAGGAGATGGCATGCTAGGTCAAGGAGACACCACTCTCAGCAGATAGCAATCCACTCAAATGGTGGAAAAAAATCAGGCCTGAAATATCCACACCTTGCTCAACTGGCCAAAAAATACCTGTGTGTGCCAGGCACATCTGTGCGCGCTGAACATGTCTTTTCGACAGCAGGAAACATTGTAAATAAAAAGCGAGCAGCCCTGGATCCAGAGCAAGTCGACAGCCTTGTGTTCCTTGCAATTTAAAGTACGCACGTTTGAATGGACACTGGATTGGGTATACATAGTTTTTGTTTCTTTTTGGACTGTTACAATTCTGTGATCTACTTGGACATTTCCTAAGGACAACACACAGTAAGTAACTTACTGTACATGAACTTATATATTTTTTCATTTGAAAGTTTATATTTTGTGTACCTTGGTAACCATACATACACACTTCTTTTATAACACATTTTTATTTTACTTTGACTTTTGACCGTCATCCTGTTTTGCCATCTCCCGTCGCGGGGAGATGCAGATGTTTTTCTAAACATAGAGGGTTGCGAAGATACTAAAACATTGTAAGAGTATAATATAGAGGTGTCTTATTTTGTATTGTAGGTAAAACAAAAATAACTCTAAATATCAATTTATTATCGATCGATTTGATATTGTGGGCTCAGTTTTCGGGTTAACCTGACACCCCTATGAGGCACGTGCATCAAGATATAAAATGAACAGAATACGTAAAAGCAAAACAATAGGCAAGTGCATGTTAATAAACTATAATAATAAAGTAACAGACAAACTAACGTTAATAAAACTAAAGCAAAAGAACACGTCAAAAAGCTGGCTGGTGTGTTTTCGGTCTGTCACAATGGCAGAGGCAAAAATAATGGGCGCTACTTAGGGTTAACTTACAAAATGCAGCAGCACTATACAAGGCATGCGCATTATTTAACAGAATGGTGAAGCAACTCACCAGAACGGGAAACACCAAATTGCTTGCGACTTGTGTCCGATTCAATTTTTTTTTCAAGAGCTCGAACAATTTCCAACTTTGTACCATTTTGTAGCGATGAGGTGCACTCGTGGAAATCAGAATGCAAAATAATTAAATGATATGACGGCGCTTCTGGAAAGATTTAATAAACCAATCAGTGTCCCTCAGACATTCTTGCGAAGTCGCTTTTTTACAAAACAGTACTGTATCCATTGTGAACGAATTGCTATCGGTGTCAAGAAGGTGATCTTTTAAGAGCAGTGCCTGTTCCTTTAGCCGGAGCATTTACAATGGGAAAAATCAGTTTCACCCAAAGTGTGTTTGTTCATTTGGCGAAGTGTTCTCTTAGGAGGTGTTCAAATACGTGGAGACTACTGTACTGTCGAGTTACTACTATTGTGACAGAAAAACCAACCAAGCATTTTGGAAAGTAACCGAAAACAATAATTTCATACAATATATAAAGAGAAAAAATAGGCACTGAAAAATGACACTAATACAGAAGCCCTAATTATACTGCAGAATACCCTCCCCAGATTACTGCTCACACAGATACTTCTGTAGTTATTGGGGTCTAATTTGTCCTCACTTTTACAGACTGGCGTTAGAAGTCCTTGGTTCCAGATCTCAGGGAAAAACCCTAGCCCTCACTCACTCACCCACCCACCCACCGACCCTCACTTTCTTTTTCTCTCTTTCTCTCACCCCTCTCTCTCGTTTCAGCTGCTCTCTCAGTTCTCTGATCTCTCTCTCCAGCGGCTGCACGATTTCTCTCCACCTCTCAGAGTCCGCTTGAGCCTGCGGGCGAAAACATACATAATACATATTAAAATCTCCTCACCATCCTTCTCTCTCTCTCTCTGCTCTCCCCTCTCCCTCAGATCTCCTCTCTTACCCTTTCCATCTCAGACTCCAGACTCATCCTCCTCTCTCGCTCTGCTCTCCCCTCTCCCCCTCTCTTCTTCTCCCTCTCCACGCATTCAGACTCCAGACTGGCAACTTGAGACTCATAGACACTGATTGACTCTGTGAAAGAGAGAGAGGGAGAGGGAGAGGTTAGCCACAGTGCGTAGGTAACAAATTCAGGTGTGTCTTATTAAACTCATAACGAAACCAGAAGTGGATCAAACTGCTGGGTAACTGGAGTCTTATCTCTTTCTCTGTACTTTATTGATTTCCTGATCGATAATCTCGTCTCTCTACCATTCATGATGGTGTGCAGCGAGGCCACCTCTTCCTGGCACCGCTGCCTCACTTCCTCGATCGCTTCCTGTTTGGTGCTCTCTGAGATCGTCGCCACAGCCTTGATGTTCTCGATCTCCAGCAGTGCGTCGGCTAGCTGGGTCTGTAACCTAGCAACCAGCCCAGAGCTTCCACTGGGGTCTGAGAGAGAGAGAGAGAGAGAGATTGAGAGACAGGAACAGACATTACACAACGATCAGCGAAGAGATTGTGACACACACTTAGAGCTCAATCTCTGCGATTGGCTAGCTGGGTCTGTGGCACTATTGACAGTGTTATGGCAGGGGAATCAGTCCCATGGTGTACACCAATGGTCGGCAAATGGCGGCCCGCGGGCCAAATCCGGCCCGCTGACCTGTGCTGTCCGGCCCGCAAAAGCCTCCTTGGCAGGGATATTAAAAAATAATAATAATAATAATTTTAAAAATCGCTTGGAATTTTTTTAAAGCTTAATTGATTTGTTCCTTGCGTTTCATGTTTGCTACAATTGCGACCCCTACACTCAACATCGCAGAATGAAACAAAAAAAAAAAAATCCACTGCAAAAGCTTAACTGCTTCACCCAAATTCAATGAGCAAAATTACATTTTCCTTCTGCGGTCAGCTTTAGAACATTCAGAACGTGATCCCACTTTTGAAAAATGGAGGAACTAAACGCAATTCGTTTTATTCGAAACCGCCAGACACTTATAGGTCGGGTTTTTAAAGATAGGCAAAACCCTCTTGAGGTCTTCGGTGAGGAAGAAGTAAGAATATGGCCCAACTATCGGATCAAGCATGTTTGTTAATTTAGACCAAGATCAGAATTGGATCAGAGCTTGATCAAACGTTTTTAAAATGGCCCATGCATCATCAAAATACAAAACTGAAACCTTTTAAAAATTAATATTTAAATAAGCACTGTACTGAATTTGGATAATTGTAACGATAACTTAATAAACTTTAAAACCTGCTTGCAGGGATATCCAAAAATATTTCCTTCAGATTGAAACGGAGATCATTTAACGTTTTAGAAAACATTAAGCAACAATGCATTTAAAAGTAGCTGTAACAGAACTGTATTAAGATAATATCTATTAGAAAAAAAAAAAAAACAACTTTGTACAATATTATTTTGTGTTTAGCTATAGCTGACATTTCTGTTTTCGCCGTATAGCTACAGAAAAAAATAGACCTGACTGCGTAATGAGGTTTCATAAATAATATTTCTACGTTTTCTGTGTTGACAAAGTCATACTGGCATTCTCATGTTATCGATTACAATTAAATCATTGCTTTAATTAGATTTAACGTTGTAGGTTTTTTTTTTTAATGCATATCATTCCCCCCCCAATTCCTTTTTTTCTCAACAACCTAAGCTTACCTTTTGACAACCTCAATCTCCCCCTGTCCGCAACATTTTCCAGTTGCAGCTGTCTGTCAGCACTTGATTACATTTGCTCAAAATGTGTTGATAATTTGCCCTGAACTGACGCTGCAGCTGGATGTTGTGTATGGTGGCTATACCTCTGTAAAATATCTGTGTGTCCGTCAGAAAATACACACAGTCGTGATTACAGCAACATTTATTAAAACATTTTTAGAAGTTAAAAACACAAAACAAATCCAGATACCGGTACTGATATACTCTATCTGTTTTTATAGAATCGCTGAAGTTTTAAATTATACATGTACAGAAGTTGCTCCTGATTTATGTCGTTTAAATTAAATGCATTTCATTTTCTGAATCTTCAATCTCTGCGCCATGCATATTCGCTTCTCATTGGTCTGTTTCCCTAGTTACGGCTGCGCAGCTCCAGGATCGGATCAATATTTCGGATCAGTGGAGCTTGATCCTGACCCGCTAGTACAACACCTTTTCATGATCTGGCTCCAGTGAGCCCGGATCCGATCCTGTTTTTTGATCTCGTTAGTACAACCAGCCCCAGGTGTGACAGGTGATGGCGATACGTAGGCAGTCCTCTAGAGATTTTTGGGTCAGCCTGTTTCGTGCATCGGTTTTGCTGGCGCGTCCCCCAGTGCATGCTGGGATGGCAGGTCAGACAGAGAAGGTAATTTTCAGTTTCAACAGTTTTAGTTAGGCAGTTATAATTTTAAATCACGTATGAACATATGTATATATCATAATGATTAAAATGAAAAAAAAAAATAATCCCTCGTGGTCGGGGGGTGGGTTGAGAACGGCAATTGGCCCGCTCTGCGGCTGCCAAGGGATCAATTGACCCGCTATTTAAATTACTTGCCGACCACTGGTGTACACCCTACTGACAGTGCTATGGCAGGTGAATCAGTCCTATGGCAGAAGTCGCGTTAACACAAAATGTTGCATTCTAGATGCAAAATAAATCCATTGGACGGAATAATATTTTGTCTTGCGTTCACGGGACACACAGAATGGAAAGGGACGCAGACATGCATATTCATGGTAATCTATTACACTGCAGCAAAATGACTGTTAAATATGTGCTTATTTAAAAAAACTGTTCTGCAATATAACAGCATTGATTAAGGTACACTCCAGTCCTGTAGGTGGCAGCAATAAGCCTCATATTTGGCTTGTGCAGCAATATTAAGAAGGATATTGACTTTTTAGATGTTTCTGGTGCCAGACCAGTGTCTGTGACAATATGGCGAAGCAGTTGTTAATCAGAAGTTTTTTTGCTAAGCAGTCACCATCTTTTGGCTGTATAAGTACAGCAATCTCCGCAGAACACTTCGCCTAAGGAAACACACTTTGGATGAAACTGATTTTTCCCATTGTAAATGCTCCGGCTAAAGGAACAGGCACTGCTCTTAAAAGATCACCTTCTTGACACCGATAGCGATTCGTTCACAATGGATACAGTACTGTTTTGTAACCTGACAACTCATTATCAAACTTAAACAAATTTTTTTTTTTTTGGTTCCTGGGTGAAAAAAAAGAATCAGATTATTTCCTAATTGCTTATGCCTCAAAATTTTAGTTAAAAATGGCTATTTCTTTTTTTTTCCCCACAAACTTTGCTTTTGTGACTGTTTAGGACAGTGCTATTTTGAAAGTTTATTTACCTAATTTTTCCAGAACATTCCAGATAGATTCAGTGCTGAGTAAACTTTGGAGTAACTTCTAGAGACTTGACTAGAACTTTCCAGAAAAATGCAAATGAAAAATAGTAGTATAAATACAGGGGCTTGTTTAAGCCCACCAGTTCAGTTTAGTTCAAAAAAAGCTGTATATACAAGCGGATACATATCTGCTTTTTTCTGAGATGGCATCAGAAAAGAGGCTGCAATGGATGGCATTAGAATCCTGATGGGTCTGGGAACAGGCGGTATTTTACTAGCATGAAGAAAAGTTTCTGTATTCATATGTATATCTTTGCCTTTGGGACAGCAAGGACGTTCATAAAATGTACCAAAATGCACATCCCTACCCCAGGTGGGACTGGCCGGGTGACAGAACGGACCGAGTTCTCTGTGGGGAAAAATAAACGTCTTAAATATATGGGAGCCATTTGAATAATGGACCCCGTTGAAGGTGCTTTTGATGTTCCACCACTGCACATAAATTGGGCCTTATGAAACAATTTGTCAGAGCTTTAGATAAGGAGTCGGCAGCCTTTAATCACTATTTTTTGTTTACCTTCAAGACTGTTCATTTTAACCTTTTTCTTCCCTAAGTTTGTCATGAGGCAAAGGTGAACCCTGAGTGTCCAGCACCTCTGCACTTAAGCATTTGGACCACAGATAAAAGAAGATCCTGAGTGCAATGAATTCCCGAAAAGAATAAGAAAGCTCACTAGTAAGGAGAAAGCGGTTTGGAACAGCTTTGTCGCAGTGGTTCGGGGCTTCCTGGGCAATCACAAGGCCGAAAACTATGTGGAGCTGGTTGAGACTCTGGTGAAGAACTACGGCACAATGGGCTGTAGGATGTCCCTAAAGAAAAGTCCATATCCGGGTTTGATGCTCATCTTGATAAATTCAAGGAGAACATGGGATCTGATTCAAACATTCAAAATCCTAAAAGGAGACAATGTCGACCCAGGGGACTTTTTTGACCACCAGGATATACTGGACTTTGAAGATAAAGGGCATTCAGCTAAAAAGGACAGTATAACAGAGAACATGATGGAGACTACATTTGGGGGGACACCCTGATTCAAGAAGCTGAAAGTGATTTACAAGGATATAATCGCAGAAATCTCAAAAACGAACTCACTTCTAAATGTTTTGTAGTCATTTTTGTATTACTTTAGTATAAATACATGTTAATTTGGATTCCACGATAAATGTTGTTTTTTCTGACTATGTGAACGAAAAAGACACAAATCGAGGCTTCCTCGTTTTCTCATTGGAAATAGGTAAAAAATTTCAAAATATCACTGTCTGGTCTTGTCAAAAGCAAAGTTTGTGGGGAATCCAATAGTCCATTTTCTATACAGAGGTTTTTTGAGGCATAAGCAATTCGGGAAATAACACTTCCTTACCCAGGAACAAAATTGTGTTACATTGTGTTATCAAACTTAAAAAAGCGGCTGTTTAAACCTCTTGCTACAAAAAGTTGGAAATTGTTACCAGATTTTTTGAAAAAAACATTTTTTGAATCAGATATAAGTCGATGAGCAATTTGGTGTTTAATAGGATACCAGTTCTGTTCGAGTTGTGATCACCATTTTGTTAAATAATTTGCATGTCTTGTATAGTGCTGATTTCTTTTTTTTGTTTTCCCATGTATGGGGTGTGCTGTGTCAATTTAGTTTGACAGTTTATTAACATTAGTTTGTCAGTTACTTTATTATTATAGTTTATTAACATACATACTTATTCAGTTAATTTCATATGTTGATGCACGTGCATCATGACAAGTAATACACATTCATTTATTGATTCATAGTGTCTGGTCAAATTATACAGTATATAGAACACACGCCTTTTGCTTGCCCCCCCAAGGGGGTTCCGTGGCGATGCCGAGACTGTAATACAGTGACAGAGACAAAAGCAGTTGCAAGCAGTGCATTAGGTTAGGAATTTAAAAAAAAAAATATAAATATATATATAAAATAATAATATAAAATGGAAGATGACATACCCGTGGCTTGTTTATCGAGATGGCAAGACTTACTGTAGTGTGTGTGAAAAAGCTGCTGGACAAAAAAAATGTATATACACGCAGATGCACAGATTTTCAAGAATCTTCGTTTTAAAGACACAGACACGGCGATGCTGTTGGTTATTGGAATGCAGAAAAAGATGAAAACACATGTAGATGAAGGCAACAAACACTGCTTAGAATCCCATCTTGTCATGGGAACAGTCTACTGTTAGTATATACTGTACTAGCATGAAGAAAAGTGTGTCTGTATTCATATGTATATCTATATACAGACAGAGACTGTTTAAAATACTATATTGGACAGAGTTTAAACGTTCATAAAAATGTACCAAAATGCACATCCCTGGAGTTTATTAGCCCAGGGTTTTCCCCAGGAATTCTGTACAGCCGGGCAACAGAACATTATAGCCGGGAGCACTTTTAATGGAAAAATAAACTTGCCTAACCTTAAATATATAATACGACAAAAGAATTTGAATAATGTGTCGTCTTTCGTTGACTGTAGCTTTTTTATGTTCTGCATTTTTTATTACTGTTTTTTATTATAGTAAATGACTGTGCTTATTTAGGAACTCTACGATTTGACTGGGGAAAGATAACGTCGGTTTATTGGAGTTTATGTTAAGTTTTCAGGGCATTTTATTAATGCACGTCTATTTTTGTTTTTCGCTGTTCTACATTTTTTGAATGCAACTGTTCATTTTAACCTTTTTTTTTACACAACAGTACTCACACGTTTGGTCACCATGACAACTGTTGCATGAACCCTGAGTGTAATAATCCAGCACCTCTGCACCCGCAGTTAAAAAGCATTTGTATATCATTATCAGCGTAACAAGTGTTCAGCTGATATGAAATGTCATTTTTGCAATATCTCACAAGCACATGGGGACATATTTTATGAAATCACAAGGTAAAAGGAAGGAGAAACATAAGAACATAAGAAAAGTTTACAGCCGGAGAGGAGGCCGTTCGGCCCATAAAGAAGTAAGGCGCAGGACTCGTTTGGTTGATAGGAGTCTGAATTGATCCCAGAAACTCATCAAGCAGCTTCTTGAAGGATCCCAGGGGGTGAAAAGCTTCAACAACATTACTGAGACTTCCACACTGGCTGCAGCTTTTGCGGCAAGCGTCAGTGTGGAACAGAAAAGTAGTGAACAGATTGAGGGAGTTGGTTCAGAAATGACCAGGTAGAGAAAGACAATTTCTGAGTAAGCGTAGTGAGGAGCTCGGGGCGTTTATTTTCTGTTCCGAGAATGCCCCTTTATCTACTGCAGATGTCCATTTGAAAAACCCCTGGTCCGGATGATGGTTCTTTTTCGATAGGTCAAAAAGTCCCTGGGTCGCACATTGTCAGTGTTATACCTTATATTATAAAACTCGTTTATAAAGAAGAGCGTCCAGAATTATTCCGGGGTTTAAAAGGCATGTTCGCGTGGGCAGACAGGCTCAAAGAATTGAATCAGTTTTGAAGTCTTTAACAAAGAAGACTGTCGGCACGTTTTTGTTACAGAAAGATCTGATTCAAACATTCAAAATCCTAAAAAGGTATAGACAATGTCGACCCAGGGGACTTTTTGACCTAAGTGGAAATCTTCTTTCTTGGACCTAGGGGTCACAAGTGGAGATTAGATAAAGGGGGCATTCAGAACAGAAAATAGGAGGTTGTTTTATTACACAGAGAATTGTTGAGGGTCATGAATCAAATAGACCCCAGTAATGTGTTGTTGTCACGGATCTAGTGACACCCTGGGGGGATCCTTCAAAAGACTTTAAACCAGTTTCTTGATGAGATAGTCTGGGATCAAGGAAAGTCGGTGAAAACTTGTCTTTAAACAAGCACCAAATGAGGGGCGAATGGATTGCTTTTTTTCAGATTTTAGATACAGTTCTGAACGTTTGTAAAGTCCTTTTTTTAGTTATGTTCTTAACTAGCACCACTACTACGACTACAATTATTATTATTATTATTATTATTATTATTATTATTACTATTCTTTTGGTTCTCCACGATAAATCTGAGCGCCGCCCTCGAGGAGTCTCGACTCGCCACCAGCGCCGGGTCGAACCGGGCACAGTAACTCCAGATCGAGGCAGTCTTTTAACAGTTCATGTTTTTGCCTTCCACAGACAAAACGTTCTTACCGACAACCACCCCCCTCCCAAACAAATAAAATAATAAAAACAGAAAATAAACTAAAAAGACCACTTTACCGGCTGTCTTGTCGAGTTCGGGGATGTCGTTGTCTGTAGCCTCCATAGTAGTCAAAGCATTCCGTTAAATCTCACGAAAACAGAGGTTTATTTTATTCTATTTGTTTCATTCGGGAAAGTCGATATCCGGTTTCCTTTGAGCTCCCTCAGATTAAAAGTAATTATTATTACAGGAAACGGGATCTCTGCCCTTAAAGAAAAAACTACGGAAATTACTTAAAACATCCTTCCTTTCGGATTAAAAGTTAAACCACAGCCAGTTTCGTCTCTCCGTCAATTGGAGAGGTTAGCGCCGCGTCTACGCTAACTCCGTACCACGGTTTCAGAATAGGATTACCAGATTTTTAGTGAAAAACGCAGACATTTTTTACGTCAGTTCATTGACGTCGATACCAAACTCTGAAGCAGCTACAATAAGTATATAATAGGATACCAGACGTTCCAGTAGAACTGTGATTATACCAGTTTTTGCCCTTTAATTTTGTGTCCCATTCAGAAACAGTGAAGTTGTTAATCGTCCCGGTTTTGCTATGTTGTGTTCTCATGTTTATAAGTACAAACCTGTAGCAGTGCGCGTCAGTTGACAGCACAGTAATGTATTGTACACAAATAAAATACATGAATGTATGGATTACATGTTTAATAATTCTGATTATGTGTTTAATAATTAACCATTCTGTTTAACTCTGTGGCCAGCTTTTTTTTTTTTTTTCATTGTATCTTTATCAGCCAAGCTTTCTTAATTTAGCCTTCCAGTGTTTTGTCACCATTGTGTTTTGATTAATCAATACACACACACACACACACACACATAGATATATATATATATATATATATATATATATATATATATATATATATATATATGTAGAACCCGACCAGGTGTCTTTCCGCCAGAGTGAATTTTTTCGGGAGGTTCTGGGTGGCGATGCCGAGGCGAGCGTGCAATTCAGATGCAGAGAGAGACAGAGGAGAGCTGGAGCCGAACCGAGCTAAAACATTCCCAGACAAGGCCGGCAACGACAAGGCTGCATTAGGTTGGTAGGATGGGTCTTGGGAAAAAACAACATTTAATTTGCTCCAAACTATAATTAATATATATATATATATATATATAAATACAGTATTCTATGTATTAAAGACTGCGCATTACTGCATGTAAAGCATTGTTTATACAAATTCTATGCATTGACGTACTGCAGTGTTTTATTTTATAATATTAGATTTATAAGGTATTTATCTGTCTGCCTATCTGGCTATCTATCTGTATGTCTCTATAGGTTTGAAAGGAGGTATAATTGCGGCGTACGCAAATGAAACACACAATGTACACACAAGGTTTAAATGGTTAAAGAAAATCATTTATTTCAGGACGTTTCGGGAAAAAATCTCCCCTGTCAAGTGTGAGTAGAAAGAAAAACACAAACACAATACATTAAACACAGTGCAGTAAACACGGTGCAGTAAACACAGTGCAGTAAACGCGGTGTAGTGAACTTGGTATTTTCAAGAATTCAATCTATCTATTATTATTATTATTATCATAGTTCATCTTTTTGTAAAGATTAGCTTCTCTTTTTCTGTACTCTTTTTAGCAGACGCCCTTATCCAGGGCGACTTACAATTGTTAAAAGATATCACATTATACATTATTTCACATTATACAGATATCACATTATTTTTACATACAATTACCCATTTATATCTATCTATCTATCTATCTATCTATCTATCTATCTATCTATCTACCTAATGCAATATTCTCGGTTTATGAAAATGAATATATGATGCACCTTCTATTTCCAATTCCAATATATTCAAAGAAAAATAATGTAATTTTTTTGTTTTTATTATTTATTGTGTCAATAAAGTCTTTTGAAAAAAAAGTAAAAATCTATCTATATCTATCTATCTATCTATCTATCTATCTATCTATCTATCTATCTATCTTTTCCGATAGACCTGGAAGCGACAGGCTGGTTCCAATTATTCATCTGTTTTAATTTTGTTTAAACACGAAGTGAACCGCCTGCTACTGGACTTGCATGGGGGGAGAGAGAAACAGAAAAATAGACAGACAGACAGATAGTGATTAAAATATAAAAATATATTCTGTAGACAGATACATAGATACACAGAGATTGAAAAAGCTATTAAAGTGCAAATTTACTTTGGGGGAAAAACATGTAAATAATAATAATAATAATAATAATAATAATAATAATAATAATAATAATAACAACAGTCTGTCTCCTCACTCTTCTTCCCGAACCCACACGAAGCAGTGCAGCAGTCCCAGCGAGAGTGCCGTCCCCCGGAGGCAGTGCAGCAGTCCCAGTGAGAGTGCCGTCCCCCGGAAGCAGTGCAGCAGTCCCAGTGAGAGTGCCGTCCCCCCGGAGGCAGTGCAGCAGTCCCAGTGAGAGTGCCGTCCCCCCGGAGGCAGTGCAGCAGTCCCAGCGAGAGTGCCGTCCCCCCGGAGGCAGTGCAGCAGTCCCAGCGAGAGTGCCGTCCCCCCGGAGGCAGTGCAGCAGTCCCAGTGAGAGTGCCGTCCCCCCGGAGGCAGTGCAGCAGTCCCAGTGAGAGTGCCGTCCCCCGGAGGCAGTGCAGCAGTCCCAGTGAGAGTGCCGTCCCCCCGGAGGCAGTGCAGCAGTCCTAGTGAGAGTGCCGCCCCCCGGAGGCAGTGCAGCAGTCCCAGTGAGAGTGCCGTCCCCCCGGAGGCAGTGCAGCAGTCCCAGTGAGAGTGCCCCCCCGGAGGCAGTGCAGCAGTCCCAGCGAGAGTGCCGTCCCCCCCGAGGCAGTGCAGCAGTCCCAGCGAGTGTGGGTCCCCGAGGCAGTGCAGCAGTCCCAGCGAGAGTGTTAAAATCCCCGGAGGCAGTGCAGCAGTCCCAGTGAGAGTGCCGCCCCCTGAGGAGGCAGTGCAGCAGTCCCAGCGAGAGTGCCCCCCCGGCAGTGCAGCAGTCCCAGTGAGAGTGCCGTCCCTCCGGAGGCAGTGCAGCAGTCCCAGCGAGAGTGCCGTCCCCCCGGAGGCAGTGAGTGATCGCGCCGCTGCCCCTCTTGCTCCTCCCAGCCCGGGACGTAATGCAGTGGGACCTGCAGTCAGTGGTCTCATTTCTCCTCTCCCGCACGCCCACGCCAGAGCTTGGTACACAGCCGCTGGTGGTTCTCCTCGCCGCCTTGCTCATCCTGTTTCTCTGGTACTGCTATCGGGTCGGAAGTGCAGGTCCCAGTGATTCGAGAACGGCGGTGGTGGAGCTGCAGCAGTCCCAGGAGTGTCCCGGAACGGAGGCAGGGGCTCAGCATTCCTGGCTCCGCTGCTGGGCTGGATCACTCGGACCTCGGGATCATCCCCATCGGCGGGCCAGAGCACGGCGGATACTTTGCACCGATCCTGACCAGCCCGCCCTTCCCGAACCCGGGCCAGGCCAGCCCAGGAAACCGCAAGCTGGTGAACCTGCCTCGCAGATCTTGCTTATCCTGCAGGCTGGTACTGCTCCACAAGGGGTTGAGAACCGAGGACCAGGAGGGAGAGAGAGAGCAGCGGTGGTGGACAAGGGAGGAGAGCTAGAAATAGGGGCCGCATCACAAGGGAGTGAGAGGCTCAATTCCTGGCTCCGCTGCTGGGAAAGATCACTCAGGACCTCGGGATCATCCCCAAGGGAGGAGAGCAGGTGGGCGGATTCACAAGGGATCCTGACCAGAAGGGAAATTCACAAGATCCCAGGCCAGCCCAGGAGGGTAGAAATGATTCACAAAGGGAACCTGCAGGGCAGGCATGGCAGCAGTCCCACAACTCCTGGGAGGCAGGTAGGGGAATGATTCACAAGGGAGTGAGAGAGCAGAAATGTGATTCACAAGGGAGTGAGAGCAGGCATGGGAATGTGATTCACAAGGAGTGAGAGAGCAGGTAGGGGGCTGCATTCACAAGGGAGTGAGAGAGCAGGGGGTGCGCATTCACAAGGGAGAGAGAGCAAGGGCTGCATTCACAAGGGAGTGAGAGAGCAAGAGGGCTGCATTCACAAGGGAGTGAGAGAGCAGGCAGGGGTCGATTCACAAGGGAGTGAGAGAGCAGGAAATGTGATTCACAAGGGAGTGAGAGAGCAGGCATGGGCCTGATTCACAAGGGAGAGAGAGCAGGCATGGGGCCGATTCACAAGGGAGTGAGAGAGCAGGCATGGGCCGCATTCACAAGGGAGTGAGAGAGCAGGTAGGGGCTGCATTCACAAGGGAGTGAGAGAGCAGGTAGGGGCCGCATTCACAAGGGAGTGAGAGAGCAGGTAGGGGCTGCATTCACAAGGGGAGTGAGAGAGCAGGTAGGGGGGATCGCGATTCACAAGGGAGTGAGAGAGCAGGCATGGGGCCGATTCACAAGGGGAGAGAGAGCAGGCAGGGGCTGCATTCACAAGGGAGTGAGAGAGCAGGTAGGGGCGATTCACAAGGGAGTGAGAGAGCAGGCAGGGGCCGCATTCACAAGGGGTGAGAGAGCAGGTAGGGGCCGCATTCACAAGGGAGTGAGAGAGCAGGCATGGGCCGCATTCACAAGGGAGTGAGAGAGCAGGTAGGGGCTGCATTCACAAGGGAGTGAGAGAGCAGGCAGGGTCAGATTCACAAGGGAGTGAGAGCAGGTAGGGGCCGCATTCACAAGGGAGTGAGAGAGCAGGCATGGGCCGCATTCACAAGGGAGTGAGAGAGCAGGCATGGGCCGCATTCACAAGGGAGAGAGAGAGCAGGTAGGGGCTGCATTCACAAGGGAGTGAGAGAGCAGGTAGGGGCTGCATTCACAAGGGAGTGAGAGCAGGTAGGGGCCGCATTCACAAGGGAGTGAGAGAGCAGGTAGGGGTCGCATTCACAAGGGGAGTGAGAGCAGGCAGGGGCCGCATTCACAAGGGAGGAGAGAGCAGGTAGGGGCTGCATTCACAAGGGAGTGAGAGAGCAACAGGGGTCGATTCACAAGGGGAGTGAGAGAGCAGGCATGGGCCGCATTCACAAGGGAGTGAGAGAGCAGGTAGGGGCTGCATTCACAAGGGAGTGAGAGAGCAGGCAGGGGTCGCATTCACAAGGGAGTGAGAGAGCAGGTAGGGGCTGCATTCACAAGGGAGTGAGAGAGCAGGTAGGGGCTGCATTCACAAGGGAGTGAGAGAGCAGGTAGGGGTCGCATTCGCAAGGGAGTGAGAGAGCAGGTAGGGGCTGCATTCGCAAGGGAGTGAGAGAGCAGGTAGGGGCTGTTATTATTATTATTATTATTATTATTATTATTATTATTATTATTATTATTATTATTATTATTCATTGTATGAACTGCACAGCAGTATCACCCAGTCCAGGTTTTACTACCAGCTTGATTAGCCACAGTGTGTGCAGGTAACCAGCGCAGGTGTGTCTGATTATTAGTCCCCTGTGAAGAACGCAATCAGGGATAGTGGTTTGATTTCGCAGAATACACCATGGCAGATTTTCCATGGCAACAAGCCTAACTAGTATTCATAAGAACAAATTCAAGTTTTTTTAAACATTCCATAAGGTGGTGCAGTGAGATTTTTGAATACCTCTGCTTTGTTTATCTTGCTCAACCCGCTCTTAGGAAAAGCAATCCACTCGTTTTAGACACTGACGTGCTGTGGCTATTCAAATCCTCAGCTAACACGAATACATTTGTTAAGAGCAAACATGTGTCTGGAGGCAAAAGCCACTTAGGAAATAAAACAGCCGCTGATCGTGCTGGGGAATTCCAGAGACTCTTGTATGAGGAAGGGGGTAAACTGTCTTGCAGACCGTGCATGTCGTTTCTGAAGAAACTATCAGAGCCCTGTTTCCTCGACTTCAATAGGAAAGCAGGACTTTAAACATCTGACACACAGTCCTGAAAAAATAGAGAACATTATATACATTTATTTTTATTTTTATTTCAGTCAGTTTTATAGTTTCTAGCTGCAGTTGCTCACTTTCAAAGTATTGTTCCCCTCATTGCAGTAAAGGTTTAAAACTGCAAAATGTCACTATTTATTTGATCATTTATTTTAGTTTTCTACATGCTGACAGTGGCCTCACAATTTAGTTTTTGGAATTAATAAAAGTTATTAAAGTTTCAATAAATGTTTTTGTGTATTCATTCTGCTATTTGTTTTAGCATGTACTGTAATAAACTTTGAAAACAGCCTTGAAAAAAAAAAAAATTAACAAAGAACCAGGTTAGGTTTAACTTTTAAAAGGTTACCACAGAATTCAAGAACTTCTGTTGCAGAAATCATGGACCCTTGCCGCAGAATTTGGAAGAATTTGCTGAACTTTTCATGGGAGACTGTATTATTAAACTCATGGTGAAACCAGGAATGGATCAAAGGACTATTCAATGGGAATGGGTATATTATTGAGGCTCCTGTTTCATTGTACAGTATTCATAGTATAGTTCTCCCTCTATCCCTCGCTCTCTCTCCAGGCTCGCTATCTCTCAGACAGGCTCACTGTTCAGAAGCCCAAGGTGTTCTTCCTCCCCGATCTCCCCAGCACCCCCTACTTCCCCCGGGACGCTCAGAGGCATGATATCGAGGTCCTGGAGGCCAGTTTCCCTGCGATCCTGGGGGAGTTCGAGGCTGTGTACCTCAGGGGGGTCGAGGGGAAGCTGGGCTGGAGCTGCGGTGGGGTGCAACCCAAGGTAAGTGGGCACAACTGAACCCACAAACTCACACACACACACACACACACACACACACACACCCACAAACACACACACACATACACACACACACACACACACACACACACACACACATACACACACAGACAGGGACACACACACACACACATATACACACACAGACACACACACACACACACAGACACAGACAGACAGGCACACACACACAGACAGACAGACACACACACACACACACATACACACACAGACACATATACACACACAGACACACACACACACACACACAGACACACACACACACACACACACATATACACACACAGACTCACACACACACACACAGACAGACAGACACACACACACATATATACACACACAGACAGGCACACACACACACACACACACACACACACACACAGACACACACACACACAGACAGGGCACAGCTCCTGTTCTATATATAAAATATGGCTTAGAATATAAAAATCAGAATTATTATTAGTATTGCTATTTTTCTTCTTCTTAGTTGCAGTAGTAGTATATTTATTATTATCATTATTGTAGTAGTATTACTCTCTTTCCCTCTTTCTCTCCCCCTCTCTTTCCCTTTCTCTCCCCTCTCTTTCTCTCCCTCAGGGCTTTTCCTCATTCCCCCTCTTCTCTCGGGGTTCATGGTCCCCCCAGAATTGCCGCGCATGCCCCCGCACATACCGTGCACTCTCCTCGCTGCGCACATTCAGTAACGGGAATGTCTTTGGCAACGCCGAATTCTCCGTGCTGCAGCCAGGAGCCAGCCTGCCGGGGGAGTGTGGGCCCTGCAATGCCAGACTGAGGTGCCACCTGGGTGAGAGGAGAGGAGAGGGGAGAGGAGAGGGGAGATAGAGAGGGGGAGAGAAGAGAGAGGAGAGATGAGAGAGGGGAGAGAGGGAGAGGGAGGAGGGAGATAGGGAGAGAGAGGAGGGGAGATGAGAGGAGAGGGAGAGAGGGAGGAGGGGAGAGAGGGGAGAGAGGGGAGGGAGAGGAGAGAGAGAGGAGGGGGGAGAGAGAGGGGGAGAGAGGGGAGGGAGAAAGGAGGGAGAAGAGGAGGGGGGAGAGAGGAGAGATGGGAGAGGGGAGATAGGGGGGGGAGGGAGGAGGAGGAGGGAGAGGGGAGGGGGAGAGGGGGGAGAGAGAGGAGGAGGGGAGGGGAGGGGGAGGAGAGGGGGAGGGAGAGGGAGAGGGGAGGGGAGAGGGAGGAGGGAGGGAGGGAGGGGGGGGGAGGGGGGAGGAGAGGGAGGGGGAGAGAGAGGGGAGGAGGGAGGGAGAGGGGAGAGGGAGAGGGCAGGCAGGGAGGAGGGAGGGATAGAGGGGGAGAGGGGAGAGAGGAGAGGAGAGGAGAGGAGAGTGGAGAGATCACTGTCAGCTCAGTCAGGTTGAAAATATAATAAAATAAGGGAAGCCTTTGTCCCGAAAATACAACATCTCTGCATAGAAATCCCAGACCCACAAAAACTCCCCATTCTCTTAGGAGAGCAGACAAGCTGTATAGAAGAGGCAGCCCAGCACACAAGCACCTGTCACAGCCTGAGGGACACAGAGTGAACACTGAGGCTTATCACACAGGGAGGGAGGACAAATAGTATAAAATACTTTTATCATCATTATTATTATTGTTGTTGTGGTTTGTTTATATATACTATTATTTTTGTTTTACTTGCTTTTTGTTATAATATTTACTTGTAAACGTGTTTTAAATGTTAATTGTTTTATGTAAAAGATGAAAATTTGTCATCATTGCTTTGGCAATACTATGTATTTGTCATGCCAATAAAGAACTTTGAATTTTAATTTTAATTTGGGAGAGGGGAGAGAGAGGAGAGAAGAGAGAAGAGGAGAGAGGAGAAAGGAGAAGAGAGGGGAGAGGAGAAGGGAGAGGGGAGATGGGCATATAGACTGAAATGCTAATGTTTTGTTCTCAGTACACTCCCCAGTGATCACAGTTCAATAGCAGGGCTCCCAGTAGAGTCACTTAACGTTCTGTCTCCCTCTCTGTCTGTCTGTCTGTCTGTCTCTCTCAGGAGAGTGGAGATGGGAGAGGACAGGAGGGAAGGGAGGAGAGAAAAGTGTTTTATTACGGATTGTCTCTCTCTCTCTCAGGGCTGAAGATCCCGGCTGGCTGTGAGCTGGTGGTTGGGGGGGAGCCTCAGTGCTGGTCGGAGGGATACTGCCTCCTGGTGGACGATTCATTCCTGCACACGACAGCACACAACGGTCAGTCTGTCTCTGTGTCTATCTGTCTGTGTGTGTCTCTGCCTGTGTGTCATTAATACAGACCTCTCTCTGTCTCTCTCTCATTCAGGGGATTATTGGGGGAGGGCCTGTGAGCAGGGAGTGAGGAGCTTTGTGAGTGGTGTGCTGTATCACAACTTACCTTTCTATTTATATAACCCTAACCCTAACCCTCTCACCCCTAACCCTAACCCTCTCACCCCTAACCCTAACCCTCTCACCCCGGGGGGACGGTGGCAGCGAACAAGGGGGACATGTCTGTGTATGAGGAGAGAGGTCACGTCTGTGTATGAGGTGAGGGGTCATGTCTGTGTATGAGGAACCCTATGTCTGTGTTTGAAGAGGGGTCATGTCACCCCTAATGGGAGACCCTCTCACTGTCTGTGGGGACGGGGGCATGTGTCTGTGTAACAAGGGGGGTCATGTCTGTGTATGGGAGAGGGGTCACGTCTGTGTATGAGGAGAGGGGTCATGTCTGTGTATGAGGAGAGGGGTCATGTCTGTGTTTGAAGAGAGGGGTCATGTCTGTGTATGAGGAGAGGGGTCATGTCTGTATGAGGAGAGGGGTCATGTCTGTGATGGGAGAGGGGTCATGTCTGTGTTTGAAGAGAGGGGTCATGTCTGTGTATGAGGAGGAGGGGTCATGTCTGTGTATGAGGAGAGGGGTCATGTCTGTGTATGAGGAGAGGGGTCATGTCTGTGTATGAGGAGAGGGGTCATGTCTGTGTTTGAAGAGAGGGGTCATGTCTGTGTATGGGAGAGGGGTCATGTCTGTGTATGGGAGAGGGGTCATGTCTGTGTATGGGAGAGGGGTCATGTCTGTGTATGGGAGAGGGGTCATGTCTGTTTGAAGAGAGGGGTCATGTCTGTGTATGAGGAGAGGGGTCACGTCTGTGTATGAGGTGGGGGTCATGTCTGTGTATGAGGAGAGGGGTCATGTCTGTGTATGGGAGAGGGGTCATGTCTGTTTGAAGAGAGGGGTCATGTCTGTGTATGAGGAGAGGGGTCACGTCTGTGTATGAGGTGAGGGGTCATGTCTGTGTATGAGGAGAGGGGTCATGTCTGTGTATGAGGAGAGGGGTCATGTCTGTGTATGGGAGAGGGGTCATGTCTGTGTATGAGGAGAGGGGTCATGTCTGTGTATGGGAGAGGGGTCACATCTGTGTATGGGAGATGTGTCTGTTTGAAGAGAGGGTCATGTCTGTGTATGAGGAGAGGGGTCATGTCTGTGTATGAGGAGAGGGGTCATGTCTGTGTGTATGAGGTGAGGGGTCATGTCTGTGTATGAGGAGAGGGGTCACGTCTGTGTATGAAGAGGGGTCATGTCTGTGTATGAGGAGAGGGGTCATGTCTGTGTTTGAAGAGAGGGGTCATGTCTGTGTATGGGAGAGGGGTCATGTCTGTGTATGAGGAGAGGGGTCATGTCTGTGTATGAGGAGAGGGGTCATGTCTGTGTATGAGGAGAGGGGTCATGTCTGTGTATGGGAGAGGGGTCATGTCTGTGTTTGAAGAGAGGGGTCATGTCTGTGTATGAGGAGAGGGGTCATGTCTGTGTATGAGGTGAGGGGTCATGTCTGTGTATGAGGTGAGGGGTCATGTCTGTGTATGAGGAGAGGGGTCATGTCTGTGTATGAGGAGAGGGGTCACGTCTGTGTATGAGGAGAGGGTCATGTCTGTGTATGAGGAGAGGGGTCATGTCTGTGTATGAGGAGAGGGGTCATGTCTGTGTATGAGGAGAGGGGTCATGTCTGTGTATGAGGAGAGGGGTCATGTCTGTGTATGAGGAGAGGGGTCATGTCTGTGTATGGGAGAGGGGTCACGTCTGTGTATGAGGAGAGGGGTCATGTCTGTGTATGAGGAGAGGGGTCATGTCTGTGTATGAGGAGAGGGGTCATGTCTGTGTATGGGAGAGGGGTCATGTCTGTGTTTGAAGAGAGGGGTCATGTCTGTGCATGAGAGAGGGGTCATGTCTGGATGAGGAGAGGGGTCATGTCTGGATGGGAGAGGGGTCACGCCTGTGTATGAGAAGAGGGGTCATGTCTGTATGAGGAGAGGGGTATGAGGAAGAGGGGTCATGTCTGTGTATGAGGAGAGGGGTCATGTCTGTGTTGGGAGAGGGGTCACGTCTGTGTATGGGAGAGGGGTCACGTCTGTGTATGAGGAGAGGGGTCATGTCTGTGTATGAGGAGAGGGGTCATGTCTGTGTATGAGGAGAGGGGTCATGTCTGTGTTTGAAGAGAGGGGTCATGTCTGTGTATGAGGAGAGGGGTCATGTCTGTGTATGAGGAGAGGGGTCATGTCTGTGTATGGGAGAGGGGTTACGTCTGTGTATGAGGTGAGGGGTCATGTCTGTGTATGAGGAGAGGGGTCACGTCTGTGTATGAAGAGGGGTCATGTCTGTGTATGAGGAGAGGGGTCATGTCTGTGTTTGAAGAGAGGGGTCATGTCTGTGTATGAGGAGAGGGGTCATGTCTGTGTTTGAAGAGAGGGGTCATGTCTGTGTATGAGGAGAGGGGTCATGTCTGTGTTTGAAGAGAGGGGTCATGTCTGTGTATGAGGAGAGGGGTCATGTCTGTGTATGAGGAGAGGGGTCATGTCTGTGTTTGAAGAGAACAAACAAAAGGTAAGAGGTTAGTAAATAGTAAATCATATTTCCCTGAACATAAACTTTTCCTCTACTCTGAAAATGTTAAGAACATAAGAAGAACATAAGAACGTTTACAAACGAGAGGAGGCCATTCGGCCCATGTTGCTCGTTTGGTTGTTAGTAGCTTATTGATCCCAGAATCTCATCAAGCAGCTTCTTGAAGGATCCCAGGGTGTCAGCTTCAACAACATTACTGGGGAGTTGGTTCCAGACCCTCATAATTCTCTGTGTAAATAAGTGCCTCCTATTTTCTGTTCTGAATCCCCCTTTATCTAATCTCCATTTGTGACCCCTGGTCCTTGTTTCTTTTTTCAGATCAAAAAAGTCACCTTTTAGAATTTTGAATGCTTGAATCAGATCACTGTGTAGTCTTCTTTGTTCAAGACTGAACAGATTGAATTATTTTAGCCTGTCTGCATACGACATGCCTTTTAAACCCGGGATAATTCTGGTTGCTCTTCTTTGCACTCTTTCTAGAGCAGCAATATCCTTTTTGTAACAAGGTGACCAGAACTGAACACAATATTCTAGATGAGGTCTTACTAATGCATTGTAAAGTTTTAACATTACTTCCCTTGATTTAAATTCAACACTTTTCACAATATATCCGAGCATCTTGTTGGCCTTTTTTATAGCTTCCCCACATTGTCTAGATGAAGACATTTCTGAGTCAACATAAACTCCTAGGTCTTTTTCATAGATTCCTTCTTCAATTTCAGTATCTCCCATATGATATTTATAATGCACATTTGTATTACCTGCATGCAGTACTTTACACTTTTCTCTATTAAATGTAATTTGCAATGTGTCTGCCCAGTTCTGAATGCTGTCTAGATCATTTTGAATGACCTTTGTTGCTGCAACAGTGTTTGCCACTCCTCCTATTTTTGTGTCGTCTGCAAATTTAACAAGTTTGCTTACTATACCAGAATCTAAATCATTAATGTAGATTAGGAATAGCAGAGGACCTAATACTGATCCCTGTGGTACACCACTGGTTACCTCGCTCCATTTTGAGGTTTCTCCTCTAATCAGTACTTTCTGTTTTCTACATGTTAACCACTCCCTAATCCATGTGCATGCATTTCCTTGAATCCCTACTGCGTTCAGTTTGAGAATTAATCTTTTATGCAGGACTTTGTCAAAAGCTTTCTTGAAATCTAAATAAACCATCTTGTATGCTTTGCAATTATCCATTGTCGATGTTGCATCCTCAAAAAAATCAAGCAGGTTCATTAGACACGATCTCCCTTTCCAAAAACCATGCTGACTGTCTCCCAGGATATTGTTACCATATAGGTGATTTTCCGTTTTAGATCTTATTATAGTTTCCATAAGTTTACATATAATAGAAGTCAGGCTTATTGGTCTGTAGTTACCTGTTTCGGTTTTGTCTCCCTTTTTGTGGATCGGTATTACGTTTGCAATTTTCCAGTCTGTCGGTACAACCCCTGTGTCAAGAGACTGTTGCATGATCTTGGTTAGCGGTTTGTAAATAACTTCTTTCATTTCTTTGAGTACTATTGGGAGGATCTCTTCCGGCCCAGGGGATTTGTTTATTTTAAGAGCTCCTAGTCCCTTTAACACTTCTGCCTCTGTTATGCTAAAGTTATTTAAAACTGGATAGGAACAGGTCGACATGTGGGGCATGTTGTCCGTGTCCTCCTTTGTAAAAACCCGTGAAAAGTAATCATTTAATATATTTGCTTTTTTTTTCTTTGTCTATAATTTTGCAATTATTATTATTATTATTTATTTATTTTGGAAGTTCAGTTTAGCTTCTGCAGCTGTCAGCCTGCTTTCAAACTGCTTCTAACTGCGCTGTACTTGTGCACTCGTACTTCTCCCACGCTGTCGCTTCCACACGCTGTCGCTCTGAACACTGGCTGCCTTTTGTTTGTCTCTGCTTGTGCTGCGGGCTCCGCCCCTCCCCCATGTCTCAGAATGGCGGCGTTTCAACTCGTTACCTTTCTTCTTAGAGCCGGGATACATCTCTCTTGAATTTGGTGACCCCTTAGTTTTAGTTCTGTGTTAAATGTATTATAGAGGAAGTGTATTTTGTCCTGCAAGTTTAAGAAAAAATAGAGACAAAGATTAATGTTATCTGTTGCATATGTGTGATAACTGTATAAGGTATTTTATTTTACTGTATCACAGCTATTAGTTTAATAGAAGAAAAACAACACATTGATAAAAACATGTTTTTCCTTCAGCAAAAGAGGCAAATGTCAGAGGTCAAATTACTGGGGTGTGTGGGTGGGGTCGATCCCTTTAAGCTTCTCCAGATTGTTTTATTTCCAGATGTCCTTTTTAACATGGTTTAAGCTGACAGGTATCACTTAAAACAGAAAGAAATATGTTATAAACGTGTTCATTGTATGATGACATTTCCTGCCTTTTCTCTGCAGTTTTTCAGTACCAATCAGTGATAATGAGAAAGCGCCTCCTGACAATGTGAAAGCTTCTCTGCCCAGTTTAAATAGGCTAATGCTTTTGCTTACATTAAGGAAGAATAAATACTATTCCTTTCGTAAGTAAAGAAGTGACAACATTTCATTTGATCAGACAAGGAATACAATGTCATCTTATTACAGCTCGGTCTCAGCCTATACTGTTTACTCAAAAAAAAAAACCCCAGCCAAGATCAGCAAAGAAATGAGCCTTCGTAAAAAGCGTAGTTATCTAATTCAGATTGTCAGAAGACGCTTTCTCATGATCATTGATTGGTACCGAAAAATGGAATAGGCAGGACATTTTATCATGGAATCAACATGTTTTTAACAGGTTCCTTTCCGTTTTAAGTGACACCTGTCATCTTACAGCATGTTAAAGAGGGAATTTGGAAATACAACTACACTAGTCTAAGAAACTTAAAGGGTTTGCCTACCTGGATTACTATTTACTATACATAACAACTACTTCAGAATGAAATTCCTGTTTCAACAACCAGGGCAGCTTCTAAACAAAACTCAGAAAAGCTGATTATCTATAAAAAGGTAAAATGGGTGATGCAGTGGCTTCATTTATTGCACACAGTCAAAAGATAGGACATTTAACACATTTCATCACCTTTAATAGTAATACTTTAATAGTATAAAGTGTCCCCCATAGCTTGGAAGTTGGAAGTTATTCACAATATTTCCATACTGTCCCAGTTTAAGGACTTCAGGTTCTGGTCACCTTATGTACAGCTGTACCGATCATAAAACTACGGCTCTCGTTGCGCTCGCGCAGCTGCTTTTTTTAAGCACCCAAACAAAAAACAACTATCCTTAAATGGGATCTTTGGCAAATCATATTTTTAAAACCTTCTTTTTTCCCATTCAATAGAACTAAATAAACTTTAATAAGTCAGTATAATCAGTAATATTTTTTGGATTATAAAGACATTCCTAAATATATTTACAAAATATAGCGATACAAGATATAGGTGTACCGTTGGTCTATTAATTTTTGAACACCATTTGTTTGAAAACTAAGTTAATTAATAACAGTAATTAATAACAACAGTCTTTCGTTGCGTGTGACGTCAGTAGCACGGTTCGGCTCTGCAGTGGAAAAACAACCCAGACTCCCCTTAACCTCACCGTGAGGGCTCGGTACAGACCCAGCGAGGCGCTGCAGTGGAAAAACAACCCAGACTCCCCTTAACCTCACCGTGAGGGCTCAGTACAGACCCAGCGAGGCTCTGCAGTGGAAAAACAACCCAGACTCCCCTTAACCTCACCGTGAGGGCTCGGTACAGACCCGGCGAGGCTCTGCAGTGGAAAAACAACCCAGACTCCCCTTAACCTCACCGTGAGGGCTCAGTACAGACCCAGCGAGGCTCTGCAGTGGAAAAACAACCCAGACTCCCCTTAACCTCACCGTGAGGGCTCAGTACAGACCCAGCGAGGCTCTGCAGTGGAAAAACAACCCAGACTCCCCTTAACCTCACCGTGAGGGCTCAGTACAGACCCGGCGAGGCTCTGCAGTGGAAAAACAACCCAGACTCCCCTTAACCTCACCGTGAGGGCTCAGTACAGACCCAGCGAGGCGCTGCAGTGGAAAAACAACCCAGACTCCCCTTAACCTCACCGTGAGGGCTCAGTACAGACCCAGCGAGGCTCTGCAGTGGAAAAACAACCCAGACTCCCCTTAACCTCACCGTGAGGGCTCGGTACAGACCCAGCGAGGCTCTGCAGTGGAAAAACAACCCAGACTCCCCTTAACCTCACCGTGAGGGCTCGGTACAGACCCGGCGAGGCTCTGCAGTGGAAAAACAACCCAGACTCCCCTTAACCTCACCGTGAGGGCTCAGTACAGACCCAGCGAGGCTCTGCAGTGGAAAAACAACCCAGACTCCCCTTAACCTCACCATGAGGGCTCGGTACAGACCCGGCGAGGCTCTGCAGTGGAAAAACAACCCAGACTCCCCTTAACCTCACCGTGAGGGCTCAGTACAGACCCAGCGAGGCTCTGCAGTGGAAAAACAACCCAGACTCCCCTTAACCTCACCATGAGGGCTCGGTACAGACCCCAGCGAGGCTCTGCAGTGGAAAACAACCCAGACTCCCCTTAACCTCACCGTGAGGGCTCAGTACAGACCCAGCGAGGCTCTGCAGTGGAAAACAACCCAGACTCCCCTTAACCTCACCATGAGGGCTCGGTACAGACCCGGCTCGGCTCTGCAGTGGAAAAACAACCCAGACTCCCCTTAACCTCAACGTGAGGGCTCGATACGGCCCTGGTGAAGCTCTGCAGTGGAAAAGAGGCATTAGCTACCTTCCATTGCAGATCCGTCTCTTTCTGGTGTGTGTGTGTGTGTGCGTGCGTGCGTGCGTGCGTTTGTGTACGTTTTGCAGAGGGCAGTGTGCCAGGAACTGGTAATACAGAGCTCAAATAGTAGTTTATATGAGTATATGTCTATTTTATTTTATTTTTATTTCTGCTTTCTCTGTAAAATGATAGTAGTCAGGCTTCCCTCCACTATCTCTGCACTGATGTCTTTCTCTAGACTCTGTTCTGTCTTTAGCCTTTTTTCTTTTACCTTTTATTTCAGTAAATGTTTACTCCTCTTCAGTTTGTTTGGTCTCTTTTTCTTGATATTTTACACAGATTTTAAGTGGTCTCTCTCTCTCTCTCTCTCTCTCTCTCTCTCTCTCTCTCTCTCTCTCTCTCTCTCTCTCTCTTTCTCTCTCTCTCTCTCTCTCTCTCTCAAATTCATATTCATATTCAAAATTAGCTTTATAGGCATGACAATGTTATGCATGTATTGCCAAAGCATTTACAGAACAAAAATAAATTAGAAAATAGATATTTACAAAAAGAGAAAATAAATTAATAATATTATGAGACGTGGTTATTTACATTTTAAATTTATATTTTGTCCCTCATTTTGTGACAATTAGTTATAAATTCAGTTTTAGCTGTTTCTTTATTCTCTCCCAGGATTATTTTTTTTTTTTTTTTATTTTATTTTTTTTTTAAAAAATTTAGTCGTTGCCAATTAGTTTTTTTTTTATTATTTTCTCCCCAATTTGAAATGCCCAATTATTTTTTTAGGCTCAGCTCACCGCTACCACCCCTGCGCTGATTCAGGAGGGGCGAAGATGAACACACGCTGTCCTCTGAAGCATGTGCTGTCAGCCGCCCGCTTCTTTACACACTGCGAACTCACCGTGCAGCCGCCTCAGAGCTACAGCGTCGGAGGACAACGCAGCTCTGGGCAGCTTACAGGCAAGCCCGCAGGCGCCGGCCAGACTACAGGGGGTCGCTGGTCTTGCGGTGAGCCGAGGACACCCTGGCCGACTTAACCCTCCCTCCCCCCGGACGACGCTCGGCCAATTGAGCGCCGCCCCCTCGGAGCTTCCGTCCACGGTCGGCTGTGGAATAGCCTGGACTCGAACCGGCGACGTCCAGGCTACAGAGCGCATCCTGCACTCTAGCGAGTGCTTTTACTGGATGCGCCACTCGGGAGCCCCCCCCAGGATTATTTTTAATTGGGATTCCTGGTCTAAGTGGTGGAAGCCAGGGACCCAGGTGATGAATTTGGGGTAGTAAATATTTCTGGCTTTGTTGTGTTTGCTGCAGTCTAGAGCGAAGTGTTTCTCTGTTTCTACCTCCCCACAATCGCACTGGCCACACAGGTGCCTGTCTCTTGGTCTCCAGTGCTGCCTGTGTCGGCCAGTTTCCACCTCAAGACTGCGGTCGCTCAGCCTGTGTTTTGTCAGGGAGTGTCTCAGTTTGGGATCTTTTATTTCAGTTAAATATTCAGCTAGGGAATAATTTCTGTTTAGCATTCTAGTTTATTTTGTTTTTTAATTTGGTCTGGCCAATAGTTAATATAATTTTGTTTTTGGGAAGAGGCTGTTTTCCTGCGCTGAGGTGGGTGTGTTTTGCCCGGCTGGTGTGAAGCTCTGTGATATCAGCATGGCTGTGTTCACAGAGCTTCAGGGCCAGCTGGACGGTGGGGTCTCTCTCTGGGCACTGCTCTTGGTGTTTTATGGATTTGTGGTGTTAGGAGTCAGGGTCACTCTGCTTTAAATGCACCCAGTAGCAGAGGGCTTGTTTCTGGATTTTAAGGAATAGTGGGACTCGCCCAAGCTCTGCTCGACAGCCATTGTTTGGGGCATTTCTGTGGAGGTTCAGGATGTTTTTACATAATTCCAGGTGGAGGTTTTCAACTGGACTCTTATCCCACTTTTCGAATTGGAAATTTAGAATGGACCCCCAGACTTTACTCCAATACAGCAGGATGGGAAGAATAACACTGTCAATTTACACTCACAATTTACACTCAGAGCCCAGGTTTTACAGTCCTGCTCGAGTATGGGCAGTTTGTGTTGCAGACCCTGCTCTGTGGGGGCAGTAAGAGCAGGTCATCAGCATAGAGCAGGCTCTTTATTTGCATGTCATCTAGAGCAAGTCCGGGGGTGGAGGACTGCTGTAGTTCTGTAGCCAGCTGGGTGATATAAATGGTGAAAATAGTGTTATTGATTTTCACACCATGCGTTTGGACTGTGTACAGATTTGATAACAGCCCTTGATGCCTGAGGATTTTGAATCAATTGCAAATTTTTGAAGTCAACAAAGCAGGCAAAGATTTTCCCTTTGTTTTTCTGATGTACGTGTTGATTAATCAGGGTGTGGATGTTTTCTGCAGTGCGGTGGTTGGGGAGGAATCCTATTTGTCTTTTACTGAGGACCCTGTGCTCCTGTAGGAAGGGCAGTATTTGGTTATTCATGATGCTACAGAACAGCTTCCCCAGGTTACTGCTTACACAGGTTCCTCTGGAATTATTGGGGTCTAATTGATCACCTTTTTTATATATTGGGGTTATTAATCCTGTATTCTGTGTTTCTGGGAAATATCTGGTATTTAATACTAAGTTGATGAGTTTTGCCAGGGCGCTCTGTATTGCTGGGTTACTGTATCTGAGCATTTCGTTGAGGGTGCTGTCCTGACCACAAGCTTTTTTAGATTTCAGGATTTGAAGTTTCTCTTGACCTCTCGCACTGTGATTGGGGTGTCTAGGGGGGACTGGTTGTCTTTATTCTAGTTTTTTTAGTTTGTTTTAGAATGTGTAGTTGGTGGATTTAATTCTTTCTTTGGAATATATTTGTATAATTTTTCAAAGTAATTTTTCCATGCGTTTCCATTTTGGATTCCAAATTCTCTGTCAGTTTTTTTGGGGTTTAATTTTTGCCAAGTCACCCAAAAGGTATTTTTGTCAATCAAATTTTCTATTGCTGATTGTTTAATGCTCTCATATTTTTGTGTTTTCTGCACAAGAGTGGTTTTATGTACTGTACAGACCTTGGATGTTCCAACTGCTTATTGTAAAATATTTCATTTTATGTTTGTTTATAACGATAGTAAGTTGCAAATATTTAAATCATGTAGTTTTATAGCATGTATACTAGCAGAGTATTTATGCTTAAATTTCTGTATATATTTTAATTGTTAATGACACTTATCAATTTTTTTTTTGTTGCTCAGCTATCTGAGCTGGCATTGTTTCAAGTGACGAATGTTCCACTGAGCTGGCATTGTTTCCTGTTCCACTGACAGCCCTGGCGTAGCTCTGTGTCAGAGGTGCTGCTGTGCCGCTGTGCTGAGAGGCTGTTGTCTGGGTGGCTGTGCTGTGGGGGGGTCTGTGTGCTCGCTGGCTGGGTGTTGTGAGGGCTCTGGCTCCAGTGTGTGTCTGGTGTCTGGGTGCAGTGCGGCTCCTCTCTGCTGGGCTGTGTCTGTGGTGGTCTAATCCGTCACTTCTCCCCTCTCCTTGGCGCCTCTCGTTGGGCTCTCAGCCGAGAGCCACGTCCTTGATGTCTTGGCGAAGACGCGCATTCCTTCTTGGTTCATGTGCACATCGTCATACAGGTGCTGTGTGCAGAGGGTGGAGTGGTGCACCACGTGCACGTTGGGCAGGCTGGCACAGCTGCGGCTGATCCTGCTGTTGGTGCCCTGAATCACTCACAGGGGAAAGTCTGTCCTCGGAAACAGGCTGGAGATGATGATTTTAGCTCTGGGGAATCTCTGTGTGGCCGTCTCAGCAGTGCGCTGTAGTGTACTTCTGCTTGGCGGAGGGGCAGGTCATTTGTCCCTGTGTGGCTAATGATTATTTTAGTATCTTTTGAAGTCTAGTACTGATATGATCTTCAATCCACATTCTGTTGTTGGACAACTGATTTTTGCCTGGAAATAAGCGTTTCTCGTTAAGGTATTTCCCATTGGAGTCTATGAGGATGACTACATCAGTGGAGGTGGTGCTCTGGCATGTCTCTGTGTTGTGTAGAGGGGCTGGCTCTGATGTTTCACCCTCCACCTCTGGCTGGCTGGCAGAGTTGCTTGGCATTGCTGGGGTCTCTCCTTTTGGTGTGGCTGGCGGCTCTAATCTCTCTGAGCTGCTCTCTACCATCACTGTATGGCTGTTGTCTCCCTGTGCTGCAGGTTCCTGGCCGTTTGTCTGCTGTGATGCAGCAGTGTCCAGGCTGCCCTCACCTTGTGTGTATTCTGTCTTTGGTGGGGGTCTCTCCTGTGTTAATAGGCAGTTATTTATTCTGTGCAGCTCTGTTTGGAGATCTTTCATTTCATTGTTTGTCACTTTTCTTTGTAATTCTTGTTTTGTTTTTGAGAGTTCATTTTTTAAAACCTAATTTTGCAGCTGTAGGTCATTGATTTGAGCTTTCATGTCTGATACCGTGATTTTGGTTTCATTTTTCATTTTGTAATCTCATCTCTGATTAATTGTGTTGAATTAGTCTCAGCCATTTTGGCCAGAATGTTTTCTCTGAATTCTGTGAATTCAGCTTCCAGACATGACAGACATTCTTTGAGTGATCTGATTTCAGGGGACTCTGACAGGTGAGGTGTGAGATTATTGTTATTGTCTGTTGAGTTCTCTATTTTTCCCAGTGTCTCCGTGTCTCTGTTGTTTGCTTCAGATTCATTATTTAATTCTACTTTTTGTTGAAGATTGGTGAAAAGTTTTTCAAATATATCCAGACTGTTTTCGCTGCCCTGGATCAGTACTGTGCCATTTTTGTAAATGTTGATGGTGAATATGGTGATGTCGGGGTCGTTGTCTTCATACACAGTCACCTGCCTGCCGCTGCTGATTCCTCTCTTTGAAAGTGCTGAGAATGCGGCGTCCCAAGCGTCCAGCCGCTCCATGTGAAAAACAAGATTTGTTTTTGTTTTTGTCTCTCTGATTTGTGAGTAGTCTGCAATAAAAGATTCTGGAGATTCTTTCAACACCTGCTGTTTAAACGTTTTTTTTTTCTCCTGTGCGTTCTTAAGCTCATTTGGGTAAGCGATCTCTCGGCTGCCCTTCGCTGCTTTCACTGTCCCTCTGTCTAGATGCATCTTTTGCCGTGTGGAATAACGCCAATGTCATGGTAACAAACAATAACTTTCTGTTTACTATTAATGTACGAGTGAATTATGAGATATATATATATATATATATACTGCATATTACAATCACGAGTTATATATACACTGTATTTAATTAATAACAATTAGTATGCACTGTTTTTTGTTGATTCTGACCGTTGTTGTTTTTTTGGGGTTTTTTTAGGCTTATTATTTTAAACATGTCTTGTTTATTTAGTTTTGTTTGCTTACCGGTGTCCTTCTTCAGTGTTTATTAGTTTATTTTTGTTGATATCTGCGTTTTTGTTGTCCTTTTCTGTTGTGTTTTTTTTTTTTTTTCAATTCCTTGAGAGAATTTGGAACCGGCGCTTCTGATCCTGCTGATTCTGTTGCTGTTTACTTGGTTTTTTTTTTTTTCGTTTTCATTTATTTTCCACTATTTTGTTTACAGTATTTAAAGTATTTAATTTATATATATACATTGTTTACGTTTCGCAACTTACTTTGTTATAAATGTGAAGAATAAAATGTGAAGAAAATGTTTTTTTAGTGAGGATCATTCATTTTAACGTCTTCTCTATTCAATTACTTCATTTCTATCTCTCTCACGCTCTCTCTCTCTCAAATCTGAATCACTCTGACCAGTTATTCTGTCTCTTTTTAGGGCCCGATAGCATTCAAGTTTGTTTTGTGTTTCAGTTTCTTTGGCCCAATGAGTGAGGTATGAGTTTTTGAGTTGAGATATGATTTGATTGACTCTGATTGGCATTGTTTTAGCAGTGCTGTCCTGAAGCTGACTGATGTCAGTGTCGCTCAGTGCAGTGAGCTTCATGGCCAGCTGGCTGAGGCGACTCTTCTCTGGGCTGAGCTCTTGGCTGGTCAGGGCTTTGTGATGGTAGGATTTTGGGTCACTGTAGTTTAAATGAACTCAGTATTTTAGTGCTCTTTTTTGAATATTAAGAATTGGTCGGTAGCGGCCTAATTCAGCCCTGCATGCATGATTTGCTGTATTTCTCTGCACTTTTCTTTGAGTTTTTTGTTGGAGTTGTTCTGAAGTGCTGTGGTGTTCACTGGCTGAGCTTCAGTACCAGTTTGCTGAGGGGATTCTCTTCTGGAGACAGTGTGGAGCTCTGCAGTGCTGTGTGGTGGTAGGACTGCGGATCAGCCTGTTGTAGATGGACCCAGTGCTCGTTTCTGTATGGAGTGGAGTAAGGGGAACCGGCCCAGTTCAGCTCTGCAGGCGCTGTTGGCTTTGATCCCATTTGTTATCATCGGGGTTCATAAAGAGATCCCATACTTCACTGTCATACAGAAGAATTGACTGAATGGCGCTGTCAAAAAAATTTAGCCAAATTTTTATTGGTGGTTTAATTTTGAAAAGCCATTTTTTATTTCATAGAAATCCCTGCGTGCCTTGTCTTTTAATTTATAGCCAGGTTAAAACTCCCTCACGCACTGATTTTCTGACCCAGGTAGTTGTAACTGGTGCTGTGCTCTAAGGTGGTGTTGTCCAGAGTGAAGCGGTACGTGTTTCCCAGATCTCTCTCTCTCTCTCTCTCTCTCTCGGATTGTGGGATCGGTGGGAGGAGTTTGCTGAGAGGCTGTAGTGCCAATCGCCGTGGGTGGTAGGAGCAGAATTTCCCGCTACTTTTTTCATATTTATCTATTTATTTATTTATTAACTCATTTTAGTTTATTTTTTACATATTGTTTATTGTTTAGTTGGTAACACTCTATATTAAGGTACTGCTTATTAATGTTATATATGTTTTATAAATATATAATAGATGCTTAATAACTATGTTATAAAGCAATTATATGTGGTTTATAATGCAATAGCTATAGACAGAATTACAATTTTATAAAGGGGACAGTTTTTAGCCACCTATTTTACTTTGGAATGGTTAATCATGCAATAGCCATAAACGGAATTATGCTTTTATAAAGGGGACAGTTTTTAGCCACCTATTGTACTTTGGGATGTTTAAACGTAATTCCGTCTATGGCTATTGCATGGTTATAAACCATCTATAATGCTTCATTAACACTATATAACATAGTTATTATGCACATATTATACATTTATAAAACATTAATAAGCAGAATCTTAATATAACGTGTTACCGTTTAGTTTTGTGTGCGTGTAGACCTCGTTATGGAGTCTCACTCAGGAGGGCTGAAAGTTAGAATAATTGGTAGAGATCAACAGGGATCATTTAGTTTCATGATATCTTTAATAACATCCTATAAATGGACAAAAATAGAATGTCACATTTTTAGGTGTGTATGTACTGTAGGCCTGGGATTCCTTTTATAGCCATCTATTAACAAACATAGCTTTATGCCTGGATAAGGGCGTCTGCTAAGAAATAAATAATAATAACAAACATAGCTTTATGTTTCCACGTGAAGCTGACTGCCCTGCAAGTACTTGATACATTACAAGAGGATGGATTTTTTAATCAGCCAGAATTTACCTGGAACCCCCTGAGCCTGGGGATATAGCAGATGAAGATAATGGGTCAGAAGAAGGACCAAGCTCTGGAAATAACCTGAGTGGTCACCAACTTGTTGCTTACGCCAGTGTTTCTATCAGGTATCCAAGGGGCAAGGCAGTCAGACTTGGAGACCTTTTATCTTCTGATTATGATCTAGAGACTTCAAATAGACTGCTAGTTTCAAAAACAGACACTTCTGACAGAAAGAATTCAAATGATACAGTCAATTCAAACAGACACTTTTCAGCTGATGAAACAACCACTAATAAAAGAACACATGTAACCCATTCAACTAGCCTCAGAAGAAAACTTAACTCAAAACTTAAGTGCTACACAGCCACTCTAAACAAAGTGTTCAACTGAGACCTCAACTAATACTAGATTACAGCCAAGTAAACGAAGAACCACACACTAAATCAGACCAAATAACACGCTGCTGGGTGAAAGCTGATCGACCAGCAAAGAAAACCCCTCCCGTGTGAACCGCCTGCATGTTTTAATACTGACCTGTTTTTGGCCCCTTTTAAACGCTCCGTAAAGTGCCTTTAACAGAGCGAATATCGCTGAATATTTTTTAAAATTAGAACATAAGAAGAACATAAGAGCACAAGAAAGTTTACAAATGGGAGGAGGCCATTCAGCCCATCTTGCTCGTTTGGTTGTTAGTAGTTTATTGATCCCAGAATCTCATCAAGCAGCTTCTTGAAGGATCCCAGGGTGTCAGCTTCAACAACATTACTGGGGAGTTGGTTCCAGACCCTCACAATTCTCTGTGTAAAAAAGTGCCTCCTATTTTCTGTTTTGAATGCCCCTTTATCTAATCTCCATTTGTGACCCCTGGTCCTTGTTTCTTTTTTCAGGTCAAAAAAGTCCCCTGGGTCGACATGGTCTATACCTTTTAGGATTTTGAATGTTTGAATCAGATCGTCGCGTAGTCTTCTTTGTCCAAGACTGAATAGATTCAATTCTTTTAGCCTGTCTGCATACGACATGCCTTTTAAACACCGGGATAATTCTGGTTGCTCTTCTTTGCACTCTTTCTAGAGCAGCAATATCCTTTTTTGTAACGAGGTGACCAGAACTGAACACAATATTCTAGGTGAGGTCTTACTAATGCATTGTAAAGTTTTAACATTACTTCCCTTGATTTAAATTCAACACTTCTCACAATATATCCGAGCATCTTGTTGGCCTTTTTTATAGCTTCCCCACATTGTCTAGATGAAGACATTTCTGAGTCAACATAAACTCCTAGGTCTTTTTCATAGATTCCTTCTTCAATTTCAGTATCTCCCATATGATATTTATAATGCACATTTTTATTGCATGCGTGCAGTACTTTACACTTTTCTCTATTAAATGTCATTTGCCATGTGTCTGCCCAGTTCTGAATGCTGTCTAGATCATTTTGAACGACCTTTGCTGCTGCAACAGTGTTTGCCACTCCTATTTTTGTGTCGTCTGCAAATTTAACAAGTTTGCTTACTATACCAGAATCTAAATCATTAATGTAGATTAGGAATAGCAGAATTAATGCTGCTGTTGCCGGTGCTGAGCCGAGTTGAGGTTGTCCTGGGCCAAATGACCAGGCGATCTCTTAGGAGCACATGCTGCACTACGTTTTTGGACGAGCCTTTGTGCTCCTCCCACCCCTCTCTCAACAGATTGAGGATGCCGCGAAGCTGTCGGCCGTACAAGAGCTCGAAGGGGGGAGAACCCTGTCGAACTCTGCGGCACCTCTCTCACTGCGAAAAGTTTTTGCTCTTGATTAACAAAACGTCTCAGCATCTGCTTTAACCCTTTAATAAAGATTCTTCTGTATTTTAACCCTTTGTGGTCCTATGTCGGATCTGGTCCCACATTGCAATTATTCCTATCCGGTCCAATGTCAGACCCTGTCCGACATCATCAAAAAGATGCAAAAAACGGGTTTCTAGTCATTTTTTCTCCGGAAAAAGCCGAGAAAACCATTCAATGGTCGAGTGGGAGCGACAGGAGCCGAGACAAGCCGAAAAAAAAAAAAAAGGGCGTATCTCATGAATAGTCATACTTGCCTCTGGCATCAGATAAGGACGGCCATAAGGAAACAAGCTGGTTGGTGCTGAATCAGCGCTCAAAGAATACTGGACATTTGCAGAGCTTTTTTGAGATGTTATAGTAATAAAATAATGACTTGGACTGCATTATTGAGGAGTTTGGTGATAAAACGAGTGATCAGGAGATGATTGATCGGTATGTACGACTATTATTATTATTATTATTTATTTCTTAGCATATGTGAAAGCTATAGCTTAACTTAAAGGGTGGGGCGGGGCTGGAGATGCCTAGTGAGTGCTTTGTTGATATGCAGGGACTTTTAAACCCGTTTGACTGTGGGGAAAAAAAATACTTTTAAACAGCGCGTCTAAAATCAACTGCGCGTGTGAAAATAAATTGGACCTGACGCGCCTGACACGCACTTAATAAATGGACTGAAAAGGGTTAAGGTCTGATTAAAGCATTCCACTAAACCATCCGTCTGTGGATGATAAACAGATGTGCTGATGGGACATATTTTTTGAATTTTGCACACTTGCTGTAACGTGTTAGACAGAAAGTTAGTTCCACGATCAGTCTGGATTTCCTTGGGGATCCCTATTCTTTACATAATATGCAATAATTCTTTGGCTATTGCAGCTGCACTAGTGGACCTCAATGGAACTGCCTCCGGGTATCGTGTTGCATAATCTTCCATCTAATATATGCGTATACCCGGAATCAGAAGGTAGCAAAGGGCCCACTATGTCCATTGTAATGTGTTCAAAAGGAGTGGAAATGATTGTATGGTACGGCAGCTGCACCGTGGCAGACAGGGAGAGGCTTCAGAGAGTAATAAGAGCAGCACAGAAGATCATTGGCTGCCCTCTCCCCTCCCTGATGGATATTTACATCTCCCGCTGCCTCAGCAGAGGAAAAACCATCATTAAGGACAGCTCCCATCCTGGTTCTGATCTGTTTAACCTGTTGCCCTCAGGGAGACGTTACAGGTGCATCAGAACAAGGACTAACAGATTCAAGAACAGTTTTTTCCCAAAAGTCATAACCACTCTAAACTTACACATGCATTGACTTCACAGTATAGGTATATAGCGTCTCAGAACTGTGCACTTTACAGCCCCCTCACCTCCCCCCCGGGCACTACTTATTTTATCTTATGTTGTTATATTTATTTATTTTATTTTATTTATCTTATTTATCTTATGTACATGTTGGCACTGAAAAAAGGAGTGGCTCTTAATCTAATTGTACATGTGTATAGTGACAATAAAGGCATTCAATTCAATTCAAGTCCTACCCAATAAAATCGAGCCAATATCCGCTCCCTTGTCTTATCAGCTCCGAGGTGCCCCGCAAAAGGGATATGATGCGCCAGCCTCATGACCTTGGTCCGACAAGGCGGGGGAACCAGTAATTGTGTTACAGGCTGTCCTGTGCCCGTGGCGAGGTTTACCCTATACAGTAATTGCCCCTTGATAATGAAGTGTGGAAATACTAGCGCCCCAGCGCCATCAACATCCTTACCTTCAATAGACTGGACCTGTCCCCAAGTGTGCACTAGTGAGGGGTCGTTGTGTTATCCCCACACTATGTCCGCACTTGAGTGCCACATGTCAGTAACCTTGCCTGCTCGGTCACACTGCGTTCCGACTCCTTTTGATTAGCGTTTGTTACCATCATTGCTTTCTCCCACCAGACCCCAGCCTCGTCTCATTAATACTCCTTCCCACTTTCCAATCTGTCTGTCTTTATTTGTTTTTCTAGGACGAAAGAGGAGAGAAAACATTTCACTGTGAAAAGGAAAAACATCACCAATTATTTCCTTTTTTTGTTTTCTGCCACGTTTACGTCGCACTCTGCCATTAATTTAACTAATTATTTCTAATTTGGCCAGTCTCAACCCAGAATTATTGGGTGTGGTAGCCTTTCCGCCACCCCAACTACTCGGTGACGTTTCATCGGTTCTACCAATAAGTATACTTTTACGATGGGGTATGTCGCCGTATCTCCATGGATACAGGAGATCATGACATGGCCTTGTGGCTGCCACAACACACCGCCCAAGAGAGCTGCCTTAATTAAGGTCTGCCAACACCCGGTGTCCACTAATGCGTGGGTTTTCACCTAAAACCACATCAACAATACAAGGCCCCTCCCGACCATTTTCCCCTCGCTTACTCGCTTCAGGTGCCCAATTGCATGTCGCCACGTAACACTCCATTGCCGATGGGCATGACCTGGCTTGATGTCCCGGTTGGTTACATCTAAAACAAGTGTGGGGGAAGGAGGGAGCATTGGTTAGATATCTGTCCCATTGCTGGTATGGCAACGGGGCAGGTGCAGCAGCTCTACCCCAAGGAAGCTGTGAGCAAGCTGGTGCTGGCTGAGACCAGAGAGTCCTCGAAGTCCTCAGCTAGTGTTAATGCTGCCTCCAGAGTGGCAGGGTTGTTTTAATTCTGTTTACTCCTGTTGGTGAAGTCTGCTACGAGGGTCTCAGGGCGGTCTTTCAGCACTGTGCTTTTGTACACTTTTCTGGCCTGTGTAATGCGGCTCTGCTCTGGGTATATGATCTCACAGCAGTGCTCTCCCACTGCGACTAGAGCTGGCATTCCCTGCACCAAAGGCTGTTAGAAATATTCTTACCTTACTGTGTTTACTGCCTTGTCTGTCTTTCTTTTTTCCCTCTATACTGCCTTTCTTTCCCTTACTTTTCTTTGTTTTCTTCTTACTCCTGAAGATATTTCAGTTTTCTGTTAATATTTTTATTTTTAGAGTTGTTTCTTATTTTAAAACTGTCTTCCTTTGTTCTCTCTTTCTTCTTGCTGTTATATTAGTGATTTATTTCATGATTTATTCTGCTGAAAATAATAAAAGATTTATAAATTTAGGAGCTCATCTTAGTGTCTTCACTGTTGAACTGTTGAACTCTCTGTCTTTCTCTCAGGTAGCCCCGATGCTGGACCCCGGGTTATCTTCACGGTTGATCTTTGGCACCCGAATGTAGCCGCGGCAGAAAGACAAGCCCTGGATTATATCTTCGCACCGGGGCGCTGAATCAACGAGAGAGAAGTACGCCTCAAAACCACCAGAAACACTGTACCCCCTCGTCCCTCCCCTCTCCCCCTTCCCTCCCCTCAACCCCACTCCCCTCATCTCCCCTTCTCCCCCTCCCCTCAACTCACCTCACCCTCTCCCCTTAACCCCATTCTCCCCACTCCCCTTACATCTCCCACTCCCCTGAACGTCGCTTCCCTCTCCCCTCACATCTCCCTCTCCCCTCGACTCCACTCCCGTCTCACTCCCCCACTCCCCTCTCTCCTCACATCTCCTCTCCCTCTCCCTCTCCCCTCTCCTCTCCCTCTCCTCTTAAGGTTCAAGACTTCTCACTAATATAAACTAATACAATCAACCTCTACCATAATAATGTATAATAACAAATATTTCTGTATATAAATTATATCTATATATATATATCTATATCTATATCTATATATATATATATACCCCACTCTATACATTTTAACATTTCATGTCATGCTTTTTGTAAGATATATCTATACATCTCTGAAAAACATTTTGTATAAAAGTATTACTGCAAGTTCTATAAATATGCATCATGATTAATAAATACATAAATAATTCAATAAATACATGTCTGCATTTTCTTCCTGTGCCTTTAGGAGTATTTATTAGCTCAGCAAGTATGAAAGAAATCCATTCATTAGTGTGTCGATGAGCTGATTGGACAAATGTATCTTTCTCTCTCTCTCTCTCTCTCTCTCGCCATCCCTTTCTCTCAAGTTATTATTATTTATTTATTTATTTATTTATTAGAAGACACCCTTATCCTAACGTTCCCCCTTTTATAAAAAATGAAGTCCTGGAGAGAGAGCTGTCCCGTTCCGGCACGATTGTGTCGCCTCTAAAAATGATACCGCTTGGTTGTGAAAGCTATGATATTAAACACGTAATGTCTTTTAGGAGATAAAATGAGGGACCAGGAGGAAATACTGTAAAGATCACTGTATACAGTAAGGACTATAATATTTATGAGTTCTGAAACTATGAGATGTTTCAAGTGTGGAGAGCATGGGCACATGAAGCAGGTCTGCCCCCAAAATAAACAACCAGCTGACGGTGCGGACAAGGTTATCAAAGAACACAGGTGGAAGAGCCGGAGAGTAAGGAGGCTGGGCAGGAGAGACCAGAACCAGCACCCCGGAAAAAGAGACCTGTTACTGAGACTGAGAGCCAGGTGCTGCCTGCCCAGCAGACCCTGTCAGTGAGGCAGAGAAACACACCAGCGATCACCTGTGTACAGCAGTTATAAAAAAGCTAAGGGTTAAAAATCCCTGAAAGCGGTGAAGGTGAGTCAGTATGGGGCCCTGTGTCTGCTTCTCACAGTGTGCCTGTCACTGCGGTGCTCAGGGCTTGGGGACAGGGAGTCACGACAGAGCCTGACCTCAGTCTGGTATGCTTACCAAAACGTGGCCCGTGTAAGTCAGAAAATGGTACTGTCAAAAAGTGATGTTTGTATTGCAAGTCTTATGCATGTGCCAGTTTATGTACCTTTCTTTTTTCAATATATACACTAATAGCAGTAGTATGGTCCAGTGGTTAAAGAAAAGGGCTTGTAACCAGGAGGTCCCCGGTTCAAATCTCACCTCAGCCACTGACTCATTGTGTGACCCTGAGCAAGTCACTTGTACTCCGTCTTTCGGGTGAGATGTAATTGTAAGTGACTCTGCAGCTGATGCATAGTTCACACACCCTAGTCTCTGAAAGTCGCCTTGGATAAAGGCGTCTGCTAAATAAACTAATAATAATAATAATAATAATATAGCCTACAGCAGCATTTTTCAACTGGTGGTCCTCTACCGGTCTGCGGAGCCAAAGTTGCCGGGTCACGGCAGTGGGCCAAAAAAAAAAAAAAAAAATTACGCTGGAAGAAAAATGTCTTATTTTTGGCAGGTTAAATTAAAAAATATATATTTTTGTAAAAACAAAACATAAAATACATGTTATCAGCTCATTTCTATTAGTCTTATCCAGACACAACAGGCCTATTTGTACTTATATAACAATGTGCGCAAAAATTTCAAAAGTTTCACAGCTTCATTTCAAATAATTTCTCCCCACAATACACACTGTGGCAGCCGCTTAGCTAAGGAGCCCAATCAGCACATCTTCCCCAGCGACCTCGCATGCTCGCATGACGCCTTGTGGGTGCAGACGCAGTGCAAAAAGCTGAACAGTACCCATTTTATCATGCAAAGCAAAAACTGTGACCTGTGGAAATACCTGACTTGGTTTCAAGAAATTACCTATATGGGAGCAATATCCTTTTTGTAACGAGGTGACCAGAACTGAACACAATATTCTAGGTGAGGTCTTACTAATGCATTGTAAAGTTTTAACATTACTTCCCTTGATTTAAATTCAACACTTTTCACAATATATCCGAGCATCTTGTTGGCCTTTTTTTATAGCTTCCCCACATTGACTAGATGAAGACATTTCTGAGTCAACATAAACTCCTAGGTCTTTTTCACAGTTCCCTTCTTCAATTTCAGTATCTCCCATATGATATTTATAATGCACATTTTTATTGCCTACATGCAATACTTTACACTTTTCTCTATTAAATGTCATTTGCCATGTGTCTGCCCAGTTCTGAATGCTGTCTAGATCATTTTGGATGGCCTTTGCTGCTGCAACAGTGTTTGCCACTCCTCCTATTTTTGTGTCGTCTGCAAATTTAACAAGTTTGCTTACTATACCAGAATCTAAATCATTAATGTAGATTAGGAATAGCAGAGGACTTAATACTGATCTCTGTGGTACACCACTGGTTACCTCGCTTCTTTGTCTTGAAGGGAAAGAGGGAATAAATGGTTTGCATAAAGAGGGGACATTACTCCCGGTGCTGTCCAGGATTGACTTTAAGGTCCTTCTTATCACCTATAAAGCCCTAAATGGTTTGGCTCCGGCCTATTTGAAGGATTTTTTAGTCCCGTATGCCCCTGGCCAGCCACTCCGATCCCAAGTTCTGAGGGTCGACCTCACCAGTGTATTGGTGGTGCAGTGTGAGGTTCTGAGGGTCGACCTCCTGCTAGTGTGAGGTTCTGAGGGTCGACCTCACCAGTGTATTAGTGGTGTAGTGTGAGGTTAGTAGAGGGATTGGAGAATATATCAAGGCAGGTAAAGAGGTAGGGGAGCAGGAGACTGACTCCATGTGTAGCCATGCTGGGGGTTGTGACAGAAATAGAATGATTCTTGGTGGTAAATCTCCCCCCCGACCTGTGAGGGTGCTAAGGGAACAGAGTATCCTGGACTGGATGGATGGCCTAAGAATTCATTCCCAGGTGTAACGGGGGGGGTCTGTGCTGACTATCTGGCGCATGCGTGGTACTGCAGGAAGGGGGCAGCAGCCTCGTAGATCTGCCTGTCAGTCATGGCAGTGACACGGAGAGGTGGGGAAGAGGGTGTGTTGGCTTTCCCTTTCTCTGAGTAGCTGAGAGGCGGGCCTTGTGGGATTGCTCGGTCCATAAGTTCTGCGCTTGGTTATGCATTCGGGTGGCCGTGCACAGAGACGCTGGCTGAGAAGGCCAGTGTAAACATAGACCAGGCAAGAATGCCAGTGGTTGGAGCGAGCGACCAAAACATGCAAGCACGGCTGAGGAAGACAGCCAGCAATAAATAAACCATTTATTAAAATATATTGTTACGTACCCAAGGGGATGTGTGCAGTGATAGGGGAACTTTGGCCATCCCAATGTATAGTGTATAACAGCGTAGGACGGAGATCCCGAGATGACCGGCTTAGCGGCAGTGGGGGCACTGCGTAAGCAGCACGTTTATTTTGTAGTTTTATTACTGTGTTTTATTTTCCCTTTTTATTTCGCCTTTTGTTTTCATTATTATTATGAGCACCTGCAAGTGCATTGGCATCAACCGGACTGTAAACCAGTGTTGGTAACTCTGTGGTCCTGACTACCATTGCCGGTATTCAGGCCACCGGAAACAGCGCCCTCTACAGGCCAAAATAAATCGGTGTGCTGGAGCGGCGTTTCAACTACTCTGTCTCCTGTATCAATGAATTACCCACCACCCTTCCACACCGGGTTAAAAGGAAGTCGGTCATCTAGAAAGGGGGTGGAGCTTAGTGCACTTATTCATCGACCTGGAAGGGAAACGATGTGGCAGCAGCGGATTGGAGGAGTGGCTGCAGTCGTTTACCAAGGGGTCATAAGTGACGGTACAAATAGGGGACGGAGTGACGTGATCTGTTCCTTCGTTTATGTCAAGGAAACAACCCGGAAGGACCAGTGTTTATATATATTGTACCGTGAGTGTTTTGTTTGTTTGTCTCTAATTTGTTACTTGGTATTTATTAGTAGACGGCTAACACGTTCTGGAGCTGTCGCCAGAGGCCAGCAATAACCCGGCCATCACTTCACCTGTATCACAATATAAATTGTATTTGCACCACAAGCACTACCGCACGCACCCAGGACTGGTGACCGTGTTTGTATATTGCTGTATTGCCTGGGATTATTATTTAAGGTCACCAGATCAGGATTATAAAGAACCTCCTTGCACTTTGGATTCTTGTTGTCTGCCTTTCATTGATCACTCCTGCACCTCCACACTGTTAACCACTTTGCCACACAGGGTGGATGTGCAGCCAGCGTAGAACATTACGGGTATTAGCTGCCCAGTAATAGAATTGAAAATTGGGCAAAGCCAGGCCTCCTAATTGGTTCATTCTCTGAAAAAAGATTTTGCGAATGCGTGGAACTTTTTTTATTCCAAATAAAGGCTGAAATGATTTGATCAAGTTTATGAAAAAAAGGATTTAGGGATCAAAACTGGAATGCACTGAAAGAGATCGGAGAATGTAGGAAATGTATTCATTTTAACAGAATTGACATGACCAGCAAGCGATAATGGAAGTAAAGACCAGCGTTTAAAATCTTGTTCAGTGCGTGCTAAAGGAGGAGTAAAATTTGATTAAAAAAGATTAGTAAATTTACTTGTGACACAAATGCCCAAATAGGTAAAACAATCATATGTAATCTTAAAGGGAAAGGTATTTAGTGGATACTGATGAGCAGCTGCATTAATTGGAAATAATTCACTCTTATGTAAATTTAGCTTATAACCAGAAATTACACCAAATTGTTCTAAAATGGAAACTGGCTCCCGATCACCGCTCGCATCCAGTTCAAGACTCTTGTACTAGCCTACAGATGCCTTGACCAGACTGCACCCAGCTACCTCCAGACCCTCATCTCTCCCTATACCCCCACTCGACCTCTCCGCTCCGCCTGCACTAGAAGACTGGTTCTACCTCCTCTACGCTCCCCTGCCTCCAGAGCCCGCTCCTTCTCCACCCTCGCCCCGCAGTGGTGGAATGACCTTCCTACAGATGTCAGGATTGCCCAGTCCCTGACCACATTCCGGCACCTCCTCAAGACTCACCTCTTCAGAAAGCACCTGTAGAACTCCTCTGTTCTTCCCCCGGGACACTTATCACCCTTCCTTAAATGCGCTTTACTTGCTCTTATCTGCCCCCTGTTTTACTGCATTTAATCCTGTACTTCAGAGTACTGTAATCTGCCAAGTGTTTAATCTGTAGTATTTTTTGCATTTAATCATATCCTGATGTAACTATCACTGACACTTATCTGCTGTATTATTGAATTGTATTTTGTCACACTTGTACTTGCTTGAACCAAAGTCATTGTATTTATCTTGCTCTTAATTGTATTATTACTTGTACTGTGATACTTGAAATGTATTTGCTTACGATTGTAAGTCGCCCTGGATAAGGGCGTCTGCTAAGAAATAAATAATAATAATAATAATAATAAGCAGCAGGGTCTCCCTCTTAGATACTGACTACTACGAAAAGCTATTGAAAGTGGCTCAATAGCAACTGCAAAAAGGAAGGGAGAAAGAGGACAGCCCTGCCTAGTTCCACGCTGGAGTGGGAAAGATTTAGAGTGTTATTTGTACGGACAGAGGCAAGAGGGGATGAATATAGCAGTCTTAACCCAGGAAATAAAATTGTCACCAAAGCCAAATCTGCGCAAGGTTTCAAAGAGATCGTCCCACTCAACACGATCGAAAGCTTTCTGTGCATCGAGAGAGACAAGTACCTCTGGGAGGTTGGAGGTCGAAGGACTATACATAATGTTTAACAAGCATCTGAGATTAAAAAATGAATGCCTGTTTTTTATGAATCAGTTTTGGTCTGGAGAGATTCCAGACGTCGCGTCAAAATTTTAGCCAAGATCTTTACATCGGTGTTAAGGAGGGTAATAGGACAGTACAACCCGCACTCAAGGGGGGGCATTTATTTCCCTCTGGTCTACTGTTGGGCCTACTGGTGCTCGGATCTGCTTAATTACATTTGAAGATGCTGATTGCCAGAGTTGGTGGGCTAGAATTTTACTAGCTTTGTCTCCATGCTCATATAAAGCATGCCGTGATTTGAACAATATCTCTCCTGCCAGATTGGTGGATAATGAATTAAATTCCACCTGCAATGTAAGTCTCTCTTTGTATAAAGCAGGTTGTCCAATTGTAAAATAAGGGTTGTTAATTCGACAATCTTTTTGTTCGTTTTTTTCATTTCATGGGCAGCATAGAATATAATCTGTCCCCGTAGGAAGGCTTTCAAAGCTTCCCACAGGGTGGAGGAGGACACATCAGGTTCCTGTCCCACCCTGTCCTGTCAAAAAAAAATCCCGTCCCATCCCATCCCGTGATAAACAGAGATCAACTATTATTTGGAGGTACAGATATTTTCGTATTCATGAATAAAATTAGGGTTTATACGGTTTTGTATTAAACACTGCCGGTATACTACTAGTAATTTGTTTTTAGTTTTTGTTTTTTCAGAAAAAAATACAGTGCAAGCACAGGGTCTTTATAAGCACAATGTGCAATATAATGATGTAATGTATAAATTCAGTTACTAAGCAACCCCGCTCAGAGATTTTAGTATGTCAATGCCACAATAAACTGTCAGTGAAATACAGTATTATGAACGATTAATTCATAAAAAAAAATAAACAACCAAAAAAACATGGTATTGAAATAATATTTCATAAACGTTCAGGGAGTATCCATCATGTATTTATTTATTAAAAATCGTAGTATTAAGGTCTTTTCACACTGAGCGTGTCGCGTCACAGCGCCAGCATCCAGCGCATTTTGACGCCATCAAGCTGCTTTCACACCAAAGGCATTCAGATCATTAGACCGGAAGAAACTGCAAACCTGTGATGCACAAGAAGTCAAGATGTATTATTATTAAATAATATACTTATTAATTACTACTCGTTCATGTGTATGATGGAGCACTGTCCCTTAAAATAAAAACCTAAACAGCCATAGTTAAAACAAATAAATAAAAGAGCACAGTGCAAATAAGAAAAAATATCCGATTATTATTATTATTATTATTATTATTATTATTAATAATAATAATAATAATAATAATAATAATAATAATAATAATAATAATAATTACCCTACTGCTGACTGTTTAAGAACATAAGAACATAAGAAAGTTTACAAATGAGAGGAGAACATTCAGCCCATCTTGCTCGTTTGGTTGTTAGTAGCTTATTGATCCCAGAATCTCATCAAGCAGCTTCTTGAAGGATCCCAGGGTGTCAGCTTCAACAACATTACTGGGGAGTTGGTTCCAGACCCTCACAATTCTCTGTGTAAAAAAGTGCCTCCTATTTACTGTTCTGAATGCCCCTTTATCTAATCTCCATTTGTGACCCCTGGTCCTTGTTTTTTTTTTTCAAAAAAAAAGTCCCTGGGTCGACATTGTCTATAACTTTTAGGATTTTGAATGTTTGAATCAGATCGCCGCGTAGTCTTCTTTGTTCAAGACTAAATAGATTCAATTCTTTTAGCCTGTCTGCATACGACATGCCTTTTAAACCCAGGATAATTCTGGTTGCTCTTCTTTGACTCTTTCTAGAGCAGCAATATCCTTTTTGTAACGAGGTGACCAGAATTGAACACAATATTCTAGGTGAGGTCTTACTAATGCATTGTAAAGTTTTAACATTACTTCCCTTGATTTAAATTCAACACTTCTCACAATATATCCGAACATCTTGTTGGCCTTTTTATAGCTTCCCACATTGTCTAGATGAAGACATTTCTGAGTCAACATAAACTCCTAGGTCTTTTTTCATAGATTCCTTCTTCAATTTCAGTATCTCCCATATGATATTTATAATGCACATTTTTGTTGCCTCGTGCAATACTTTACACTTTTCTCTATTAAATGTCATTTGCCATGTGTCTGCCCAGTTCTGAATGCTGTCTAGATCATTTTGAATGACCTTTGCTGCTGCAACAGTGTTTGCCTCTCCTATTTTTATGTCATCTACAAATCTAACAAGTTTGCTTACTATACCAGAATCTAAATCATTAATGTAGATTAGGAATAGCAGAGGACCTAATACTGATCCCTGTGGTACACCACTGGTTACCTCGCTCCATTTTGAGGTTACAGAAAATAGAATTGGCTCGACATAATGTACTGGCATTTTGTACTCTTATAACCTTGCTCGCATAACCTTGTATGCTTTGCCTAAGATAAAGTTTTTTACAAGGAACCGCAAGATGCCTACACTGCAGCTGCGGCTGTGAGATAAAAGGATGAGCCAGACGTGTCTTTTTACACGTATATACCCAAACCACCCATCCTTTTATCTGTTTGCTTAGTTTTATGCCACGTATGCATAGTTATAAGTTGTTTCTCTTATATGCTAATACCTGAATCATCATTGGCTAACCCTCTGCCTTGCTGACAGTTTTAAGGTATATAAGAAACTGATCTAACTCTGTATGTTGGAACACTGCTCGATGATTATCTAGCACCCTGTGTGTTGAGAGTGTTTTCAGTTTGCAAACTTAAGAAATAAAGGCCTGTGTGTTTGGAACTCGCAGTCTCTCTTCCTTTTATTAGAATTTCCACGACAGTTTTTTGGCGACGAGGGATGGGATGGCTAGCTCCGTTTGCTGATTGCTCCCGGGGACTTCGAGGTTAACCGTCGACGGGGGCTGCTTAAAAGTGGCTCAGGGAACCACACTCTGAAATAGTTTCGGAGGAGAAGGACCCGCCTTGAACCCGGCTGGGAGCATCGGTGGACGGATACGCCATCCCGAACAAAGACAAAGGGTGAGACTGGTTTTCCTCATATGTAAAATAGACCAATTGGTAAGGTTCTGGGAACCTGATAAAACCCATTCTGGGAACGGGCTGCGCAGAAAGAGTTCTGGGAACTCTATTGTCTAGGAGACAAAATTAAGATAGACCACGTGGTTCAGGTTCTGGGAACCTGATAAAACCCATTCTGGGAACAGGCTGCGCAGAAAAGTTCTGGGAACTTTGTTGTCTAATAGACATAGAAATCCTGATCCGGAAACAGGTAAATTAAGTGATTCGACTGATCTATGAATAATACTAATAAGTAATTACAAATGAAACTAGTTAAAAAGACATCGTATGAAATACCAAATATTGAACCAAAAATAACAATTGAAAAAATTAAATGCACAGTTTAAAAAAAAAAAAAAAAAAAGCCATACTACTAGTGTAGTTGATCAATATACCAAGTGCACTGTCGGATGGTCAAAAAAAAAAAAAAAAGGTTATTTTTCTGTGCGAGTGGTACAAATAAAAATAGGCAGTGATATAGTGTGGACGACAGATAACCGTGTGAATGAGTGAGTGAATGAGTGTTATCTGATAATTGTGTGTGTGTGCGCGTGTGTGGGTTTGATTACAGTGGGGTCAAGTAATAGTAAAAAGGAGGTCTGTCTCCCGGACCCGCTGGTTGGACCGGGACAAACGATGGCTGATAAATGGGGTCATGGTGTTGTAGACCAGGTTGTTCTGTGGCATAAAATAGCTGATTTCCCATTAAAAGGAACCCTGAGTGAAAGAAAATGACAAGAATGTAGGGGAAAGTTAGAAGAGTTTGAGAAGACAAATAAAGAGAAAAAGAAAAATAAAGTTGACTGGGATAGTTATAGGAAATGGGAACGAGAAGCCGAACGACAAATAGCATTGCAGGCTAAAGGCATAATGGTAAAAGCAAGTCAGAAAGATAGTACTGAGGAAGAGAAAAAAAAGACAGAGAAATAGAGATTACGATGAGGAAAGAGACTGCCCCCCCGATTGTGTTCCTGTTCCCACAGCCCCTGCTCCTGCTCCTCGGCCCGACCGGCCCGTCCAGGTCCATCAACAGCCTCCGCCCGCAGCAGAGAGTCCGCTGCCCGCACCTCCGCCTCTGACATCCACCCCAAGCAACCCGACAGGTTTCCAGGGTGGTTCCCAATGGATTTGGTCCCCTTGGTCGCCCCCTGGACTGAGCTCCTTACCATCGCCAGAATCCCCCGAGACATCAGGATCTCCCAGCACGCTCACTACACGGTCGGGACTAAAAGGCAATCCGAACAACGCCATTATCATGGCCCCCCTGACAGCGTACCCAAATCCACAGCCAAGACCGGCAGAAGGACAACCGGGACATGAGGACTGGCTGCCAGAGGTCCTGATTCAGCGCACCTGGAGACAAGATGAGATTAAAGACATTGCTAAAGACTTGCCCGACCCAACTAAGGATGCAGTTCAGTTCAGCGAGCAGATGACCCGTCTTGTACGTCAATACAAACCCTCTGCCGCTGAAATAGGACACATTATGCGATGCAAATTAAAGCTTCGCTGGGAGGACATTGAAGATACTTTTGACGAAAATCTGACGTGGAAACCGGCAGGGGATGGAGAATATCAACCGCAGTTTGAACAGTTGCTGGACAGATTGAAACAGCATTACCCTGCTAAGACCGATTGGGATGCTATACATAGCTGCACACAGCACTCCAAATAGTCTCTAGAGGAATATAGACAAAGATTGGAGACGTGCTTCCGCAAATACAGCGGACTCCGACTAGGCACCGATGAATACAACAGTCTTTTAAAAGCAGCCATAGTAAACAGACTCGTACCTGCCCTGAATAAACAGGTACGGATGACATGCATTGGATGGGAGACGGCTCCCCTCATTCAGGTTATCGAACATTGCAAGCACGCTGAAAGACAACAACAGAAGCAAGAGAGCAATCAAAAGACAAAAGACGAAAAAGAAGGAGTCAAATTGCAAGCAGCCCAGCTGGCTTATTATCAGGGCGAAGGACCAACCCGAGGCGGATACCAACGCGGACGGGGCGGACGTGGGACGAGGGGTCGAGGAGGGGGAAGCGGAGGTGGTGGCAACAGAAACTTCCAGAACCAGAATAAAGGCACTAGTTGCTATAATTGTGGCCAGGAAGGACATTTTGCTAGAGATTGTCAGTGACAGCAGCAACAACAACAAACCAACGGGAGTAACTGGCAGAGCGCTCCCCCACCGCAAGTAACACTATACAAACCGAAACCAGAATGAAACGAGGCAGGGACAGCTGACACCAAAACAGCGAACAAGCAGTACGTGCTAACGTTTTCTAAACCACAAGAAGCCCCCACCGTTGATCTCTTCGTGAATGGTGAGTCATTTGAATTCTTAATTGATACTGGTGCTGCAATGTCTGTCATAAATGCTAGAACTATACCCAACCCAATGATATCAAATGAATCAGTAAAAACAGTGGGAGCCTCGGGAGTAGTATTGAGGGAGAAAGTTATGATGCCTTTACCCGTACAATATGAAGGGAAAATGTTTATGCATCGGTTTATTTTCTCTGAATGCTGCCCTTGCAACCTAGCGGGACGAGATCTACTATGTAAATTCAATTGTGAAATTAAATGTGAGCAAAGCGGAGTTACCGTCTCGTGTCCCTTGATGATGGCCCAAATGATTGAGACCCGTAGTTGGTTCTATTCATGGGATATACAAAACGTAGGTGAACAAATTGAGGAATTGTTTAAATTGGCTCGACAACATTGGGGTCATGAAACTGGGTTTATATCACCTTATGCCTTACATTGCACTGCCCTGTACTCACCTTTATCGAGAGACTAAAAATTTGAGAAAAAGTGGTTAGCACAACCTCCATCTAACGAAACAATTACGTGCACAGCCTTGTATATAGGTTCACGCTTTTGTGTTGCAGCCATTAAACTGAATGGCGATCAGTTTTTACTTTACCACACAACTGACTCTCTGCCACATATGTTTAGCAAAAACCGATGATGTAGAGTGGAAAGATACTGGCGACTGGCTTAAGTCTGTGTTGCAGGTGACTGACTGGCAAAGTGAAGACGGGTTCAAATTCTCCCCCAGTGCTCGCGCTGTTTGTGCTCCTTTCTTTTGGGTCGCGCCTGTCCAACGGGGAATCCATGGGGCAGAGAACCGAGATGCGCCCCCTGAGGAGGCACTGGGAGGCACGTTTTCATCCTTGCTGATCGGCCTCCCGATTCTCTATGGGCAAAAGATAAGTATGATATTGGCCTTATGAAAGGGGCAGAGCCCCCTAACAGTCACACAAAAAAAAGCACACACCGCCTAGCCGCGCCCAGTATCCTCTCAGCAAGGAAGCACAGGAAGGCATTGCTCCTGTGCATGCGTCTTTGGTCTCTAGAGGAGCTATCGTGCCCTGCCCAGACTCGCCTTGCAACACCCCGATTCTCCCAGTCCGCAAAGCCTCGGGAGAATGGCGATTTGTCCAAGACCTCAGGTTAGTAAATGACGCGATACATGCAAGGGCCCCTATTGTGCCGAACCCAGTTACTGTTTTGTCAGCTGTTCCCCCAAGTGCGAAGTGGTTTACTGTTGTTGATTTAGCAAATGCATTTTTTAGCATCCCCGTTGCAAGGGACTCACAGTTTTGGTTTGCTTTCACCTTTATGGGGAAACGATGGACCTGGAGTTATGCCTCAAGGGTTCACCGAGTCACCAGCTGTCTTTTCTGCCGCTTTGGCGCAGAATCTGGAAGGTTTTGTTCCCCCTGGTGGAAGCAAACTCATACAGTATGTGGATGATTTGCTTTTATGTTCTGAAACTCAGCACGCGTGCGAAACTGATACAAGAGCTCTTTTAGAGTACCTAGCTCGTAATGGCCATAAGGTATTGTAGCAGGGCGGTAGTAAGCCCTGCTTATTGATATGTGTTTGTTTGTTTTATTTTCAGAACGAGGGTTCCCCCTCCGCCCCTGTGTTATTTTGTGTTTGTTTATTTTGATGATTTAGTTGTATTTATATGACGGCGAGCGCTGTATGTTTTGTTATTGTTTGTATTTTGACGGCGTAGCCAGTTTGTTTTGTTTAGCGGGGATGGGTAGCCCCATCCACAACATAATTAAAACTCGTGCAGAAGGTGGCCATCTCCCGAATTAATTAAGTGATTTAATTTGTTGCTAATCGGGAGATGGTCACCTGTTATAAAAAGCCTGCAGCTCTCTAGCTCGGGGTTGGAGTGTTTAAGAGGATAAGCGAGAGCGAGAGGAGATACATTTATTTAAAACGTACGGATCAGTGAAGGCAGTTGCTCAGCCTGACCGTATTTATTTTGTGTTCGAGATTTATTTTTGTTTACTTGTTTTATTTCTGCTCTGCGAGCAAGTGGTTATTTTTGTTTAAATATTTATTTTTGGATCTCTTTAAATAAAACGGCGCCCGCGCCACTGCACCGTACCTTTGTTTTTGTTGTGCCGCCTTCTGGTCTGACGTCACCACTCGTCAGCCCTGTCACAGGTATCAAAAAAAAAAAAAGCTGCAACTCGTGGTCACCATCTGTAAAATACTTGGGACACAATATTACACCGAAGGCAGGAAATTGGGCCTGGGCGTGTCACTGCAATTCTGACACTGCCCCAGCCTGCCACAAAAAAAACACATGATGACGTTGCTAGGTATGGCTGGCTACTGTAGAGCTTGGATTCCAGATTATGCTGCAGTAACTCAGCCCTTAGCTGACTTGATACATGGCCATAAGATGACTATGAAAGACACAATTGACTGGACTCCTGACGGACTAACTGCCCTAAAAAAAATTTAAACAACTCTTGTCCTCTCTGCCCCGTCTTGGGTTACCCGATCACTCTAAACCTTTTAACCTGTTTGTTTGTGAAAAGGGAGGGTTCATGTCGGCAGTACTGACACAAGAGCATGGGGGAAAACAACGTCCTGTGGCTTTTTACTCTAAGCACCTTGATAACGTAGCCCGAGGGCTAGTCTGTTGCTTGAGAGCGGTGGCCGCTGCCACTGAAGCTGTGCTGGCTAGTGCTGACCTAGTTGCAATGTGCCCTCTAACTGTACATGTTCCTCATGCAGTACATGCTCTCATTTCACAGGCCAAGACAGCACATCTGACTCCAGCTCGTCTACTACATTACCAGAATGTATTAATGACCATGTCACATGTTGTGCTAAAACGCTGTACTGTGCTTAACCCTGCTACACTTCTTCCTACAGAAGCCGATGGAGAGCCTCACGATTGCACCGCCTTAGTAGAACAGGTCTGCAAGCCACGACCCGATCTTACTGATGTGCCCCTATTGAACGCTGATGTATGTAAATGCCAGGCACACACTAACGCTTCTGATCCTGTATCTCAAGGGAATGCTGTTGCAGATGCTGCTGCTAAAGCAGCGGCCGCATCAACTCAGGCCTCTGTGCTCCAAATGGTGTCATTACCTGCCTTAACTGAATCTGTATTTTCTTTACAGGACTTAGCTGACTTACAACACAGTGTGGGACCTGCCGAGATAGCTCTGTGGAAAAACAAATGCTCTTATGATTCTACTCATAAGATTTGGCGAGGACCCACTGGGTTGCCTGCCCTTCCCCGTTCATGTTTCCCTTATGTAGCTAAGTTGGCACACGGCCAAGCCCATGTGTCAAAGGGAGGGGTGGTGAATGTTGTTAACAAGTTTTGGTTTGCTCCAGGTTTTTCTACATATGCTAACCAATTTTGTGCTAAATGTGTGATTTGTATGACCAACAATGTAGGTCGCAGCACGCCCATGTCCAGATCGGCTCATCCGAGGCCTGAGGACCCCCTTGAACATGTCATGATGGATTTTATTGAATTAACACCTTGCCAAGGTTACAAGTACTGCCTTGTGATAATTGACGCTTTTTCTAAATGGATTGAAGCATTCCCCTGCAGACATGCCACAGCTATGGCAGTAGCAAAAAGCCTGATGAGAGAGATTATACCCCGATGGGGTCTGCCATCTAAATTGACATCTGACAATGGTTCTCATTTTGTAAACAGTGTGGTACAGAACATTTCTGAAAGCCTACAAATTGATTTACGCACACACTGTAGCTACCACCCCGCAAGCGGAGGCTTGGTGAAGAGAGCGAACCAAACAATAAAAACTAAACTAACTAAGCTCATGGCTGAAACAGGGCTCTCCTGGGTTACAGTATTGCCATTGGCCCTGATGTACATGCGTGGACGCATGCACAGTACTACAGGGCTAGCACCCCATGAAGTATTAACGGGACGCCCAATGCGGATGCTGAACACACCTTTTCCTCAAAATAGGCTCACCCTAATGGGATGTGAGGATGAAATGGTAAAATATTGTGCTGCTCTTAACAATGTTCTGAAGTCTATTTTTCCCAGGGTAAAAGCCGCCCTACCCGAGCCGAAGGAAGGGGCGCTCCACAAGCTCCTGCCGGGGGACTGGGTGATCATCAAAGACCTCCGCCGGAAGCATTGGCATCAACAACGCTGGACAGGTCCGTTCCAGGTGCTCCTGACAACGCAGACAGCGGTGAAAATCGCTGAACGATCAACGTGGGTCCACGCCAGCCATTGCAGAAAAGTGCCCTATAGCCCGAAGGGAGATGTATCGCCCCTGGAACAACGAGACGGCTCGGATGGCCTTGGGACAGTCAGCTTTGGACCCCAGAGTCCTGACTGTTATTTTTCTTGGCAGCATATTAACTGTGTTTCTCATCTGGCTCTTAACTGAACTTAAAGATAAAAAAAAGAGCCAGATATTACAAACCACAGCTACGCTGAAAATCGCACAGAACTCAGAACAAAAAGAACATTGCACACATGGAGTGCAGAACATGATCGAAAACATGCGGACAACGGTTGGTGGACAATGCTCAACCATACTGTACGGAACACTTTGAACATTACTGACACTGGTTTATATATGGCGTAGTAATATTGTTGTTGTTTTTGCTTATCATAACCTGCGTGAAAAAGTTATGTACTAAAACTGTTGACACTGTTTTAAACATGCCCCTGCTTACTAATGATGACCAGTGTAATGATTCAAATGATGACCCTTTCAACAAAATGGCAGATGACCTAATGAGTTAAGATAGTGGGGAAAATCTGCAAGCGGGATACGTTGGGTCGTCACTTCGTTACTACATGTTAAACTTTGTAAATCTCGCTTTAACTTGTACTATTGTGTGTGTTTGAATCCATTTTCTGAATAAGGTTGAGACAAAGTCTCAAAAGGGAGGGAATGTAATAGAAATGTTACAGAAAATAGAATTGGCTCGACATAATGTACTGGCATTTTGTACTCTTATAACCTTGCTCGCATAACCTTGTATGCTTTGCCTAAGATAAAGTTTTTACAAGGAACTGAAGATGCCTACACTGCAGTTGGGATGTGCTGTGAGATAAAAAGGATGAGCCAGACGTGTCTTTTTACACGTATATACCCAAACCACCCATCCTTTTATCTGCTTGCTTAGTTTTATGCCACGTATGCATAGTTATAAGTTGTTTCTCTTATATGCTAATACCTGAATCATCATTGGCTAACCCTCTGCCTTGCTGACAGTTTTAAGGTATATAAGAAACTGATCTAACTCTGTATGTTAAAACACTGCTTGATGATTATCTAGCACCCTGTGTGTTGAGAGTGTTTTCAGTTTGCAAACTTAAGAAATAAAGGCCTGTGTGTTTGGAACTCGCAGTCTCTCTTCCTTTTATTAGAATTTCCACGACATCTCTTGTGTTATAATATTGGAAAAACATTTTGGAATTGGTTTTAGCCCCCTTAGCAATATTGATTTCTAGCTCTCTTTTGGCCTTTCTAACTTCCTTTTTGACTTGTGTTTGCAGTTCCAAGTACTCTTTCTGTGTACTTTGTTTTTGGTCCCTTTTAAACGCTCTGTAAAGTGCCTTTTTTCGCTGAATATTTTTTTTTTAATTGATCTATTAAACCATTTTGGCCATTTTGTTTTAGATTTAGATTTGTCTACTTTTGGGATGTAATTGTTTTGCGCCTCTAGTACTACATTTAACAAAAAAAAAAAAAAAAAACAGTCATCCTTTTTCTGTGGATGGTTTCTCTATTTTACTCCAATCTACTTCTGTTAGTCTCTGTTTCATACGTTCATAGTTTGCTTTTCCAAAATTGTAAACCTTAGCTTTAGTCATAACTTTTTGGGTTTTGAAAATCACTTCAAATGAGACCATGTTGTGGTCTGATTTTTCCAATGGCTCTCTGACCTCTGTTTTAGTTATTCTGTCTTCGTTATTTGAAAAGACTAAATCAAGGCATGCCTTCTCTCTAGTCGGTGTCTTGACAAATTGCGTTAGGAAGCAGTCATTTGTCATTTCCACTATTTCAATTTCGTCCGTCGTGCTCCCCACCGGGTTCTCCCATTTTATACGGGGGAAGTTGAACTCCCCCATTAGTATGGCTTCTCCCTTTCTACATGCATTTCGAATGTCATTGTGTAACAGATTATTTTGCTCAGCGTCTGAATTTGACGGTCTATAGCATGCTCCTATTATTATGCCCTTTGAATTTGTGTCCATTATTCTGACCTATATTGATTCTGCATTGTTTTCTTTGTCCTGAGTTAACACCTGGGTTTCAAGACTATTTCTTATGTATAGCGCTACCTCTCCGTCTCTTTTGTCCTGCCTGTCTTTCCTATACAGTGTGTACCCACTAATATTATATTCGTCTCCATCACTCTCAGACAACCAAGTTTCTGTAACACCTATCACATTGTAGTTACTTGTTAGTGCAGTAGCTTCAAATTCTAACATTTTGTTTCTGAGACTTCTAGCATTAAGATAAATACATTTAATGGTTGTCTTACCTGAGTTGTTGACCTTGTTTTGATGTGGTCTCCCTTCTGTTTTTTTGTTTTCTCCCCCTTCCTTTCTAGTTTAAATGTTTCTGGACCTCCTCAAGGATCCTTTCTCCGAGTAGATTGGTTCCCTTTCTGTTTAAGTGCAATCCGTCTCACCTATATAGATAGTCCTTGTTGTAGAATGTGCTCCAATGTTCAAGAAAGGTGAAGCCTTTTATGCGGGACTTCGCACCAGGATTTCAGCCATGCATTTTGATTTTGTATTTCCAGCTGTCCATATGGTCCTTTGCAAGGTGCCGGCAGTATCCCAGAAAATACCACAGTTTTGGTCTTGTCTTTTAATTTCCTTCCTAGCTCTCTGAATTTGTTTTGCAGGGATCTTGGTCTGTCTCTTCCAATGTTGTTTGTACCGATGTGGACGACTACTACGGGTAATCTACTGGTTCGGAGGAGCCTGTCCACATTCTCTGTTGACAGAGGCTCCTAGCACACTGTTGTAGTAAGGTGGTCCAAACTGCGAACTGAACTTGCTGTGTTTCTCAATATGGAGTCCCCAACTATCATGACCTCCCTTCTTTTTGCTGCCTGGCCAGCACTGTTTATATGGTCCTGGATGTTGTTTCTTTCATTCTCTTGATGTTGGTTTTGGTCATCTAAATGTTGAAGTGGCTCAAATTTGTTGGATGTTTGGATTTGTGGTGGTTGTGTTTGACGAAGTTTCTTTTTTTCCCTGCTTCTGCCTATCTGAACCCAGCTGTTTTGACTCTCTTCCATCTCCCTGGTGGCTTTCAGTCTGCTAGGGGTGCAGACTTCCATGAATTGTGGGTGTGTCAGCTCCTCAAGCTCCTGTCTCATTTCAAGCTGTCTCATTTCCTCCAGCTCCATTTCTAACAGACTTACTCGTTGAAGCAAGTCCTGGATCGTGCGGCACTTTACACACACTTGGTTGAGCTCTGTTGGGTTTTCTCGGATTTCCCACATCATGCAGTTGTCACAGATTACTGGATTGAAAACCTTTTTTTTATTTATTTTTTTGGAAGTTTAGTTTAGCTTCTGCAGCTGTCAACCAGCTTTCAAACTGCTTCTAACTGCACTGTACTTGTCCACGACTGTACTTCTCCCACGCTGTCGCTTCCACACGCTGTCACTGGGAAGACTGCCTGCCTTTTGTTTGTTTGTGTTTGTGCTGCGGGCTCCGCCCCTCCCCCGTGTCTCAGAACGCCGCGTAATTTGAATCAGCTGCTCTAAGTTTCAGCTTGTTATCAGAAAAATACACGCAGCTGTAAGGCTTTAAGCCGCAATGTTTTCTGATTAAAGCAACTCCAGATTTAATTTAAAGATGTAATTCCTCTTTTCTGCTTCTAACTGCGTTGTACTTGTCCATGACTCTACTTCTCCCACGATGTCGCTTCCACACGACTGAAGGCGGAACTGATACTGGATGCCTGATAGAGGAAGGAGCCAGGTTGAGAGACAGTCTGAGATATGTGATAAAGGCCAGCAAGTGCTGAAGATTAAAGGTGCCTCCCCTTCTGACTGCGAAGGTGTCAGGGGCTCCTCCCCTTCTGGCTGCAGAGGCGGCAGGGGCTCCTCCCCTTCTGGCTGCAGTGGGGGAACCAGCAGGCAGGCTCCCTTTGCTGGTGGCGGTGGAGACAGAGGCAGCTCCTGCTGCTCTGCTCCTACCATTGGAGGTAATGGAGGCGGGATCGGAGGATGGCATCCCAGCTGCTCTCCCTCTTTGTGCCCGCGGCTGGTATCTCCCACTTCTGGGGTCTCCCCTGGGGTACCTGGTCCTGGTATTGGGTGGGGCAGATGGCCACAGTGTGCCCAAACTCCCCACAACCAGGGCACCACTTATCTACCACGTAGATAGGGCCGACGTCCCCTGGTGGCAGCTGTTGCTGTTGCCGCCGCTTTTGCTGCTTTCTGCAGCTCTTCCTTCCCATCCTCACTCCACACGTATTAAAAAATGAAAAAAAAAAAACGAAAAAACCCTCTTCTGCCTGAGTCCAGGAGGCGCTGCTGATCCCACTGCTGCCACCATGTGTGACAGGATGGCTGGGCAGTGACGTCAGGCCAGATGCAGGAAGTAAAAATACACTGACACCAGTACTGCTGATTTCAAACAAAAAGACGCGGCGCGTCATTTTATTTTTAAATAACAAAAATAAATAAAAGGTTTAAACAAAAACACTTGCTCACAGAGCAAAAATAAAACAGTAAACAAAAATAATCACAAACACAAAATACTAAATAAACCATACAGGTCAGGCTGGGCAGTCGCTGTATATTTTATTTTAGTTTCGTTTTCTCTCTCCTCGCTCTCTCCGCTCCTCTCATACACCCACCCCGAGGGTAGAGAGCTGCAGGCTTTTATGCAGGTGACCATCTCCCGATTTAGCAACAATCACTTAATTAATTCAGGAAATGGCCACCTACTGCACGAGGTTTTTATAATAGTGGATGGTGCTTCCCATCCACACTACCAAACAGTATGAAACAAACAAACAAACATTCGACTACGCCGCCACTAAACAAAACAATAACAAAACATACGGCACTCGTGGTCATTTACACAACAATATACAAATAAATAATACACCAGAAAACACGGCTTTCGTCGTCATTTAAATACAATAACTAAATCATAAAAAAATAACACAGGGGCAGAGGGGGAGACCCCGTTCTAAAAATAAACAAATACATTTAAACAGCAGGGCTTACTACCGCCCTGCTACAGTATGATTTAAATTTTTTGTTAGGATAATGTAATACTCATACTGATAATGTAATAACACTCAAAACTGAGCACACAACTGCCACCCATTTACAATTTTTTTGATTATCTAATGTGCTACATGGGAAAAGAGATGAATACATTGAATACATGTTGAGGATGCAACATTGAAAATGGATAATTGCAAAGCATACGACATGGTTTATTTAGATTTCCAGAAAGCTTTTGACAAAGTCCCGCTCCAGCCGGTCACTCTGTTTAACTCAGCGCAAGGGGAGGTTTTGACGTAGCTGCTTCCCCTTTGTACCCAGAAAACTCCTCCCTGCAATCAACGCGTCGCAATGGTTTCTCCAATAGAGGGCTGCCCCGCAGCTGACTGCAATGGAGTCGTCCTGAGTACTTGCAACTACGTGCCCCTCCTAATATGGTTACCTTCCGGTTTCCACCTACCCTCAAGGCGGCACATCTAGGAGGCAGCATACCTCCCCCCTTACACTTTCTGGTTGGGAGGGAGATTTACAGCATTGACCCTTTCTCTCTCTATCACACTCCCGCTTCCCAAAATCCTTTGCGACGACTATTTACACATGGGAGTAGCTTGCAGGCTTCTGGTGTAACGGCAGCAAAATATTGTCCATGTATCAGCTTTTTTTTTTTTAAGAACAAAACTTCATCGGTGTGGTCGGCAAGATAATGCTAGCGGAATAGGCTTCATGTATTGGGCTGTGTTAACGCCATTCAAAAACAAAATAAACAATCAAATGGATTATTTGTTTAATTATTTTGATTATGTGTTTCACGTTTAAATGGTAATATTAGTAGCTGATCTCTTTAAAATCTGGCTTTTTGCACTTTTAACATTTTTTGAGATGACAATACAGAAGACCCTCGCTAGAGTACCCTTCATACTAACGAACCTTCGGCTATAACGAACCTGGCCCTGGACCCCAAATAAAAATAAATAAATAATATAAACACACACTGTCAACATCCCGGTCTGCACGCACGGGACGCCACCTCCGCAGTGAAGTCAACGCTTTTGTCGTAATAAAAAGCGCAAGCTGTGTAACTGTGCCTCCGAAACGAAAATCATTTCATGATGCAACGAAGCTGGAAACTATATTGATCGTTTGAAAAAAGCAGTAACGCAGTCATATCTGTCGTGAATATATGTTGTCAAAAAGCACTCTTTTGGCTTGTTCAGCAACCATGCGGCAAAGCAAAATTGATGAAAAACAACTTGAGGATCTGATGAACTTTTCGTTGCAGGGTTAATTTTGAATAAAAGTTCAGTCTAAGATTTGGTGCACTTTAAAACGATTCATGTCAGATTGATTTTGAATAAAAGTTTAGCTTCAATTCAGGATTTTTGCTTTTTGTGCTGCGTTTTAATTCTTTGTCGAATAAGATAAAGCAAAGGCAGAATACAGCATACATGAGAAGCACAGGTACATGTAATTCTACTGCTGTTCAAAATCTAATATCATTAACTTAGTCCAGCAGTTTATCGTTCATTTTGATTGTCCTTACGAACCCCTCGATACAACAAACAAAAGGCTTGGACCCCAACAGGTTCCTTATAGCGAGGGTGTTCTGTATAAAGAAAATAATGAGTTGTTATCATCTGCAATAAATTAAGTAGCCTCTGTTAAGGGTTCAGCAGCACTAAGGCTAGACAGCTCAGATCTAGATTTATTTCTACTCTAGCATTTTCACAAATCTTTATTTTTTTGGAACAATTTGTATTTATTTTCCAATTTTTCGCATGTCCAATTGTTATTCAACATGGCTCACCGCTGCAACCCCTGAACTAATTTGGGAGAGACGAAGACGAGCACTCGCGCCCTCTGAAACGAGTGCTGTCAGCCGTCCACTTACAGCGTCGGAGGAACACGCACTTCTGAATTGTGTACAGGCTGGCCTGCTGATGCCTGGCAAGCCAACAGGGGTCGCTGGTGTGTCTCGAGCCAAGGACTCCCCAGCTGACCAAATTGCTATCCCGCCTGGGCAGCACTTGGCCAATTGTGCGGCGGCCCCTGGGAGCTCCCGTCCACATTCGGCAGTGGCACAGCTTGGATTCGAACCGGCAATCTCCAAGCTATAGGGCACATCCTGCACTCCGGGAGTGTCTTACTGGATGTGTCACTCAGGAGCCCCGCATTTACACAAATCTGACATCCTGTATGCTTAATTAGTTAAGAGCCTGACTTCTGCACACTGAAGCCAGGGACAATATGTTGTAGTGGTTAAAATCACATTGCTTCTAGTTTCAAATTTGTACGAGTGTTCGAAGTTATGGAAGAAACATTCTTACTTTATTGCATATGATATATAATTTGGCTTCATACATATTTAACACATGCATGTACAGTATTACTGATAACAAAGTGTCTTACTATAGCTAAGTATCAGAAACACCCAATCTGCAACTCTGCTTTGAGAAATGACAGGCTCCATTCCAGGATGATGCCAAAGCAGCTCGTGTTTAAAAAGAGAGACAAAAAAATCAAATGCCATCAAATTAAGAAAAATCACTCGTGCAAGACAAACTAAATAGAAATGTGCGCACAAAGTAAATAGTTATAATAATTGGTGATAATAAATAAGTGCAAAAATAGTGTGATAAATCAAATACACACAATAAATACTGTGTTACAAGTGCATGAAATAACTGTACAAAGCCATCTAAACACAAACGGCTTGTACACACATAGACCTTGATATTAATCCAATTTCATCAAATCAAATCAAAATGTATTTATAGAGCACTTTTCATGGTAAGCCATCTCAAGGCGCTTAACAAAGAAGAAAAACATTCAAGTACAATAAAACATTAAAGTGCAATAAAAACAGTAAAACAAGAGAATAAAACAAAACAAGAAAACAGAACAAAACGTCAGGTTGAAAGTGTGAAAGACATATTATATCATATACAATTTTTTCTTAAATGATGCCCCTGTATGGGACTTATATGGGACGCTTTTATAAGGGTTAGTTCACCATGTTTTTTTGTTTTTGTTTAAATATGCTTTGCCATACCCCTCTGTGCTTTGCTATGCTTTTACTTTGGGAAACTTGTATAATGGGGAGAGGGGCGAGGGAGCAGTAACAGCTGCAGAGTTTGTAGCGTCCTGTCACGGGGCCAGAGACACACAGCAGACGAGGCTGATTCACATTACAAGCAGCATTATGTTTGGCAGTACGTGTTGAACTTGTCATGCCAATAAAGTATTTGAACTTGAGAGAGAGGTGGGAGAGATTGGTCAGTTATTTATGAAACTTGGAATGAACCGTCCTTTAGCAATTCGCTGATTGTGCAAAACCGGGAGAAAGAAGGGGGGAGGAGAGAGGAGACAGAGAGTCTGAGAAAGGCCGCGCTTGTGTTTTTCTCTGTTAGTGGTTTGTTTACTAGAAACTCGAACGCAGAGAAAACCGAACTGATTTTTTATTTATTAAAAATAAAAAGCTGCTGACTTTACAAAACGCCGACTGAAAAACCTGCTGCGACGTCCCGAGAGCAGAGATGACGATTAAGTAAGTACACAACATGAAAGAAAGAAATACACTTTTGCAACTTTGAGCTGTACCTTGTACGTTTCGATACGATATATATATATATATTTAGATAACTAGTCATTTGTGTAAACGTTAGCCCATAACAGTAAACGTGTCCCTAGTAAAAGCACAGCAAAGTGTAATATACAACAGTGAAAGCATGGTAAAGCATAGTGAAGCACGGAGAGGTGTGGTAAACCATATTAAAAAATAAAACATGGTAAACTAACCCTTATAAAAGTGTCCCAAGCTTAGCAAAGTGTAATAAAACACAGTGAAATCATATAATGGTATGGTGAAGCATTAAAAAACAAACAAAAAAAACGTTATGGTAAATGCAAAGTGTAACCATGGGAAAAGCATGGGGGAAACTGGAAAATTAAAGAGCAAACATATCGGGTCAATTGCAGCCTACCTCCACTTGATTGACTAAATTTAGTACATCTGCTAATCCTGATTGCAGCATCCCAGAGGTTTATGATCACAGGTGGATCCTCTGCTAAATCAGAATGAACAGGATCCTGATTGCAGCAGTGCACCAAATCAGATTTGTGATGATTCTGTTCAAGTGGATTAATTTAGTATTGAGAGGGATAAGACTAACCTAGTAAGAACATAAGAACGTTTACAAACGAGAGGAGGTCATTCAGCCCATCTTGTTCGTTTGGTTGTTAGTAGCTTATTGATCCCAGAATCTCATCAAGCAGCTTCTTGAAGGGTCCCAGGGTGTCAGCTTCAACAACATTACTGGGGAGTTGGTTCCAGACCCTCACAATTCTCTGTGTAAAAAAGTGCCTCCTATTTTCTGTTCTGAATGCCCCTTCATCTAATCTCCATTTGTGACCCCTGGTCCTTGTTTCTTTTTTCAGTTCGAAAAAGTCCCCTGGGTCGACATTGTCAATACCTTTTAGAATTTTGAATGCTTGAATCAGATTGCTGCGTAGTCTTCTTTGTTCAATTCAATTCTTTTAGCCTGTCTGCATACGACATGCCTTTTAAACCCGGGATAATTCTGGTCGCCCTTCTTTGCACTCTTTCTAGAGCAGCAAGATCCTTTTTGTAGCAAGGTGACCAGAACTGAACACCATATTCTAGATGAGGTCTTACTAATGCATTGTAAAGTTTTAACATTACTTCCCTTGATTTAAATTCAACACTTTTCACTATATATCCTAGCATTTTGTTGGCCTTTTTTTTGTAGATATTTCTGAGTCAACATAAACTCCTAGATCTTTTTCATAGATTCTTTCTTGAATTTCAGTTTATTTTTTATTTATTTATTTATTTTTTTATTTCTTAGCAGACACCCTTATCCAGGGCGACTTACAATTGTTACAAGATATCACATTATTTTTTACATACAATTACCCAGATACTTTTTACTGGAGCAATTCTACCTTGCTCAAGGGTACAGCAGCAGTGTCCCCCACCGGGGATTGAACCCACAACCTTCCGGTCAAGAGTCCAGAGCCCTAACCACTACTCCCCTAGTGTCTCCCATATGGTATTTATAATGCAAATTTGTATTGCCTGCATGCAGTACCTTACACTTTTCTATATTAAAATGTAGATTAGGAAGAGCAGAGGACCCAATACTGATCCCCGTGGTACACCACTCCTCTAATCAGTACTTTCTGTTTTCTACGTGATTATTTCTTAGCAGACGCCCTTATCCAGGGCAACTTACAATTGTTACAAGATATGACATTATTTTTACATACAATTACCCATTTATACAGTTGGGTTTTTACTGGAGCAATCTAGGTAAAGTACCTTGCTCAAGGGTACAGCAGCAGTGTCCCCCACCTGGGATTGAACCCACGACCCTCCGGTCAAGAGTCCAGAGCCCTAACCACTACTCCACACTGCTGCCCACATGTTAACCACTCCCTAATCCATGTGCATGCATTTCCTTGAATCCTTACTGCGTTCAGTTTGAGAATTAATCTTTTATGCAGGACTTTGTCAAAAGCTTTCTGGAGCTCTAAATAAACCATGTCGTATGCTTTGCAATTATCCATTGTCGATGTTGCATCCTCAAAAAATTCAAGCAGGTTAGTTAGACACAATCTCCCTTTCCTAAAACCATGCTGACTGTCTCCCAGGATACTGTTACCACATAAGTAAGTTTCCATTTTGGATTGTGTACTTATGTGAGTGTTATTGTGTCATATTCATTGTATGTATTTATGATTTACTGTATAATTGTTTTTATTTATTTTTATGTTTCCACACAAATAAAAAAAAGTTCACAAGAAAAAGTGAAAAATACTCAGGCTGCCTTCAGTAAAACTGTAAATAAATGGTTAAATGCATTCTTTTGTTTTGTGGTATCCATTACTGTACATCCAACCCAACTGAGCATAGGTAAAAGGGCCTCTGTATGGTCAATAGCGATCTGCTTATCAATAGGCCAAGAAACCGTGGACCTTTAATGGTGCACATCAGTGGGGCGAGTATGACCACATTATTGCGCATCTCAATTTTGTATTTTTAATTGAAATGTTATTTTCTTGTTGCTTGCAGATTGCTCATCTCCTGTAAAATGAATCTGATTAAATCAAACTGTCTCAAACTGTCAGAACCAATGACTCGAACTGACTTGAGCCAGATAGGTGACTCGACTCAACTTGGGCAAAATCTGTGACTTGACTCGAGCTTGGCATGTCAAAGACTAGACTCGACTCGAGTCTTACTCCCCTGTGACTCGACACAGCAGCACAGTGCCCCTTAATCTGGAAGTGGGTGATCTCCAATTAAAGGTTTTGAAAGCACCCCTCTTTGTGATAGGGGGAGTTAATTCATGATGTAAGCTGCACACAAATATGTGTCTGATTGGGATTGTAAGATGTGTTTTTCAATTTTGAGCCATAAATGTGTCTCCCCTCGTTTAATGGGAGAGACAGTCTTTGAGATCCCTTTTGTTCCACACAATGATGCCCCCTGAGTCTCTGCCCCATTTGGTTTGGGCATTCTTTAGGGAGAGCAAGATTAATTCCCTGTAGCCTGTTGGACAGTGAGTACACAAATCTGCACTGTTCCAGCTTTCGTGGAGTATGATTATATCCAGATTGTTGGTGCTATTTATAAAATCTGGAGTTTTTGTTTTACATCCAAATGCGGAACTGTACAAACACTGAATGTTTCAACTAGTTATTGAAAATCTCATTTTAACTGGTGATCATTTTCAATAAAATAAATCATAAAATACTATGTGTGTGTGTGTATATGTATATATATATATATATATATAGTGTGTGATTTAAATTAAGATAGAATAGAAAATAGGAAAATCTAACAGCGAAATTAAATTAGCTTGCAGTAGCCGTTGTTCCTCAGTTCATGAGTTTGGTGCAGATGATGTTAAACAATGTCCTGATCTCCCCCAGTTCCAAGCTGGCTGGGTGGGCTGCTCTGCACATTGCTGCTGTGTAACTGTCCCGCTGTGGCTGGGGGCTGCTCTTGCTGGGGCCTGCCTGGCTGGGATGCTTGGCTGGGCTTCTGTGTATCGGACCCCTGTATGACAGGATGCCCCGAGGCACTGGTGGGCGTTTTGGGGGATCCTTTTCTCTGGGTGGGGCTGGTAGGGTCCCTGCCCAGAGTGGCATCATTGAGAGCCTTGGCAAAGGCCATCATGCCCTCCTTATTGTGGTGCTCCTGGTTCTAGAGGTGGTGCTCCTGGATGGTGCGGTGGTGTGCCAGGTGCACCTTGGGCAGCAGGGCTATGCCTCAGGACACCTCTGCGTTGATGCCCTGGATGATGCATTGGGGTACGTCCACTCTGGCCAGCAGGGTGAAGATCATGATCTTGGAGCCAGGGAATGCCTGTGTTGCTCTGTCTGCCACCTGCTTCAGAGACTTTGCCATGTTGCCTCCCTGGAGCCCAAGTTGCTGGTGCCCGTGTGTGATGAGATACTTTGGGCTCCCAAGTTTCAGCTTTGACAGGATGTTTAGGGCACTTTCTGTGGTGGGACAGCGTAGTTTGGTCACCCTCCTGCCTGGGAACGGCCGCCTCTCGTCCAGATATTTCCCATTGGAGTCTATCAAGATTACCACTGCACTGCTCACCTGGTGGTAATCTTCTCTCTCTCTCTCTTTCTCTCAGCCCCTCTCATTACCGCGCAGCCATGTTGCTAAGCGGAGCTGGCGACGCCCTCGGTTACCGGAACCAGCTGTGGGAGTACAACCAATCAGGGCCCTGCATTCACCGGGAGCTACAGGAAATGGGCGGGCTCAAGAATATCGTGGTGCAGCTCCCTGATTGGCCTGTCAGCGATGACACCGTGCTGCACCTAGCAACTGCGGAGGCCCTAGCAACAGGTAACTTGCTCTCAAGCAGTATTTTCGAAGTTTCTCCAAAACTCACTTTCTGTTCCCTGTTTCCTCTTCCTCTAGGGAAGGAAGGTGAGGAGCTGCTGCAGGAAGTTGCTCTTCGCTATGTCGAGGCCATGAAAGACATGGAGGGGAGAAAACCGGGACCAACGAGCATTTTGGGTAACCTGTCTATCTATCTATCTATCTATCTATCTATCTATCTATCTATCTATCTATCTATCTATCTCTGCCTGTCTTTGTTTATAAGTTCTAATGCCTGTGTGTATATGTCTATCTCTCTCCTTCTCCCTCTCAGGAACCTCTCAGCTCAGGCCGGGTGTGCCCGGTGGATACCGGATCCCGTTCAATACTGAAGCAACTGGCTGTGGAGCCGCAATGAGGGCCATGTGCATCGGGCTGAGGTGAGATCAGTAATTAATGTATTTCTGTTCCAGTGATTCTCATTGGCTGTGTCTCTGTTCTGAGTGATGCTCATTGGCTGTGTCTCAGGTATCCTCGGCCGGAGGAGCTCCCTGATTTAATCAGAGTTTCCATTGAGACAGGGAGAATGACTCACAACCACCCTACAGGTAAACCAATCAATAATCAATAATGAAAGAGATCCAGATGAGATCAATAGCCTATCAAATCAATAATAAATAACTTATCAATCAATACTCAATAGCCAATTGTGGCAAAGTGGTTAACAGTGTGCAGGTGATCAATGAACATACAGACAATTATAATCCAGGTGCAAAGTTGTTTAATGATTTGTATGTCCAGTGCCTGACGGCAAAACAAACAGTAAACAATAAATGATGGTAAGTAATACAGCTGTGTGTATTACTTAATTTGTAATCCCTGGGTTTGTCCCGAAATAATAGTCCCATTTATTATACACCCACACAAAACACATACACAAGTCCGGTTAGTGCGTGAATTAGTGCTCATGGTGCATATACAGTTTCTTTGTGATACAAGGGCAGTGCTGTTCTGGGTTTGTGTTGGCCCTTGGTGACAGCTCTGGAATGTGTTAGCCATCTAATAATAACAAGACACAATTAGACAAACAAACAAAACACTCACGATACGTGTACACAAATCCTCAGGTCCTTCCGGGTTCTTTTGCAATAACCAAAACGAAGGGACAGATTACGTCGCTTCGACCCCTACTTATACCGTCAGTCATGACCCCTTGGTAAACGATTGCAGCCGCTCCTTCAATCCGCAGTTGCCACATCATTTCCCTTCCGGGTCGATGAGTTGATATACCGAAACTTCGCCCCTTTTCTAAATGATCGACTTCCTTTTAACCCTAGGAACGAAGCGTCAGGCCAAGCAGTCCAGGGTACTCTGTTCCCGTTACTTAGCGCCCTCACAGGTCGGGAGGGAGATTTACCACCAAGAATCATTGTATTTGTCACACCGATCAATCAATAATGAAAAACGTAACAATCAATCAGTAATCAATGAGATCATGGTGAGATCAATAACATATCAATCAATAATCAATAGCCTATCAATAATCAACAACTTATCAAACAATAATCAATAATCAAATATCCAGGTGTGGTCAATAGCCGATCAATCAATAATCAATGAGAGATTAGATAAAGGGGCATTCAGAACAGAAAATGGGAGGCACTTTTTTACACAGAGAATTGTGAGGGTCTGGAACCAACTCCCCAGTAGTGTTGTTGAAGCTGACACCCTGGGATCCTTCAAGAAGCTGCTTGATGAGATTCTGGGATCAATAAGCTACTAACAACCAAACGAGCAAGATGGGCTGAATGGCCTCCTCTCGTTTGTAAACTTTCTTATGTTCTTATCTAAACAGGCAGGCAGGCAAGTCCTAATAAAGTGACCATGCAGTGCATGAGTTTCAAAATCTGTTTTTTCTATCATTTTGGTTTGATTTCTCTGTGGTCACGTTCTCTCTCCTTGATCAGGCTATCTGGGCTCGTTCGCTTCGGCCCTGTTCACTGCCTTCGCAGTGCAGCGACGTCCACTCCTCTCCTGGGGGGCGGGGCTCGTGCGGGCGCTGCCGCTGGCGATGGAGTTCGTCCAATCAGCCGGCGTCGATGTGGAGGAGAATCTGAGAGAGTGGGGTTTCTTCACAGCCAAGTGGGAATGGTGAGAACTGGGAACCAGACTTGGGGTCAATTCCAATTGTAATTGTGCAGTTTGTAATTCACTGCAATTCCAATGTAAATGTAGTTGAACCAAGGCACTCCTGCGCAACTGTAATCCCCCCCCTATCCTCTCTCAGGTATCTCTCTGAAAGAGGTCTGGTGTCAGGGGAGGGGCCTGTGACTTGGCCTGACCCCTACGGCCCTTCAGAACGCGACTCAGCCTATCAGAGCTTCAGCCTGTCTGGCTGGGCGGGGCGTAGCGGGCACGATGCTCCAATGATAGCGCTGGATTCCCTGCTGGGGGCAGGGCCTGACTGGGAGGAGCTGTGCAACAGAGCCATGTTCCACGGAGGTATTGATTAGTTAATATTGCTTCTCGAATCGCAGTTATTGATCAAGCATAAGTGGTTATTGATATTCTATTGATGACTATTGATCATCTCAGTAATGGTTATTTGGTATTCAAAACTGATTGAGTACTGCTTTTGAATTGTTGATTACTAAATATTAATGACGAGTACCAGCTACTGATTAGGTAGTATTGGATTGAAACGCTTTATTACAGATTATTGATCATGCATTCTAATAATTGATTACTGACTATTTGATGAGGGATCAGTATTAGGTCTTCTGCTATTCCAAATCTACTTTAATGATTTAGATTCTGGTATAGTAAGCAAACACGTTAAATTTGCAGACGACACAAAAATAGGAGGAGTGGCAAACACTGTTGCAGCAGCAAAGGTCATTCAAAATGATCTAGACAGCATTCAGAACTGGGCAGACACATGGCAAATGACATTTAATAGAGAAAAGTGTAAAGTACTGCACGCAGGCAATAAAAAATGTGCATTATTATTATTATTATTATTATTTATTTCTTAGCAGACGCCCTTATCCAGGGCGACTTACAATTGTTACAAGATATCACATTATTTTTACATACAATTACCCATTTATACAGTTGGGTTTTTACTGGAGCAATCTAGGTAAAGTACCTTGCTTAAGGTTACAGCAGCAGTGTCCCCACCGGGATTGAACGCACGACCCTCCGGTCAAGAGTCCAGGGCTCTAACCACTACTCCACACTATTATTATAAATATCATATGGGAGATACTGAAATTGAAGAAGGAAACTATGAAAAAGACCTAGGAGTTTATGTTGACTCAGAAATGTCTTCATCTAGACAATGTGGGGAAGCTATAAAAAAGGCCAACAAGATGCTCCGATATATTGTGAGAAGTGTTGAATTAATGTTAAAACTTTACAATGCATTAGTAAGACCTCACCTAGAATATTGTGTTCAGTTCTGGTCACCTTGTTACAAAAAGGATATTGCTGCTCTAGAAAGAGTGCAAAGAAGAGCAACCAGAATTATCCTGGGTTTAAAAGGCATGTCGTATGCAGACAGGCTAAAAGAATTGAATCTGTTCAGTCTTGAACAAAGAAGACTATGCGGTGATCTGTTTCAAGCATTCAAAATCCTAAAAGGTATGGACAATGTCGACCCAGGGGACTTTTTTGACCTTAAAAAAAGAAACAAGGACCAAGGGTCACAAATGGAGATTAGATAAAGGGGCATTCAGAACAGAAAATAGGAGGCACTTTTTTACACAGAGAATTGTGAGGTCTGGAACCAACTCCCCAGTAATGTTGTTGAAGCTGACACCCTGGGATCCTTCAAGAAGCTGCTTGATGAGATTCTGGGATCAATAAGCTACTAACAACCAAACGAGCAAGATGGGCTGTATGGCCTTCCCTCGTTTGTAAACTTTCTTATGTTCTTATGTTTCTTATTCCTTTCGTTGTGATTTCATAAAAATATGTACCCATGTGCTTGTGAGATATTGGGGGTTCATATCAGCTGAACACTTGTTAGCTGATAATGATATACAAATGCTTAAGTGCAGAGGTGCTGGATTATTACACTCAGGGTTCATGCAACAGTTGTCATGGTGACCAAACGTGTGAGTACTGTTGTGTAAAAAAAAAGGTTAAAATGAACAGTTGCATTCAAAAAATGTAGAACAGCGAAAAACAAAAATAGAAGTGCATTAATAAAATGCCCTGAAAACTTAACATAAACTCCAATAAACCGACGTTATCTTTCCCCAGTTCAGTGAGTTGCCCCTCTATAGAGCCTTGTAACAACTTAGTTAAAAGTGACCCAAAATGTACCATCAAATATACAGGAGTCAGCAAGTAAATAGTTACAGCGTAACAGAGAATTTCAAGGGTACTGTGGGGTTAATTACGTTAGTTTGTTTAATAATTCATTTAAACACTTAATTAACTTGTATAATTAATACAGTTCAAATTAACGTGCGTTAATCAACTTGAATGAATACTATATGACCATTACCATATTAGATCACCGACTAAACACAGGCAATCTATTAGTTATCTGTTAAATAATCTGAATATTCATTCACGTTAATTAAGACCTTATCAATATTATTTTTTTTAATGACGTGTATAAGATCAAGGAATTACAATGAACACACAAAACACCCTCAACCACAACAAAGTAAGTTAAAATATTGTAGCAGTTTATTAGATAATAATAATAAGGGTACAGAAAGGAAAACGTTAGGTTATTATCATACCCCTGGTTCTCTGAAATAGAAATATTAACTCTCACTAATGGGTTATTCCCCTTTAATAACCCAAGAACTGAAAAGCATTTTGCCAACAAACTCTCCGGAGAGTGCATGACGCAATGTGAGTTGCCCTGACAAAAGCACACTGCAGCCATTTGCAAATTCTCTTTTTACTTTTGAGTCTCAGAGCGACCAAGAAGACTGATGGTTAATATTTCTATTTCAGAGAACCAGGGTTATGATAATAACCTAACGTTCTCTTTCAAGTACGAAATTTTAACCATCACTAATGGGTAAGTATACCCAATTTGTCGTGAGGACAGGCGCAAGACTCTTATGAGCTAACCGCGCTAACAGTCCTACAAGGTGACAAGTTACTTACTGATCAATCCTTAGTTGAGGGGACGGCCTCTGAGGCAGCCCTCAACACCCTTGATCGAAACCCAGGATACAGCGGATCCACGATGTTCATCCTGTAGAACCTCATGAACGTGTGGGGGGGGGTCGCCCACACCGCTGCATTGCATATGTCCATGACAGATGCACCCTGGAACTTCGCCCAGAAGTGGCCTGCCCTCTAGTGGAATGGCCAGTGATCTTCTCCAGCGGGGGCAACTTCGCAAGTTGATATGCCATCTTCACAGTCTCTGTTAGCCACCCAGACAGGCGCTGTTTAGACAGAGCCTGGCCTTGGGACTGAGAACCGTAGCAAACAAAGAGTTGCTCCGACTGGCGCCAACCTTTTGTCCTCTCCACATAATACGCCAGCGCTCTGACAGGGCATAGCGTGTGGAGCATTCTGTCTCTGTCGGACTGGAAAGGAGGAGGGTGAAAAGCCTCCAACTCCACCGACTGATTGATATGGAAAGCCGAAATATTCTTCGGCAAAAACGCAGGGTTGGTCCGGAGTGTCACTCGTGACCGCCCCATCACAAAATATAAACAGGCTTTGGTGACAGATAGGGCCTGCAGCTCACTTACTCGCTTAGCAGAAGTGACTGCCACCAAAAAAGCTGTCTTAAAAGACAAAAGCTTTAGCTCTGCGGAATGCATGGGCTCAAAAGGTGGTTTCGTCAGTGCATTCAGCACGACATTCAACCGTCAGTGAGGAACAACGTCCTTCCTAGGAGGACGGAGTCTCTTAGCCCCCTTCAAAAACTGTCCCGCCAGGAAATGTGCTCCTGGGGAGTCTATCTTCACATGGCAAGCTGAAATAGCTGCCAGGTAGACTTTGAGTAGAAGGGCTCTTCCCATCATCCAGCAGGTCTTGCAAAAACTGCAAGATCATTGCCATCGGGCATGTTGTGTGATCCTCTCCCTTCGACAGACACCATGTCTGAAAAACGCCCCACTTGAGGCATACTGGGAACGAGTGGAGGCAGCCCTAGCGTTCTGTAGGGTGTCAATCACCCTATTAGACAAACCCAGACAGCTCAAATGGAGCCGCTCAGGGGCCAAACCCAGAGCTGTAGGCTCGATGGGTCGTGTTGCCACAGACCGCCCTGCGCCTGGCTGAGCAGGTCGCGGCGACTGGGCATCTACCAAGGCTGTCCGCACAGGAGCTGTATCAGTGAGGCAAAACAGGCTCTCTTGGGCCAGTGAGGTGCTACTAGTAGGACTGTGGCCCTGTCCTGTCTGATCTTCTCCAGACACAGCGGTAGCAAGGCTATCGGCGCAAACGCATATAGTGGACGCGCTGGCCACTGGTGAGCGAATGCGTCAACCCTTAGACACCCTTCGTCTCTTCTTATGGAGAACCACAGGGTGAAATGTGTCGACTCCCGGGAGGCAAAGAGGTCTATCTCTGCTCTCCCAAACCGTTCCCATGTGAGGCTCACAACCTTGGGATGGAGTCTCCAATCTGAGCCGTCCGGAACCTGCCTCGAGAGGAGGTCTACGGCAATGTTCACCACTCCGGGTAGGTGTACCGCTCAGAGTGAGAGGAGGTGAGTGTGAACCCAGACCATAACCCTGGTGACCACCCTGTTGAGACTGGGTGATCTTGTACCACCCTGGTGGTTGATGTAAGCCACCACTGTCGTGTTGTCCGTCCGGACAAGCATGTGTCTCTGCCTGATCTCCTCTAGAAAGAACTGAAGGGTGAGAAATACTGCTTGCAGTTCTAGAAGATTTATGTGTTGGCCCCGCCACGGAGGCCGTCACACCCCTTGTGCACCTCGACCGTTCCACACTCCGCTCCAACCGTGGTTGCAGGCGTCGGTGGTAACGACTTCTCTTCTTGTGACCGCTCCCAGCCTGATGCCTAGGCGTAGGTGGGTCGGTTGTTTCCACGAAGAGAGAGTCTGGAGACAATATCTGGACACTGTCACCAAACGGTTGCGGTTCAGCATTGGGTGAGAGACCATCCTGTTGAACCAGACCTGGAGGGGCCCGATATGCAGGAGGCCCAGGGGAAGGGATTGAGAGGCTGCTGCCATCAGGCCCAGATGCTTCTGGAATGTCACCACTGGTAAAGCTCTGCCTAACTGGAATAGGCCTAAGCAGGCTGATATGCTTGACACCCTGTCGTCCGACAGCGCTGCTGTCATGGAATGGGAGTCCAGACTCAGACCCAAGTAGAGCTCTACTTGAGCTGGCGTTAGTTGACTTTTCGCATGATTCACCTTCAGACCTAGTCTGGATAGGTGATCGGTGACAAGTTCCATGTGTTGCTGCGCCTGACCTGGCGACTCCGCACAGATGAGCCAGTCGTCCAGGTAGTTTAGAACTCTGATACCCTTCAGTGTCAGAGTGGCCAGGATAGAGTCCATGCATTTCGTGAAAACGCGTGGCGCCAGGGATAGGCTGAATGGCAGTACACAAAACTCGTAGCGAACCGAAGATACTTCTGGTGCCCTGGTTTTATGGGAATGTGGAAGTAGGCGTCCTGCAAGTCCACTGTCGTGAACCAGTCACTCGGCCTGATGAACTGCGACAGCTGTCGTAAGGTCAACATCTTGAACCGCCTGCGGCTCAGATACAGGTTGACCTGTCTGAGATCGAGGATCGGTAAGATGCGAATAGCCTGCTTCTGCAGGAGGGTTTTTAGCTCCTGAGCCAGTGAGTCGTTGGCTTGGGGGTCCTTGACCAGCGTATGGACCACCCCGAACGGGGGGTGGTCCATGGCTGAATTGTAAGGAGTACCCCCGACGTATAGTGGTGAGCACCCACAAATCGCGGGTGCACTGGCCCCAGTACTCTAGATGGGCTTTGGAGAAGGGGCCCTGGGCCTGTGGCAACAAATTCCTAGGGCTGTTGTTTCGGTTTAGGCGCCTGCGGTTTCTTATCAGGCGCATTGCACTGGAACCGCCTTTGCCTACCGCGCCCTCGGCCTGACCTACTAGCGGCTGCTGGAGAGTCCCGTGGACTGCCCTGAGGCTGCCATTGTGGCCGAGGCGGTGGTCTCTGATACCACTGCTTCTTAGGCGGTGGTGCCGGCTTAGGGGCAAGGTCACTGAAAGCCTTTGTTGCTTCCCTTGCCGCTTTGGACCGAAGCAACAAGTCGTCCACTGCTGACGGCGCGCAGCAACCAATGCTGCCAGTTGCTTGGCTCAGAAGCTTAGGTAGCCGTAGCAACATTTGGGAGATCAGCCGCAGCTCCTCTGTCTGATCGAGGGTAAGTCCCCCCTCAGCAGTGGAGCTCCAAATGTGGCTCTGATAAGCCACCAAACATGTATTGTAGTTGCCCAACCGGGCAACGAAGGCATCAGCGGAGTAAGCTTGTTTCTTTAGAAGGACCTCCGTGCCAATACGACATTGCTTGTTCGGACAAGCTGCATCTTTGGACAGCAGGGCCAAGATTTGCTGGCTGTGCCAAGGCTGGAATAGTTGACCCGACAGAGGGAAACTGGACCAAACCCATTTTATCCCCCTCGTGAACCCTATAGGTCGTACCCGACCGAGGAACTGCAGGGGCTGTGGCCGGGTGTTGCCACGATGTGGTCAGTTCCTGCCAAAAATCCGAGTGGATGGGCGGGGCCTCAGAGGGTATCTCCTTACGCTCGTCATAAACAGAGCACCTCTCAACTGTCGTGCTCGGCCATGGCACCCTAAGTCCGTCATTGGCTCGACGCAACAGGGGTATGAGCTCCCTAGGCAAGGGAATCAGGCAGCAAGTCCAACGCTGGATCCTCTGAGAAACTCCTCACGCTCCTCAGCTCCTTCTGAAGCGAGGACACAGAGAGTGTCCTCCATTTCCTCCACAAGGTGGAGCAACAGGTGCTCGCATCACAACAGGTGCTTGCACCACAGCAGGTGCCTGCACTGGCAGAGACCGCTCCTGCAACAACTGGGTCAAAGTTGACTGCTGTTGCTGGAACATCTCACACATATACCGCCAGCGGTCTGATGATCGGGACCTGTGCCTTCTCTCCTTACTCCTCGGGGAAGGAGAAGAAGCAGGAGAGGAAGAGTATGAGGAGGAAGAAGAGGGACCTCCACCTGTGCTTCCTGGAGGCTGACTCAGCTTGGAGCCACGTGTCCTGGCACTGCAGACCCTCAGCGGAGCAAGGCCTCTGGCTAAGCTCTTGGAATGGCTGGAATGGCGCCCCTGAGCAGCGCTCTCCAGAACTGCCTCCCCTAGAGCGCCCTCTACTGCTACCAGCTGCCTCTGTAGGAGGTAACCTGGTGTTCAACCTTTTAGGATTTTGAATGTTTGAACAGATCACCACCTCTTCTTTGTTCAAGACTGATTAGGGCGGATAATGGAGCTATCACTAGGTGAGGTCTTACTAATGCGACTGGCGATAAGCCTGGACCGTAGTGATCGCTTGCTGAAAACAGCGCACTGCGCATAAAAGGCAGGGTCCGCCAGAGCTGCCTCCGCGTGTTCCTGACCTAAGCAGCGTACTACACATCAGTGTTTGAGCCCACAGAATCAGCTGCCAGCAGCTTGGCGCCACTGTCAATGCAACTGTGAAACATAGTAGTGTAGGTACCAGAGACGTTGGTATCAACAGACTTAGTAAAACCAGTCTGGGTACCCAATGTAAAGTATTTTACCTACAGTTAGCTTGGTACTGAACCTGGTACTGAGCGTTTGTTCTCAGGTACTGAGGGGAGTTGGTACTGACAGACTCAGTATAACTAGTCTGGGTACCAATAATAATATTACTGGTATGAAGTCTAACCAGTTAGCCTGGTAACCGTTGAACCTGGTACCGAACATCGTTCTGGGTACAGTTGGTATCAACAGACCTGGTATGAACCAGTCTGGGTACCAAATACAAATACCAATTTTGAATGTATTCTTTGAACCGTCGGTACTGAAGGGTAGCGAAAAAGTAGGTATCTGCGTCAGGCTGCATGGTACCGGCGTGTGCAAATGCGGTACTGAGACAGTGGCCCTGTGGTGACTGTCTCAATATAGAGTTAATAACTCAAACCAATTTACGCCAACTCTGGTACCAAGGTACAAAGAAGAAAAAACGCAAACCTTGCGAGTTAATGCACAACAGCAGCAGCCAGCAATCCCACAAAAAGCAGGAGATCTCAAGGGAAAGAGATGCACGCTTAGCTAACTGTACAGTCAAGAAGACTGTGTAACTGTGGAATGAGCAGTTTACTTCTTTGAGTACTACACTCAGTAAGAACAAGAACATAAGAAAGTCTTTATGCTGTGATTAATGAGAGGGGCCATTCAGCCCATCTTGCTCGCAGACGCCTCTTTTCCTATTGTTAGTAGCTTTTTTACTGATCCCAGAATCTCATCAAGCAGCTTCTTTTAAGGATTGATCCCAGGGTGTCTGAAACCTTCAACAACAGTTTTTACTGGGAGCTGGTTCCAGACCCTCACAATTCTCTGTGTAAAAAGTGCCTCCTATCTTCTGTTCTGAATGCCCCTTTAACTAATCTCCATTTGTGACCCCTGGTCCTTGTTTTTTTTTCAGGTCAAAAAAAAGTCCCTGGTACAAAGACATTGTCTCTACCATTTTAGTCCTTGCTTTTTTTTTTGAATGCTTTTTTAGGATTTTGAATCAGATCACTGTGTAGTCTTCTTTGTTCAAGACTGAATAGATTCAATTCTTTTAGCCTGTCTGCATACGGCATGCCTTTTAAACCAGGGATAATTCTGGCTGCTCTTCTTTGCACTCGTTCTAGAGCAGCAATATCCTTTTTGTAACAAGGTGTCCAGAACTGAACACAATATTCTAGGTGAGGTCTTACTAATGCATTGTAAAGTTTTAACATTACTTCCCTTGATTTAAATTCAACACTTCTCACAATATATCTGAGCATCTTGTTGGCCTTATTTTATAGCTTCCCCACATTGTCTAGATAAAGACATTTCTGAGTCAACATAAACTCCTAGGTCTTTTTCATAGTTCCCTTCTTCAATTTCAGTATCTCCCATATGATATTTATAATGCACATTTTTATTGCCTGCATGCAATACTTTACACTTTTCTCTATTAAATGTCATTTGTCATGTGTCTGCCCAGTTCTGAATGCTGTCTAGATCATTTTGAATGACCTTTGCTGCTGCAACAGTGTTTGCCACGCCTCCTATTTTTGTGTTGTCTGCAAATTTAACAAGTTTGCTTACTATACCAGAATCTAAATCATTAATGTAGATTAGGAATAGCAGAGGACCTAATACTGATCCCTGTGGTACACCACTGGTTACCTCGCTCCATTTTGAGGTTTCTCCTCTAATCAGTACTTTCTGTTTTCTATATGTTAACCACTCCCTAATCCATGTGCATGCATTTCCTTGAATCCCTACTGCGTTCAGTTTGAGAATTAATCTTTAATGCTGCATACTGCTGAGCAACTATTGTCAACACGTCTTTCCAATGTAAATGGAATGAAAAGAAAATACGGCTGACAAACAGAAAAAGTTACACATGCAATGTACAGACCAACAAACTGCTGGCTCTTGGTGATTACCAAACCCACATGTCCAAAATGGCTGGAAAAATAAGTCAGTCCCCTCCTTTCCCTGTCTCTTTTTTTTTTTTTTTTTTAAACTCCCGGTAACTAACAGGAAGTTCTGCCCCCTCCTTTCCCTGTCTCTAAGGGTAGCTAACAGGGCCAAGTGCAAAGAGCCTTAGGAAAATTATTACCATAATACCCCTAATAGCTGGGCGGTAATAAAAATGAATTAGGTTCACTGCCTAGCAGGGTTTAGGAAAACTAGGCACAAGTTATGGAGCTGAATTTTTGGATTGCCTGGCCAGGCATTCTGCCAGTGAATTAAGCTATGGCAGGTGAAGTGCTTATTGCTTCACTTTGGGTGGTTTGTGCCACAGCCTTATGGCTATTGATCCTCTATTAGGGGTTATCAATCCTATATTGTGGTTAAACATTCAGGAAAACAATGGAAAGTTTTAACACTGAAATTGATTACCGATTTACCCCCCCCGCCCCCCCGCAGGAGACAGTGACTCGACGGGGGTGATCGCAGGCTGCTGCTGGGGTCTCCTGCATGGGTTCAAAGGGGTCCCTGAGGGAAACTACCGCACCCTGGAATACAGGAGCAGAATGGAGGCCGTCGCCAAGCAGCTACACAAACTGGCAGGCTGGCAGGAGCAGTGAGCCGGGGTCAATTACAACCTGCCTTCCCCCCCCTCATATTATATATTGTGAGAAAGTGTAGTTTTGGGGAGCAAAGGATTACACCTGCCAGAAGGTCACAGGCTGAAAGCCTTAATTTGTTTAATTGTATTATTGTTTTATTATTAATTATCCTCTGCACCTGGCTATCGTTGTAAATTTGAGCCGGGTGTAGGGTATTTAAAAGAAAGCAGCCAGTCTCTTTGGGGCTGCTGCTGTGTGAGTAAGTCCGACTGTGACTGTGACTGTGCAGCCGTAGAAAGGTAGTGTAAAACCTTTTATAAATTGTGAAAAACTATGTGTTTTTGTTTGTTTTGTTTTGTAGCCGGTAAACAGCTTTGCTGTCCAGCAATAGTTAGGTTCCTGACTTGTGTTTAGTCAGCGCCCCAAAACGGAGTTAGATTTTGTTTTTGTTTTGTTTATTTTCTTTATTAAAAATAGCACGTAAGTGCTTCAAACTCCAGTTTTGTGTCCTGGGTCAATTTTTAAAGGGGCAGTGAACCACGGAGAGGAAGCTTCGGTGTACTTTATATATATATTTGTAGCTGTTTTAGGGGTTGTGTTTTTGATGGACGTTATGTGCCCGTTTTCTTTTTTGACTGCCAGGACCACAGACAGCAACGCAAAGGATTCCATAGAGTCAGGATCACGAATAGCTCAGTGGAAATTTCCAGACTGCAGCAGAACAATCACACCTGTCTCCAGGTGTAATCAAGGCAAATGTGCAGACAGGTGATACCAATCAGTCTGCTCAGCGTAACTGCACCCTGGGCTTTCTTTTGATCCTGGTGAGAGAGACAGCGAGCATATTTTGGAGAAGAGTTTTGGAGAAGGAAAAGGAAAATTACACCAACGAACGGCACTTGGACAATACTTCTGTATGAAAACTATCCACGGTAACAAACCTTGGCCTGAACCGACAAAGAGACTGAAACACCTCTACCTGTTTGGTTGATTGACTGTTTTGTTTGTTTTGTTTAACGTTTGCAAAGAACACTCCCAAAGCCCCTTAAAGCCCCTCTGCCAAAGCCTGTTAAAAATAAACAGGTTTTGAACTTTATTTGTTCCTGTCTTGTGTGGTTTTTGTGTATAATCCCCGCCTTACAATAATCCCCGCCTCAGGAAATGTTTATATATACAGACGTGCTCAAATTTGTTGGTACCCCTCCACAAAAAACGAAGAATGCACAATTTTCTCTGAAATAACTTGAAACTGACAAAAGTAATTGGCATCCACCATTGTTTATTCCATATTTAATAGAAATCAGACTTTGCTTTTGATTTTTTATTCAACATAGTATTGTAAATAATAAAACAAATGAAAATGGCATGGACAAAAATGATGGGACCGCTAACCTAATATTTTGTTGCACAACCTTTAGAGGCAATCACTGCAATCAAACGTTTTCTGTAGCTCTCAATGAGACTTCTGCACCTGTTAACAGGTAGTTTGGCCCACTCTTCCTGAGCAAACTGCTCCAGCTGTCTCAGGTTTGATGGGTGCCTTCTCCAGACTGCAAGTTTCAGCTCTTTCCATAGATGTTCGATAGGATTCAGATCAGGACTCATAGAAGGCCACTTCAGAATAGTCCAATGTTTTGTTCTTATCCATTCTTGGGTGCTTTTAGCTGTGTGTTTTGGGTCATTATCCTGTTGGAGGACCCATGACCAATGAATGAGACAGAGCTTTCTGACACTGGGCAGTACGTTTCGGCTCCAGAATGCCTTGATAGTCTTGAGATTTCATTGTGCCCTGCACAGATTCAAGGCACCCTGTGCCAGGCGCAGCAAAGCAGCCCCAAAACATAACCGAGCCTCCTCCATGTTTCACTGTAGGTATGGTGTTCTTTTCTTTGAAAGCTTCATTTTTTCGCCTGTGAACATAGAGCTGATGTGACTTGCCAAAAAGCTCCAGTTTTGACTCATCTGTCCAAAGGATATTCTCCCAGAAGGATTGTGGCTTGTCAATATGCATTTTAGCAAATTCCAGTCTGGCTTTTTTATGTTTTTCTGTCAAAAGTGGAGTCCTCCTGGGTCTTCTTCCATGGAGCCCACTTTCGCTCAAAAAGCGACGGATGGTGCGATCAGAAACTGACGCACCTTCACCTTGGAGTTCAGCTTGTATCTCTTTGGCAGTTATCCTTGGTTCTTTTTTCTACCATTCGCACTATCCTTCTGTTCAATCTGGGGTCGATTTTCCTCTTGCGGCCACGCCCAGGGGAGGTTGGCTACAGTTCCATGGACCTTAAACTTTTAATAATGTTTGCAAGTGTTGTCACAGGAACATCAAGCTGCTTGGAGATGGTCTTGTAGCCTTTACCTTTACCATGCTTGTCTATTATTTTCTTTCTGATCTCCTCAGACAACTCTCTCCTTTGCTTTCTCTGGTCCATGTTCAGTGTGGTGCACACAATGATACCAAACAGCACAGTGACTACTTTTCTCCATTTAAATAGGCTGAATGACTGATTACAAGATTGGAGACATGTGATACAAATTAAAAGAAACTAATTAGTTTGAAATATCACTATAATCCAATTATTTATTATCTTTTCTAAGGGGTACCAACAAATGTGTCCAGGCCATTTTAGAATATCTTTGTAGAATAAGCAATAATTCATCTCTTTTCACAGCTTCTTTGCTTTATTCTATGACATACCAAAGGCATGCAAGTATCCATGATAAAATAGCTTTTAATTTCATCACTTTTCAGGAGGAATGAAGCATTATTTCAATGAGCTGTAAGGGTACCAACAAATTTGAGCACGTCTGTATATATAAATAAAATAACACTCACACCACAAATAATTGGCAGTAAAAACCAAAGTTTATTTCCACAAAATTTTTTTTTTTACAAACAAATTGAGCATATACATATTACATTTACAGAAAGCTGTCATAAACCTCTTAGAGAACAGTATGCTGGACGTTGTATATACTGTTTAATTTAAAACATACATTATATAACTAGTGAGCAATTTTTTTCATTTGGGCTCATCCAGTGATTACGGGAAACACACGATACCCAAACAGCGTGAGCGTGAGCTAATAGCTCACTGACATTAACGAAGTAGGATAGCCCCCTCCCCACACAAAGCAACACAAAACTTTAGAACTGTGGCAGGCAAAATTGCTCACCAGAGATTGCATGGGGTAGTGTGAGATAAATGAGAATGTAATGCCCAGCCTCTGGGTTTATGTAGCATCCCACCCCTCGGATCGGCATTCAATTCTCATATCACACACTACCCCTGCAGTATTCTAGCTCTATCTATCTATATATAAATTGCTATTGTATTTGAGATTTGTTTTGAGAAATACCATTTGTATAATTCATTGTTTGTCATGTTTTTATAAAACAATTATTTAAATAAAACAAATAAATGATAACAGAATTTGTGTGTCTCAGGTCGGAGCAGTGTATTGTGGGAGACGTAGTCCTCAGAACAGTGCAGCATGGGAGCTGTACTCTCTCAGTGGGAGCAGTGCATCCTGGGAGCGGTAGTTCTCTCTGTCTGAGTAATGTGTTGTGGGAGCTGTAGTTCTCTCCAGCAGGTAGACACAGTCTCGGGAGCTGGCTGCTATCAGCCCCTCACACTGCCCAGCGGAGCAAACAGCAGTGCTGTACACCCCACCCGGGAGATCAACCAGCCTGCCCAGGGACTGAGAGAGGAGAGAGAGAGAGAGGAGAGGATGGGATTAAATCAGACTTCTGTACCGTGACTGTTAGAGAGAGGGGTGGGAGAGAAGCACACCAAACAACGGCTGTCGAGCTGAGCTGAGACGATTTCCGCTGCTCCTCGCAGTTCAAAACAGAGCCTTCAAATACTGGCTCCATCTGAAACAGAGTGACCCAGACTCCTGCCATTACAAATCACTAAAAAGACAGGAGATAACCCCCAACAACGACCCCCTCAATCAACTGGCTCTGTGACTCAGTGCACTGAGCCACACAGACATCACTGGGCTTCAGACCAGCAGAGGGAACAGACAAGCTCCTCAGCTCAGGAGAATAGTCTACCAGCTACACAGCACATTGGACAAACCAAATTGAAACACAAAACAAGCTGGCGTGTTACAGAGCTTAAATAGAGACTATTCCCTGGCAGAGTACCCCGTGCAAATAAAAGAACCAGAACTGAGGCAGACATTGACAAAGTACAGAGACTGCGATCACAGTCTGGAGGTGGAAACGGGCCGACACAGGCAAACCTGGAAACCCAGAGACTTGTGTGGCCAGTGTGGATCCGGGGAAATAGAAACAGAAATACACTTCGCTCTGGACTGTGCAAAATACACCCAGGCCAGAGAGACTTATACCCCCAATTCACCAGCCGGGCTCCCGACTTTCCACAGCTAGACAGAGAGGGAATTCGGAGACAATGCTGAACTAGCAGCTGAATATATAACAGCCTGCCACAAAATGAGACACACACTGTAAATAACCAGCCTCCACACTCTGTATATATGTTAAATAAGAAATGTTCTATAAATGTTGGTTTATTCCATATTTGTATTTTATTTTATATATAAATGCTTTGGCAATACCTGTAAAACTTGTCATGCCAATAAAGCTTTTTTTAATTGAATTGAGAGAGAGAGAGAGAGAGAGAGAGGAGCAAGGGAGTGAGAGTCCGCGTGGGACAGTGTGCTGCACATGACAGCTCTCACTCACCAGCTTGGTGTTCCTGTCAATCACTCTGCACACATTGGATTCACTGCCGCCGGCAACCATGTGATCAGCACCCAGCCAATGACAACTGTAGATCTGAGGAGAGAGGGGAGGGGTGGGTATTATAATGAGAGAGAGAGTGAAATACACTTCCTGTTACAGTGCCCCCAATACAAAACCAGGGAAACGTTCTTCCCCAAATTGGCCAATCAAGCCACAGAATTCCCTTTACTCTTCGACACAGAGAAAATATCAGTCCTGTTAGGAGAGGAGGCTGCCCAGTATGTAGCTGCCTGCCACAACCTGAGAGAAACAGGGAGGGCGTATGTTACAAGGATGGCGAGTGGTGTGTGGTAAAAGATTAAACAACAACAAAGGTTTACTCCCAAAAACGTCCATGTTTATTTAATTTCATAAAACAAAAGGTTTCTTCAAACAAAAAACAGGTCGCCCCTATACCAGCAATGCTATAGGGGAAGCAAACACTTTGCAGTCCCAAACAAAACAAACAAAAACACTCCAGTACCACAATCCTCTGTGCACAAAACTGCTATTGGTGTATGTGTCATTTTTGCGAGTGGTGCTTTGCTGTGGTGTTCTGTGCTGTGCAGTCAAATGGTGAGTCAGGCTTAGCGCTGGCTCTGTGGCTGCAGTTCCGTTCTCTGTCCTACTCCTCAGAGCCCTAACTAGGGGTGGGCAAGCAGGGCAGTCGCCCAGGGCGCAAAGCCGTGGGAGGGCGGAAAAATGACTTAAATGCATTGCCACTTGAGTAATAATTTTGTTCTGCGGTTCTCAATGTTTTCACTTGTCAGCGCCTCCCTAGCACAGTCTGAAGATCACATGCGCCTCTGCACTAGAAAAGGGAATGCGTCACTTCCTTAGCAACAGTCTTAACGATCATGAACCTGGTTGTACGCAAACCAACACCATAGCATCGCCAGTTTGTTATTATTATGGCATATCTGTGTCGTTCGCTTCCCCTGCGGTGTGCATTGCTTATTTATTTATTCGCTCCTGCTGCCTTCAGGACCAGCACTACTACAAGTCTGGAATCTATCTGAAACCAACTCCCCAGTAATGTTGTTGAAGCTGACACCCTGGGATCCTTCAAGAAGCTGCTTGATGAGATTCTGGGATCAATAAGCTACTAACAACCAAACGAGCAAGATGGGCCGAATGGCCTCCTCTCGTTTGTAAACTTTCTTATGTTCTTATAAACGTAATGAAATGTAAAGGCACGTTTCATAACACATATTAAGCACCTACGTAATAAAGGTAAACCAAAACATTACGATAGGATAGATAAGTCGAAATTAAATTTATAAGAAAATACAAATAAATGGCCCTTAAAAAATTCACCATCCTGAAGTACAAGATGTTAAATGTGGTACCAGTATTTATTTATTGGAATAAAATTCAGAACAAATAACCCCCCCATTTGCTATTTTTAAAAGCATCATTGTAAAACAAGTTTATTTGTAAAAATAATGTGATATCTTGTAACAATTTTAAGTCGCCCTGGATAAGGGCGTCTGCTAAGAAATAAATAAATAATTTGATAATTACGTAGCTCTTATAATGGGTAAAAATAAGTATGTATAAAGAAACACAAAATCTAGTTATTTTTAAATGACCTTCTTATTTTTTTGTTTAAAATAGCATACAAACCTGCATGGCTCTTTCTAAATTCTAAATTGTTTTGGATTTTTAGGGAAACGGAAGAATTTTCTTTTTGCTAACTATATAGATGGAAATGCAAGGTTATGTCTTTCTGAATATGCTTCAAGCTATTAAGTCATTGCATCCGCGTTTGTAAGGGTTAAATGTGGTTGCTAAAATAATTATACAGTAGTTTTTATTGTTTACAGTCACACTGCTAAACTTCCACAAATGTGTGCACTTACTGATCAAGTTTTAATTTGATCAGAAAAAAGAAAACAATTGAATCATCCGTATTATAAGCACATAGCTTGATCTCTGCCTTAGTTTTTACTGTGGAGTCAAAAAATAAACTCCAGCCCTGACTAACAAAAAATGACCACACATAAAATAAACTCATTACCATTGGTTGCTTCTGAAAATGCGTGGTTTGAATGTAATCGTCGAGGCAGGAAATACAGCCTTGCAGTTTACACGTTAACAAGTTCCTTTCCGTTTAAAGTAATGTCTTGTTCCCTTCAAACATGTTAAAGGAGAGATTCTGAAATAACAATAAGTTAATCAAAACTATGAAATGTTAGCAAATATACCATCTCAACATTTAACACCCAAAAGAAAAAAAAAAACGGGGGGTCGTGCATAAATATGATTGCCTGCCCCAGGCGCTAAAATGCCTCGTTACAGCTCTGCTACTCCTCTGCAGTAACAGAAACAAAAACAAACAAATGCAGGCTCCAGCCACATCATCAAAACTCAGCGCAAGGGAAAGTACTCGCGTAGCAGCGTCCCCAACTCCTCCCTGTAATCAGCCCGGCGCCAACCTTTCTCCAATCGCTGCCTGCCCCATAGCCGATCGCAAGGGATTCGTTTCGTGTATGTGCCGCTACGCGCTTCCACGAAGATGGGTGACTTCCGGTTTCCACCAACCGTCAAGTCAACCAGTCTATGGGGAAGCATACCGTCCACCTTACACAGCGTCCTTTCTGATCGGGAAGGACATTTACAACTCAGTCTTTCTCTCTTTGTCACAGGGGGTAATGAAGGTGGGTGTATAGGGGGAGGTAGGGGAAAGGGGGGTATACAAGGGGAAAGAGGGCTAAAGGAAGGGGGGAACAAGGGGGTTATCTGTTTGTATTGTGTCTATTGATGTTTGTTGTTTAGTGCTTTGGCAAAAAACTGTATTTAATTTTATCATGCAAATAAAACCGTTTCCAAATTTGAATTTGAGAGAGAGAGAGAGAGATCACTTAAAAGATGAGCTCTTAAAATAATCTAGTTTTATGATGTTTACAATGTCATAATTTATGAAATTAAACACAAATCTGTGTAAACTATCACAGAAGAAAAAGAGACCAAAACAAACTGAAGAGGAGTAAAAATTTACTGAAATAAAAAAGTAAAAGAAAAAAAGGCTAAAAAACTAAGCAAAGACAGACAAAATAAAGTCCAGAGAGAGAGAGAAGGATCAGTGCAGAGATAGTGGAGGTAAGCCTGACTACTTCTATAATTAAGGAGAAAGCAGAATTTAAAAAAAAAAAAATTAAATAAACATCTCCTATTTTGAGCTCTGTATTACAGAAATTTAAAAATGCAAAGTGATAATGACAGCTGGAAACCCAATGCAATCAGGCAAGGTCCCTCAGAACAAATGGCTACAAAACTGATACATTCAGCAGCAGCAGCATCAAAAGGGGCAAGGAGCCCCTGACAAGAGTGGGGCTGGAGAGCTGTGCCAAGGCCAGGAGGCTCTACAAGAGCAGAGTACTGAAGGAGTCTCCAGAGACTCTGGTAGCAGACTTCACTGTGATAGGGGACAGCAAAGTAAAGAGCAGCCTGGTCTTCTACTGAGAGCCTGAGAGCCCCAGTGCCTGGCACACTGCCCTCTGCAAAACACACATTAGAAAGAGAGGGATCTGCAATGGGAGGCAACAAAGTGTGTATGAGGACAGTGATTCAGACAGCACCATGTTAACAGTCAATGTGTACCACAGTGGCACAGTGCTGATTAAGGGCAGTGAGGACAGTCTGGACACATCTGAAATACATTGCCAGACCCTGAAAGAGCAGGCACAGAGAGAGGACAGATACAGAGCCCACAGCACTGCAGCCTACACCTGCCACCCCAGAGAGCAGCACAGCAGCTATCACAGACACAGAGCGCCGACAACACAACTATAGCTCCCCCATCTCCCCCACGCTCCCCAGCACTGTGAGAAACACAGTTAGTGTAGTGCTATACATAAAAAATAGTCTTTAAGCCCAGGTGTTAAATCTGGAAGAAAAAACAACGCAGAATCACTGTGGGTCAGAATAATGGACAAAAATTAAATGGGCATTAAAATAGGGGCATACTATAGACCGACAAATTCAGACTCTGTTATACTATGACATTAGAAATGTGTGTAGCAAAGAAGCCATACTAATGGGGATTTCAACTTCCACCATATAAAATGGGAAAACCCGGTGGGGAGCACGACAGCTGAAATTGAAATGGTAGAAATGATAAACGACTGCTTCCTAACGTAATTTGTCAATGCATGGACTAGAGGGGAGGCATACCTTGATTTAGTCTTTTCAGATAACAAAGACAGAATAACTAAAACTGATTTCAGAGAACCATTGGCAAACTCTGATCACAACAAGGTCTTATTTGAAGTGCTTTTTAAAACCACAAAAGTAACGACTAAGCTAAGGTTTACAATTTTAAAAAGGCCAACTATGAGGGAATGAAAAAGAGACTAACAGAAATAGACTGGAGCAAATTAGAGAAGACATCCTCAGAAAAAGCATGGCTATCTTTCAAAAATGCAATACTAGAGGTGCAAAACAATTACATCCCAAAAGTAGACAAATCAAAATATAAAACAAAATGGCCAAAATGGTTTAACACTAGAACACCTGGATTTTCGAACTACCTAGAACTGCCACGTGGGTCACTTTGACCCATACATTTTTAAACTGCTTTGTTATGAAAATGAAAGACATACTATCAGATACAACTGAAAAGTTTTATTCATGAACATTATATCTAACATAGCATCACACAAACACTGTATTTAAATGGAAAATTTAACATAAAAGGCTTTATTTTTAAAATGAGCACATATACAGCACAACTACAAACAGTGAAAAAACATACATTTCAAAAGAAACGGGTATGTACATAGGTGCAAAAGTATGTACACACAAAACTATAAACATATGTACACAGAAAACTATAAAACCAAAATCATTGTTTCTAAAACTACATAAAAAGAAAATATAACACTACTTTTGGTATGACGGCTGCATTGTACTCTATGGAGGAGCGTATGCGTCTGCCAGCTGACTGTGCCTGCATCCAGAAGCTGTGTTGTAAACACAGATGCAGCTCCATTTAACACTATTGTGTAAACGGGTACATTACAAACCTGTAAAACCGAAATGTTTTTTTTTCTAAAATATAAAAAAGAATATATAAAACATACGTTTCATATTATATAAGTTGTTATCCTAACTGTCATTTCAGTTTGCTGTGTGCATCTGAGTGCAGCTTGCCATATTCCAATCAAAATGACTACTTTCAAGATAAATATTTCCTTCTGATATATTCCCAGTTGCATTTGTGGAACAAAACGAAGGATTGTTGTTTCCCAGGTACATTGAAAAATAAGCAACTAGGCTTTCACTGAGTTGGCATCTTGACAAATCCACAATCATAGCAATTTCGTAGTCAGTCTACAAAGAAAGGCAGGCTTGAAATAAAAAACTAAAAACATTTGTGATAGGAGGAGGAGGCGTATTTTGTTTGCTGCAGTTACAAAAAAATAGAATATCTTACGTTATATTAAAAAAAAGATAATGCATGGGTCACATTGACCCACGTGGCGGTTCTAAACTGTTTATAACTTTATCATTTTTGTGATTCTGGCTATCGAACGCCGTCAGGATATTTAATTTATATACTTAGGAAAAGTCAAAAATGGACACACACATACTATTTACAACAGAAGAGTAATTAACATTTTAAATGCAAAATGGGTCAAACTGACCCGCATGGTGGTTCTAGTGTTAATAGATCAATTAAATATAATATCCAGAGAAAAAAAGGCACTTTACAGAACTTTAAAGGGGACCAAGAAGAAAGTACACAGAAAGAGTACTTGGAACTGCAAACACAAGTCAAAAAGGAAGTTAGATAGGCCAAGAGAGATAGAAATGAACATTGCTAAGGGGGCTAAAACCAATTCCAATTTTTTTTTCCAATATTACAACAGCAAAAGAACATTCAAGGAGGAAGTAAAATGTTTCAAAGATACAAATGGTAAAATCATAGTTGAAGAGAAAAAAAATATCAAATATATTAAATGATTACTTTTCACAAGTTTTTACAAAGGAAGATACGGACAACATGTCCCACATGCCGACCTGTTCCTATCCAGTTTTAAATAACTTTAGCAGAAGTGTTAAAGGGACTAGGACAGGGCTCTTTAACTAGTTTCTTTAGGGGGCCAGATTGTAAAAAAGTTAAGAGTAGGCTGGCCAGAAACATTTTATTCGGCACATTTTTAAGCAACAAAATACGTATTATATGAACTAATGTTAGTATATTTACATAATTTCACCATATGAATAGTACTTTAACAGAACACTTTAACATTACCGTTGTATCATCAAAAGACAGCGCACACAAGTATTATTAATTACTATTTTAATAGTGTTAAGCACTTGTATTGCTCATACGGCATAATGACCTTTATAGATTTTTAAGGTAATAGTTTTAAATGACTGTAAAATAAAAAAAATAAAGCACAAACAAAAATAAAAATACACTGTCCATACATTGCAATTGTCATTTGAATACCTGATGTCAGTGCGAGTATACAATACGAAAAACGGCTAGTGCTTTATATTTCAGAGCAAATTAAGAAAAGGAAGTAAAGTACTGCATAGCCTAAACATAATACTCACAGCTGTTGAGTTGTGACTGCCCTTCTTTCTTATTCCAACTCGGTTTAATGGGAAAAATTGCATTTATTTCCCTGGGCCACATGCATGAAGTTAGGCTCATACGATGCAACAGCGATTCGAAGGCAGTGTTGCAGTCTTTCATTGGTCAGTGAACTGCGTGTGTTGCTTTTTATCACATTCATGTGAGAAAAGCTGGACTCACATGTATAGGTAGAGCCAAACATAGTGAGCAGAAGTACAGCTAATTTCCTAGCATTTGGAAACTCAACCTGCTGAATGTGTTCAGTCCAAAACTTGACAGCGCCATCATTTTGTAAATCCTGTTTCAAAGAAGATGATGCCTGAATGTCCACAAGTTCCAAATGCAGTAGCCCTTCTTCAACTGATGAGAGTAATTGCTTTGCGGTCGATGCAAAATCACTTTCCGGTGAAACGGCGTTTGAATTCTGAACAAACATCATGACTTCTTTCGGTACATGGAAATCTTGAAATCTGTCAGCAAAGTTATCCTTCAGCTTGATCAAGAAATCAGACATCACATTGGTGACTTTCACTGATGAGGCGGTGAAATTGCACAGCTGTGGGAAGCGGAGAAGTTTTTGCAAATGCAAATCCAATGAGAAGAGACAAGTTACTTTGAAATGCATTCAGCTTTTGAAATGCATTCAGCTCGATCATTGTTTTATCCCTTCCCTGTAGTTCCAAATTGAGTGTGTTTAAGTGTCCAAATATATCACTCAAAAAACACACTTTTGCCATGAACTCATCATCCCAAACCATATATGAATACTTCTCTGCATTCTTATGAGAAGAATTATTGAGAAATTAGATTATTTCATCCTTGAGGTCACAGAAGCGATTCAGTGCCTTACCTTTACTGAGCCAGCGTACGTCGTTGTGCACTAGCAGATCATGATGGTCTGCGGACATGTCAGCTAGCAACAGCCGGAACAGCCGATGTTGAAGGCTTGATGTTGATCGAATGAAGTTTATTATTGCTGTCACTGTATTCATGGTATCTTTCAGCTCATTGCAAAGTTTTCCACACAAAACACTTTGATGGATAATGCAATGCAAGGACTGCATCTGTGGTGCTAAAGCAGAAAGCCTTGCTATCATACCATTTTTCCTTCCTATCATTGAAGGAGCACCGTCTGTAACTAGAAGACAAACTTTATTCAGGTCAAGTCCATGCTCCTCAAAAAATGAAGTAATCTTTTGAGAAATTACCTCACCAGTCGCGTAACTTTCCAACGGGAGTAAAGATAGCATTTCTTCATGAAACAATTCCCATCAAAAAACCGCAAGTGATGTTGTCTGTATTGTCAGTGGACTCATCTACTGCAAGTGACATGAAGTCTGCTTTTTTCAGACGGACCAGGAGCGTGTCAAACTTCGGTTCCCAAAACTTCAACCCTGTGCATGGCAGAAGTGTCTGAAAGTGGAATTTTCTGAATAGGTGAAACTATACAATTTAATTTTTTCATCACTGATTATTTCATTCACAACTGCCAGCATGCACTCCTTCATAGTTTCCGAATCTGTGAACGGCTTCTTTTTCTTCGCGAGTATCCACGCCACACGTAAGGAAGCCGCTGTAGCTTTCTCTTGTTGAGTGCAAGATCGCACTAGAGTTGGTATGAAGAGATCAGCCCCTCTACTTTTGAATTTCTAACTGCAGAGCCCTCTGGATACGTTTCTCCAAAAGCTGTGTGTCTGGTTTCAAAATGCCTTTTCACATTGTATTCCTTAACTACTGACACACATTCATTGCACAGTAAACACACTGGCTTTGCATTAGGTACAGTTGGTAAAATAAGTAAGTACTTCTTGGTCCATTCATTGTTGAATTGACGATTTTCATCGTCAATGTTTCTTTTCTTACCAGCTAGAGTAGAGAGAGACATGTTTAGATTGCTTTCCCCCACAAAGTACAGTCGCTCGCATTACGCATAATGGAACAACGCATCTGTCTTGCGTACTGAGTGGAGATCGGAAATAAAAAAAAATATGAACAAACTATTTTTTTTTTCTTGTGGCAAGGTCCCGGGCAGTGTCTGTGGAGTCGGTGTGAAGTGCTGACTATTGGCGGCCACTTTGATGTCGCTTGCGGGCCGGATGTGGCCCGCGGACCGCCAGTTGAAGAGGCCTGGACTAGGAGCTCTCAAAATAAACAAATCCCCTTGGCCGGATGAGATCCTCCCAATAGTACTCAAAGAAATGAAAGAAGTTATTTACAAACCGCTAACCAAGATCATGCAACAGTCTTTGAGACAGAGGTTGTACCGACAGACTGGAGAATTGCAAACGTAATACCGATACACAAAAAGGGAGACAAAACCGAACCAGGTAACTACAGAACAATAAGCCTGACTTCTATTATATGTAAACTTATGGAAACTATAATAAGATCCAAAATGGAAAATTAACCATATGGTAACAGTATCCTGTGAGACAGTCAACATGGTTTTTTGGAAAGGGAGATCGTGTCTAACTACCCTGTTTGATTTTTTTGAGGATGCAACATCGACAATGGATAATTGCAAAGCATATAACATGGTTTACTTAGATTTCCAGAAAACTTTTGACAAAGTCCTGCATAAAAGATTAATTGAAACTGAAACTGACATGGAATTAGGGAGTGGTTAACATGTAGAAAACAGGGTACTGATTAGTGCAACCATGGAATGACAGGGATCAGTATTAGGGCTCTTTAAACATGTATAGTAAACAAACAGTTAAAATGGATGAATTTGAATTTAGAGGAGAAACCTCAAAATGGAGTACATCCATTGGGAGTGCTGGGTAACCAGTGGAGCAGCCCAGAGCATAGGGAGAGGGGAACACATGAGACTAAGAACATAAGAAAGGTTATAAACGAGAGGGGATCATTGTATTATTGGTCCTCCCTGGTCCTGTGGTGGTCCTTCCAGAGGGAGGCTAGTAATCGGGGTTAATGAGCCTTAGATTCTGTATAGTAAACAAACTTGTTAAATGAGGCGGATGAATTTGAATTAAAGAGGTAAGAGAGAGATATAGATAACATTGTTTAGTTTTTGTTTGCTTATTGTTGTTTTTTATTTTTCACTAATGGATACAAAAAATTTAAATTTTTCGTGGAAAAAATTTAAATCGCAACTTTTAACATCAATACAGTGCCTTGCATAAATATTCACCCCCCATAGACTTTTCCACATTTTGTAGTGTTACAACCTGGAATTAAAATGGATTTAATTAGGATTTTTTGTCACTGATCTACACAAAATAGTCCATAATGTCGAAGTGGGGAAAAAAAATCTACATATTTTTCAAAATTATTTACAAATAAAAAACTGAAAAGTCGTGACACCCCTAAATAAGCTCTGGTGCAACCAATTGCCTTCAGAAGTCACAAAATTAGTTGAATGGAGTCCACCTGTGTGCAAATAAAGTGTCACATGATCTCAGATTAAATACACCTGTTTCTGGAAGGCCCCAGAGTTTGTTAGAGAGGATATCTAAACAAGCAGCATCATGAAGACCAAGGAGCTATCAAAACAAGTCTGGGATAAAGTTCTGGAGAAGCACCAATCAGGGTTGGGTTATAAAAAAAGTATCCCTGTGGCAGAGCAGGGCTCTGCCCTTAGAAATACTGGCAGGGATGGAGTTAAATTCTCCTCCCTGCCCAGGTTGATTGCTTCAGGTGGGAGCAATCCACCAATTAATTATTCAATTAAGGTATCAGCCACCTGGCATAAAAGGAGGCCTCAGCCTTCCATTTAGGGAGGAGAGTTCTAGAAGGAGAGGAAGCCACTGTGTTTTTCTGTGTGTGCTGTGGTTTTCGTTTTGCAATCCAGTGAAGGCAACGCCCAGCCTGGAAGCTTTATTCTTTTGTAAGTTTCATTTTGTTTGTTTTTATTTTGAACCTTTTTGTTTGGTCCTTGTGCCGGTTTATTTTGTATTTTTGTTTATTAAAAACTTTATTTTGAACTTCTAAACTGTCTCTGAGTCTCAACCTCTGCCAATCCTGTCACAATCCCAAACTTTGAACATCCTCCCGGAGCACCGTTAAATCCATTATTAAAAAACTGAAAGAATATGGCACAACCGCGACTCTCCCTAGAGAAGGCCGTCCACCAAAACTCAGTGACCAGGTAAGGAGGGCATTAGTCAGAGAAGCAACCAAGAGGCCAATGGTAACTCTGAAGGAGCTGGAGAGATCCACAGTTGAGATGGGAGAAACCGTCCATGGGACAACTATCACCCGGACGCTGGGCTTTATGGAAGAGTGGCGAGAAGAAAGCCATTGCTGAAAAAAAAAACAACATACCAAATCCCGTTTGGATTTTGCCAAAAGGCATGTGGGAGACACAGCAAACATGTGGAAAAAGGTTCTCTGGTCTGATGAGACCAAAACTGAACTTTTGGCCTTAGCTTAAAACGCCACGTGTGGCGCAAAAGCCAACACTGCTCATCACCCTGAGAACACCATCCCCACAGTGAAGCATGGTGGTGGCAGCATCATGTTATGGGGATACTTTTCATCGGCAGGGACTAGGAAACTGGTCAGGATTGAGGGCAAGATGGATGGAGCCAAATACAGGGAAATTCTAGAGGAAACCTGTTTCAGTCTGCAAGAGAGCTGGGACTGGGGCGGAGGTTCACCTTCCAGCAGAACAATGACCCTAAACACATAGCCAAAGCTACACTGGAGTGGTTTAAAAACAAGAACCTGAATGTCTTAGAATGGCCCAGTCAAAGCCCAGACCTCAATCCGATTGAGAATCTGTGGCAAGACTTGAAAATTGCTGTTCACCAAGGTCCCTATCCAACTTGACAGAGCTTTGAGCAATTTTGCCAAGAAGAATGGGCAAAAAAATTGCAGGATCCAGATGTGCAAAGCTGGTAGAGACTTACCAAAAGACTCACAGCTGTAATTGCTGCCAAAGGTGCTTCTACCAAGTATTGACTAAGGGGGGTGAATACTTATGCAACCAACAAATGTCTTTTTTTTTGTTTAATTAACTTTTGTGTCACGATAAAAAATATTTTGCACCTTCAAAGTGTTAAGTATGTTGTGTAAATCAAATGGTAAAAATCCCAATTAAATCCATTTTAATTCCAGGTTGTAACACTACAAAATGTGGAAAAGTCCAAGGGGGGTGAATACTTATGCAAGACACTGTAGCTGTAGGAGTTTTCATAAGAGACCTGCTCTTTGATTTCATTTCACTGAAGACAGCAAATGTGTTGTTTTTATAGGAGACGCACTCGGTCGAACAGTGTGAATGAGAGCGAGTGAATGCAAGGGGGACAGGTGTTCAGTTACTGTCAAAGCTGGGGTGGCAGTGTTGTTCTCACTGTTGTTACACTGACACAGACAGACAGCTATTTATTAATTTATTTATGTTACCAAACTATGCCCGTCTTGGTCATCAGAAATTTCAGTCACTTTCTCTCCGGAGTTATAATCCCAGACCTGAAAACAAAACCAATAAATTTAAATTTAAAATTAAAAAAAGGACAAGCGAGAGAGAGAGAGACACAGACACACACACACAGACACACACAGACAGAAACACAGACACTGTCTCACCTCGAGCGCGCGCTCCTTCCTCCAGGAGCCCGAGAGAATCTGATTGGTCGAGGGATCGATCTGGAGGGCATCACCACAGATGTGAGGGCCGGATAGCTTCCTGATATCAGATTGGAATTAAAATGGAATCAAATTTAATAGAAAACAATAGACAGCTACAGACAGACCACACAGGCAAACAGACTGGCAGTTAGACTGAGAGTCAGACAGACAGACAGACAGACAGACAGACAGACAGACAGACAGACAGACAGACAGAGAGTGTAAAGTAAGGTGACCCAGTGGCTGGTGTAATAGCAGGAAGCATTCAGGAGTCCAAAGTACAGTAAAAACAGTGCAGCTTTATTTAGACTGCCGACAGATGCAAGACACAGAAATGCAAATAAATAAATAAATAAATAAATAAAAATAAACCAGACCATACAGATACAATGTTAATACTCAGGATACTCTAATGTCCCATTCTATTATTCTGGACATTCACTTTCCTGACACACTGCTGTTGCATCCCTCCCAAATCTCAGACACCTCCTATATATATACACCCTAGTCTTCTAGTTAGCCCCACCAGAGCAGGGGGAAAAAGAAAACATTTATTGCAATACATTTAATTGTATTTCAATCATTCATTGTATCTTCGGATTGTTTAATCAATTTACTTAGGGCCATAGCACATACCTCTAAACCCTATAATTCTACATTATCAAAATGGCTATGGTTTTTATTCTCCGCCCCCCTCTCCATAGACTTTCACTGGGTACGCCCCCGTCATAGACTTCAAAAAAGTGCGTTCCCATTCTACAACGGGAGGTTAGCACGATCCCTAAACATGGCTGCCCCGATACTCAAATCACCTCAACACAGATAAGTAATTACAAACAAATAAAATAAACGGTTAAAACATCATGTAATATTGCAGAAAATGTGCACCTTTCCCATAAAATCCACACAAGGCTTTACAAACGATTGTTGCATTGCATTTAACCTTTTCTTTTTCTTTTCAGGACTCCTTCCTCAACCCCAGGGCCCCATTAGCACGACTCAGGTAAGTTTCATTTACATTTTGTTTACGTTGCTAATCTCAGTATATACGCTAGGTTCCTATAAACTGTGTTAAATATGTGTTTTGCTGTTAGTTACTGCAGGGATTAGGCATTAGTGATGCACCATGTGAATATATATTCTCCATCACAGACAGACAGACAGACAGACAGACACACACAAACACACAGACAGGCAGAAAGACACACACACACACACAAGCAGACAGACACAGACACACACACACACAAGCAGACAGACAGACAGACACACACACACACACACAGACAGGCAGAAAGACACACACACACACACACACAAGCAGACAGGCAGACAGAGACAGTTGTATTCCATACCTGACAGAATGCTGTTGCTTAGAATCCCAGAACTGTAAAAATTTGAAACAAAAAGGATGTTAATGAACGTGCATTTACTTTAATGTATATTATTATTATTATTATTAGGCTTCTAGGCCCATAGGGCTGGGAAGCCCATTGTTATTGCTGGGATTCATCTTCTTCCTGCCAAAAGTTGCTCGAAAACTCACAGAATTCGGTAGGATGGTAGATGCTTATGGGAAATTGGTAAATGTTAATTGAACATATGTCGTAGGTCACATGGTTTGGCTGCCATATTGGATTGAAAAAAACCAAACATTTTGCCTAAATGTAAAAATTCGTCTTTCCAAAACCACTTATTGCAGAGTGCTGAAAGTTGGTATACTTGTTGAGGGATAGTCCTTGGTCCAGTGGTTAAAGAAAAGGGCTTGTAACCAAGAGGTCCCCGGTTCAAATCCCACCTCAGCCACTGACTCATTGTGTGACCCTGAGCAAGTCACTTAACCTCCTTGTGCTCCGTCTTTCGGGTGAGACGTAATTGTAAGTGACTCTGCAGCTCCAAGATTAACTGGTGTTCGTAAGAAGCTGATTGTGTGGTATAGCGGCCACACTGCATGACGTCAAAATCGCATGGTAAAGACGTTATAAATCACAAACTATAAAGATCTTCTTCTCCCAAAGCGCTAGTCCGATTGAACCAAAAACTGGGCACACATGATCCTAGTATGGTTGTCTTTAAGATTTGGTCAAGGGAAGTTGCTACAATAAAATAAACACAGCGGACACGTTGGATGACATCATCAACTTACAATAACTCCTTGTAGAGTGCAGATAGGGCCATGGTTACTATGGAACACATATAGTAACCCATGTATGCTCTATAAAAAAAAAGTCATTGCCCGTGACCTTTGACATCTCCTAAAGATCAAATGTAAAACTGGCTTATATCTCCCGAGAGTGTGCAAATAGGGTCATGGTTACTATGGAACACATATAGTAACATATGTATGCATTCTGCACTATTTGCTAAAGTGTTTTGATACTGGTAGTGACATTCTGCACTATATAAGTATTTGGTACTGGTACTGGAAGTTGCTGGCAACTCTAATTATTATTATTATTATTATTATTATTATTATTATTATTATTATTATTATACCTGCACTGTGTTGTCCCAGCCTCCAGAGATGAACTCATCCTCCTTTTCTGGGTGAAAGGTCACGGCGAAAACACGAAATCTGTGACCATCCATCAGAGACATGGAGTGGCTGAGGGGGAGAGAGGGAGGAAGGGGAGAAGGGAGAGGGTTACACACACACACACACACACACACACGTGCTGTGTGTTACCTGGCTCTGTAGGTGCGTTTGTGTGTGTTACCTGGCCCTGCAGGTATGTGTGTGTGTGTGTGTGTGTGTTACCTGCAGGTGTGTGTGTGCGCGTTACCTGGCCCTGCAGTAGGGTGACCAAGCGTCCCGCATTGTGTGGGACAGTCCCTAAATTGGACCCTGTGGAAGGGTGTGGGTATTCACTGACACGGGAGACAGAGGAGTGTACTTGGAAACACCGCACAGATACCAGTTTTATTTATTTATTCATTTTGTTTCCCCCTAGTGATTTATTTTAGCCAGCAGAGGACGCTGTTGTCCGTGGCCTGAATACCAGTGATGGTAGACAGGTCCACAGAAATACCCACAGGTAATCAGACACGCTGGCGCATTCACATATGCTGTGAACTAATAATAACAAAAGGCGAAATCAAAAAGAGAAAATAAAACACAGTAATCAAAAACTACAAAGAAAAGGTGCTGCACTCGGCAGCGTTACCCCGACCGTCGCTACCTGCACGGCCCGGGTCCCCGTCCTAAACTTCACCGCTCCCTCAGCCTGCTTGCTATACACTTGTGGGGTCTGCCCAAGGTTTCCTCGCTATCGATATTTTTATTTTCTTCTCTTTGGGTTTCTTTTGTTTTTCTTTTTCCGGCCGTTCTCGGTCCTGGAGCAGAGCTTCCGCTAGCTTGTGGTTTTGTCTTACAGGGGCAGAGCTGAGGGAACAACAGAACGTTACTTTATAGGGCCAGCAATCCCCCCCAAGGCCCGTCTCTCAGCCACTCAGAGAGAGGGAAAGCCCACACACCCTCTCTCCCACCTCTCTGTGTCACTGCCATGACTGACTGGCGGATATTGCAAGGCTGCTGCCCTCTTCCTGCAGCACTATGAACGCACCAGAAGAGTCAGCACAGATCTCCGACTGTTACAGACCCTTTGTAATTTATTTTATTTATTTAATTTCATTTCTATAGCACTGTGACAGGGTGGCTGAGTCGGTGACGTCACGGCAGAAGCAGGAACGTAAATAAACTGACACCAATACTGCAGTTTCAAAAAGAAAGACGCGGCTGGCCGCCGTTTTATTTAAATACAAAAATAAATCAAAGGTTTGAACAAAAAGAAACTTGCTCACAGAGCGAAAATAAAACAGGTAAACAAAACAAAATCACAAACACAAAATATAACACAACACAGGTCAGGCTGGGCAGATTGCCTTCACTGTTCCTATGTCTTTTTATTTTCGCTTTCACTCTCTCTGCTCGCTCTCTCCTCTCTAACACCCACCCCGAGCTGGAGAGCTGCAGGCTTTTTATACCGTGGCCGAGGGGTTTAACTAGCTAGCAATTATTCTATTACCCCTCGGCCACAATCTGCACGAGTTTTTTTAAATTACTGTGGATGGGGCTGCCCATCCACGCTACTAAACAAATATAATAAAACAAACACGGCTACGCCGTCATTTAAAAACAAATAAACAATACCAAAACATACGGCACTTCACCAACAAATATAAATACAAATAACACGGCGGTACGCCGTCACATAAATACAATAAATAAATCATAACGATAATAATACTACAACAAAAATAATACTACAAAACCCTGAAGGACGGCACCTCGCTCGTCCTACATAATAAATACATAAATCACAAAACAAACACAAAGTAACACAGGGGCGAAGGGGGAAACCCCGTTCTAAAATAAACAAACCCTGTACAGGGCTGCTCGCCCTGTTACAAGCACCTTACTTCATAGACCCCAAGGTGCTTTAGACACAGCATAATAAAACATTAAAATAGCATAAAGATTATAATAAAAGACTATTTTAAATAGAAGTAAATACATTTCCAATCATGTATATTAAAAAAACACACACAAAAAAACAGTAATAATAAAGACTATAATAAAAAGGCCTGTGTATATAAATAAGTCTTCAATCTTGACTAAAACAGCAGGACTCCTAGCTTCTCTGACAAAAAAAAAAGGCAGAGCATTCCATAATGTAGGAGCCTTATAAGAAAAGGCCTTTCCTCTCATACTGTTTGTATTTACCCTTGGAATAACCAAGAGCCCTGCATCCTGAGATCTAAGATTCTACTTAGGAATGTATGGGATCAACACCTCTTGTAAATAACTGGGTGCTAATCCATTAGGGCTTTATAAGTTAAAAATAAAATCTTAAAATCAATTTGAAACTGCACAGGAAGCCAGTGTAAGGAGGCCAAGACAGGAGTAATATGTTCACCTTTTCTGGTTTTAGTTAGAATTCTTGCAGCAGCATTCTGAATAAGCTGCAAGCAAGATACCAAATACTTTGGAATCCCAGAAAAAAGTGCATTACAATAGTTGATTCTTGATAACACAAAGGCATACATTAGCCTCTCAGCATCAGATACAGAAATAATAGATCTAAGTTTATCTATATTTCTCAGATGATGAAAATATGCTTTAGTAATTTTCCTAATATGGGACTCAAATGATAGAACAGGATAAAATTTAGTCGTTGCCAATTATTTTTTATTATTTTCTCCCAATTTAGAATGGCAAATTATTTTTTTAAGCTCACCTCACCGCTACCACCCCTGCACTGACTTGGGAGGGTGAAGATGAAAACACACTGTCCTCCGAAGCGTGTGCCGACCGCTTTTTTTCACACTGTGGACTCACCATGCTACCTCCCAAGAGCTACAGCGTCGGAGGACAACGCAGCTCTCGGGCAGCTTACAGGCAAGCCCGCAGGCGCCCGACAAGACTACAGAGGTCGCTGGTGCGCGGTGAACCGAGGACACCCTGGCCGACCTAACCCTCCCTCCCCCCGGGCGACGCTCGGCCAATTGTGCGCCGCCCCCTGGGAGCTCCCGTCCACGGTCGGCCGTGGAATAGCCTGGACTCGAACTCGCGACGTCCAGACTATAGAGCGCATCCTGCACTCCACGTGGAGCGCCTTTACTGGATACGCCACTCGGGAGCCCTAAATCAACATTTTTAATTGGTGCTGTGAACTCACAAGCATGACCTCCATTTTATCACAATTCAACATCAGAAAATTCTGCGATATCCAACACTTTATGTCCGCAAAGCAAGCAGCTGATAGAGCCCCAGTATAGGAATTGTCTGGATTGAAAGACAAGTACAGCTGAGTATCATCTGCGTAACAATTGAAATTCACTCCATGCCTGCGGATAATATCACCTAATGGCAACATATATAATGAAAACAGGGGAGCTAAAATAGAACCCTGAGGAACACCACAGACAACCTCTGACAAATCAGACTTCAACAGAAACATACTGAAACCTATCGGAAAGATAAGCGCTAAACCAAGAATGGATACCGCCTGCCAAACCCACTAAACTCTCAAGCCGATTTAATAGAATGGAACAGTCCACGGTATCAAAAGCAGCACTAAGATCAAGAAGAATTAAAATTGAAGGAAAGCCAGAGTCTGAGCTTATCAAACAATAATTTACTACCATAACAAGAGCCGTCTCAGTGCTATGTGCAGATCGAAATCCAGACTGAAATTTCTCAAATAAAGCATTACAAGCTAAAAATTTGAGTACTTGATTGGCAACAACTTTCTCCAAGACCTTGGCTAAGATTGGAAATGGGCCTATAGTTGTTAATAACTGTAGGATCCAAATTACTTTTTTTAAGCAGGGGTTTAACCACTGCAACCTTAAGTGCACAGGGAACTATACCAGATGAAAGTGATTCATTTATAATTGTTAAAATGCTTATATTAGCAACACTAAATACATATTTTAATAGTTTAGTAGAAATAGGATCAAGGGCACAAGTGGTTGGCATATGCCTAACTAATGCTGTCAGCTCTTGCAAAGTAACCAACAAGAAAGCCTCCATCATAACTTTATCAGGTCTAGTTAATTCAAAGTAGGAGGAAAGGTCCATAATAGAAGGAGTCTGTAAGAGCTGATCTCTAATGTCAGGAATTTTATTGAATTTTATTTGAAAGACATTTCTGAGTCAACATAAACTCCTAGGTCTATCTAGACAATGTGGGGAAGCTATAAAAAAGGCCAAGAAGATGCTCGGATATATTGTGAGAAGTGCTGAATTTAAATCAAGGGAAGTAATGTTAAAACTTTACAATGCATTAGTAAGACCTCACCTAGAATATTGTGCTCAGTTCTGGTCACCTCTTTACAAAAAGGATATTGCTGCTCTAGAAAGAGTGCAAAGAAGAGCAACCAGAATTATCCCGGGTTTAAAAGGAATGTCGTATGCAGACAGGCTAAAAGAATTGAATCTATTCAGTCTTGAACAAAGACGACTACGTGGTGATCTGATTCAAGCATTCAAAATCCTAAAAGGTATTGACAATGTCGACCCAGGGGACTTTTTTGACCTGAAAAAGAAACAAGGACCAGGGGTCACAAATGGAGATTAGATAAAGGGGCATTCAGAACAGAAAATAGGAGTCACTTTTTTACACAGAGAATTCTGAGGGTCTGGAATCAACTCCCCAGTAATGTTGTTGAGGCTGACACCCTGGGATCCTTCAAGAAGCTGCTTGATGAGATTCTGGGATCAATAAGCTACTAACAACCAAACGAGCAAGATGGGCTGAATGGCCTCCTCTTGTTTGTAAACTTTCTTATGTTCTTATAAGATAATGAACATGCAGTTTGGAATTCTTCCATCTGCGTTCCAATTTACGATCATCACATTTCAGTTTCCGAGAAAAGTTAATTTTTTTAAAATTTAAACTACCTGATTGTTACTATGGTTATGCCAGTCTGCTTCCGCTGGGGCTCTAAATATTTTAAAATGTAGCGCAAGTATAGTCACTTGAGTTCCAACGGTTGGTATAGCATCAGTGAATAGTTTTTTTTTTAAAAAGGAACCAAAAAGCAAAAAAAGATTCTGCAGCTACAACAAAAGAATGGGAGACAACTTGTAGAATTCACAAAAAATGTAAGTTTGTTATCTGACTTCTCTCCTTCATGCATCCATGGGTAGAAATAATTGTGATTCTGAACTCCGTTCTAGATTTCACCAAAGATATTTTATTAGATACAGTAGAGCAGCTGTGTACTCTATTTTCCTTAAGCACAAGTTATAATAGAATCAACAAGATAATACAATGTTTGAATTAATATAGGCTTCCCTTATGACATCACCCCATTTTTCTTAACCTATCAGAAAAGACAATTACATAGTGATGCAAGTTTTACAAGCCTAAAATATTATTGATCACTTTTCTCTATCTCTAAGAGAACACCACTTCAAAACAATTACATAGTGATGCAAGTTTTACAAGCCTAAAATATTATTGATCACTTTTCTCTGTCTCTAAGAGAACACCACTTCAAAACATCCTTAGGTGTTTCACTCACAAGGCAATAAAACTAAGGGCAGAAGACAGGAGAATAAAGGAGTAAGCCTTTTGCCTATTTTCTTTGAAGTTTAAACTGTGGGAAAGGAATATTTAGCCAAAGGTGTCACTTCCCTAAGAACACAGAATACAAAGCAATCACCTTTCAAGCTCTCAATTTAGGGACACGAAAGCTTTTCTGCCATCTGGCTGCTTTACTTAATATTGAAACCAATATTGCCTTCATATTAGCTGTCTATGTAACCTAGCTAATTTTAAACGATCTAGTTTCTCTAAAGTACCGTAAATATAGTTTTATAGGTACCACTGTCATAAAATCGCTCCCCCCTTTTTGAGACTTCAGTTTTAGGAAAACACCTTTTTTGTGTTTAAAATACTTTTTTTACAATTTATTTTTTTCCTTCATGCCGATAAAAAAACACACAGGTTTAGTTTCGAAATAACCCTTGGTTGCAACATTTTATTCCATTAATTTGTGTTTTTCGTTTTTAACTGCTAGAAATTTTGTTTTTCAATATTTAAATAAATAATAACTAACAGAGCGTAAAATCAAGTTATACATTGCACATCACATCTGTATTAAACTACCTGTATTTTATTTTAGCTTATCAAGTACCCAAAACAAGTTCAAGAACATATATTCTTTGCTTTACTGAACATTTCTTTCCAAAACCATATTTAGATAATAGTTCTCGCTGCACTGGCTTTTTACAAATTTGTTGTATTAATTGAAATTGAAAAGAAAAGTATTAAACAGTGCTGCTTCATCAATTAAAAAGCAAAAAAAAAAAAAAAAATTAAACTGTGCACCATTTAATAACCAGTATAAACAAAACATTTTGGTGTTGCCTACGATGCAGTGCAATTGCATTCAATTTCCAGCTGTACAAATACATTCATTTTGTTAATCAGAAAACCATAACCATACTTTACAAGTGTACTACTGCGTTACACGGACATGTAGAACAAGTTATAGTCTGTATTAAAGTCAATCAAAAGTACTCCATTCAAACTAAATGTTTTCTACATTGGGCCATAAACACTCTAGTCCTATGAGCTTGTTTCCTTTTCCATTTTAAGTTTGTATTTGTTTCGTCTCCAGTCACGTACTGTTATTTCAGCATTGCGATTAACATGTATTTCGGCAAATTCAACAACGTGCAATTTCAAACCTGTTGAGCAGCATTTTCTTTTTTTCTTACTGTCCTACTTTATCCAGTCTCAAAGAAACCTGCATTATTATTGCATTGCTGTTACAACGAACAGAAGGCGGGTTCAGTTTGAATGTTGACAAATCAATGGCTCGGGAGGGACCGACAGCTATTGTGTTAACACTAAGTGAAGCAGTATACTTGTGACTTTTGAGAAGAGGTCAGTCAAGAGTCTGAAAGCTTGCGTTTAACATTCAAAAGGACTAAGGGTATTGAGTGTAAGAAATTAAAACTTTTAAATTAGAACAGTGGTTTTGTGTTTCTACCTACATGACATGAATGCCATAGATTCTGAACAAATAAATCGGGTTGTTGACAATTAAGTTTGTCTGAGACATGACCGTGGCTGTAGTAATCCCATTGTGGCACGGGTCCAGTAGTTTAATATTAGACACACAGGTGCATATGTCGCACCAGTATATTAGTCGCTCCCCCCTTTTAAGGGCCCCACAAAAATGGCTAGAAAAATCGACTTATTCAACGTTTCTTACGGTATATGTTTATCCAACAACACATATCTGGGTGAAGTCAGTGCCAGGGGATGATCAGAAAGCTGACTGCAAAGTTTGCCAAAAAACATTTACAATTTCCCATGGAGGACAGAATGACATTAAATGACATGCTGCTGGTGATATGCACAAAAGGTATGAGCTACATCAAGAACAAAATAAATCACTATCCAGTTTTTTTGTGAGGCCAAAAGATAGCAACAACAAAATAACTGCTGCCGAGCTGACCAGCATCTACCACACAGTTCATCACGGACATTCCTATTACTCAGCAGAGTGTGGAATACTCTGACAAAGCACAAAAAATGTCATGCACACGTACAAAATGCTATTCAATTGTTACAGGCATGCTTGCTGATACTTCTGTTGACAGGTGCTTAGAAAATGTGCAGGCTAGAATATTCGAGGTGGCGGCTGACTCATGTGTTAATATGAAAACATACTTTTCTGTAGCTTCAAATGCTTCCAATCATGGGAACACAAAGCTCTTTCCTCTTGCACTTTTGGACACCTGATCTTGGTGTGCAAAATAAACTTTTTGACTTTTATGAAGACAATGGCAAAACATCTGATGCTATATTCAATCAGAAGTTCACAAGATTAGTTGAACATGATCTGAGTTTGGAAAATGTTTCTGCTTATGCAGCGGACAATGCTTGTGTAAATTATGGGAAACAAATCTGTATTCAAAAAGCTTCAGGATAAAATCCTTGCATCATTATCATTAAATTATTATCATAATTATCATTAAAGCAAACTGCAACTGTGCACATCATGCAGCTGACATACTTAAAATCGACATAAAGAGTGCGGTAACCAAAATTTACACTCACTTCTCGCTATCCGCCAAACGTGTCCACGAACTAAAAATAATTTTTGATTTTGTGTCTGAAGAATAGTTGACACTAAGTAGGCATGTGCCAACAAGATGGCTAAGTTTGTTCCCTGCTGTCAAGAGGTTACACGATTGCTGGCCCGCCTTAAAGAGCTACTTCTTGTCCTTAGGGGAAGACGAGTGTCCAAGAACCCTGTGGAAATACTTTGAACATGATAAAGGGTGATGGGATACGTGTGGACTTAAGATACAGTCACCTCCAAAATTATTGGCACCCTTGATAAATTTGAGCAATAAATAATACCAGTACTGAGCTATATTGTAATTTTCCAACATGTGGAATATATTTGACTTTATTAATGATTCAATGGAATCAACCAAAATTACACATTTCTCAAATTATGAATTTATTTCCAAAAAAAATGAAGTGCCACAATTATTGGCACCCTTGTTTTCAGTACTTTGTGCACCCTCCCTTTGCAAGGATAATGGCACTGAATCTTTTTCTATAATGTTTAATGAGATTGGAGAACACATTGGGAGGGATCTTAGACCATTCCTTCATACAGAATCTTTCCAGATCATTGATATCCTTCAGTCTGCGCTTATGGACTGCCCTCTTCAATTGAAACCACAGGTTTTCAATGGGGTTCAAGTCCGGAGACTGAGATGGCCATTGCAAAATGTTGATTTTGTGGTCAAGTAACCATTTCTTTGTGGATTTTGATGTGTGCTTGGGGTCACTGTCTTGCTGGAAGATCCACTTGCGGCCAAGTTTCAGCCTCCTGGCAGAGGCAATCAGGTTTTTGGCTAAAATGTCCTGGTACTGAGTAGAGTTCATGATGCCGTTGACCTTAACAAGGGCCCCAGGACCAGTGGAAGCAAAACAGCCCCATAACATCAAAGATCCACCACCATATTTTACAGTAGGTATGAGGTTCTTTTCTGCACACGCATCCTTTTTTCGACGCCAAACCCATCGCTGATGTGCATGGCTTGTCTCATCTGACCACAGCACCCGGTTACAATCGAAGTGCCAATGCCGTTTAGCAAACTCCAGGCGCTTACGTTTGTTGGTTGCTCTCAATAAAGGCTTTTTCTGGCAACCTTTCCAAATAGCCTATTGGCATGGAGGTGGCGTCTAATTGTAGATTTGGAGACTTGGTGACCCCAAGAAGCAACCAAGTTCTGTAATTCTCCAACTCTGGCCCTTGGATTTCCCTTTGCCTGGGGGCAAGGTACACTTGTGTCTTCTACCAGGCAAGTTTACCACTGTTCCAGTGGTTTTGAACTTCTTAATTATTGCCCTAATAGTGGTAAGTGGTATATTGTTTTTAGTTTTTTAGTTTTTTAGCTATTCTTTTTTTAGAGTTCTTTTTTTAGCTATTCATATGGGTTTTTTACCCATTACCTGATTTATGAAGGTCAACAACCTTTTCTATTTTTCAAGTGAATTTATTGAGTTCTTTGCCGAATATAAGTTTTCCCATGGTGATGGTACGTGTTTGTCTTTTTTATGACAAATGGATTTCATATGGGCGTTACCTCATTTTTATACCCCAGTGAAACAGGAAGCCATGGAAGGTCACAATACAGTTCCTTAAGACTGAGATGAACTTAAAGTAGAATGTTAATGCAGATTTAATTTTGTTTGATTTTATTTATAAGAATATTTAGGGGTGCCAATAATTCTGACACCTATCTTTGAGAAAAAAATGTTATTACTTGTTAATAAAAAAAACTTTCTCTGAGCAATTGTATTAGAATAAAAGAATATGGTTTTCCCATATATTTGAGTATAAAATATAGCTCATTACCTGTGTTGTTTATTTTATACAGCCTTTTTTGCTCATCTTTATCAAGGGTGCCAATAATTTTGAAGGTGATGGTATATGTGAAATGCCTACAAAATGCACTTAAAATATTCTACGACAACGTTCTTCTTATGAGGAAAATGAAGTAACAGCATGGGAAATGTATGAAATCATGGTCACACTGTCTAAAAATCTAAAGAATGACAGATTCTTTCTTTGGATTTGAGGCCAGCTCTGCCCTGAAGCAACTTACTCCTTACAGGTTTTGATAATTTGAGAGGACTTTTACCAGTCTGCTTTGGCCTACTTGGAGAAATGTTTTGATTTTTCTGAGGAAAACTACTTAAAGTGAATGTAATGCTTAACTTTGAAGAAAGCTTTGCTGAACTATGTGAAACAGTTTAAGCTTTTCAGATGACATCCAAGCTAAAAATTGATGCTCTCTGACAAGTTTTTCATGTCTGAAAAACATCACCCATCAACAGACACTGTGGGAAAAAAATGGTGCACTTTACTGAAGAGCATAAATGCTCCAAATATTACTGTTCTGGTTTCTTTAGCATTAAGCCTTCCTGTACCCAACGCCTTCGTTGAAAGACTCTTGTTTAATGTCTGGTGCATGGACAGGTCAGTGTAACTGGAGCAGGAGTGAGATTCAAGTCAAGGTAAACTAGGAACAAGACTGCCAAGAGTGTTATGCCTATGTTTTGAAGGAAAAGGCACTTCTGGAAGCTACCCAAATCAGACAACAAGTACAAGTTCAAGCAGAAGGCAACATAAAAATTACTAGTAAGTAGAACGTTAGGTTATTATCATAACTCTGGTTCCCTGAAATAGAAATGTAACCATTACCTAAACAGATATACCAAAGCTGCACATAGTGCTTGTGACATAGTCGTGCCCGCCCCCAAGGGAATAAACAATCACACAAATACACATTTTTCCTTCAAGACTGCTGCAATATAGACGCAGCGACCTTGAAGGTTGATGGTTACATTTCTATTTCAGGGAACCAGGGTTATGATAATAACCTAACATTCCCTATCAAGTACGAAATGTAACCATTACCTCATGGGTAGACATACCAAAGCTGTTGCAAGGATTATTATTATTATTATTATTATTATTATTATTATTATTATTATTTTCTTAGACACCCTTATTCCTCTACTGTAGACCAAATGGAAAAATTGAGGGGGAACTCACCTCTATGTTTATGTTGCAAGGGTCAAGCTCGAGGCCGCCCTCTTGTTCCAAACCCAGGGATCTGTGAATCCACGACATTCAGCCGATAAAACCACGTAAAAGTATGGGGAGTAGCCCACACTGCTGCATCGCAAATGTCCCTGACAGAAGCCCTGGAACAAAGTCCATGAAGTTGGCTCGTTCATATGCAGTGTTAAACACATCTGTGATCATCTTGATAGCCTCTGTATAGACAGAGCTTTCCCATGGGACTTAGTCCCATAACAGATAAGAAAACTGCTCAGACTGCCTCCAACTTTGAGTTTTGTCCCCATAATACGCTAGTGCCCGCATTGGGCAAAGTGTATGGAGCTGCCACTGTCTATCAGACTGAAAAGGAGGTGACAGAAAAGCCTCAAGTTCCACCATCTGGTTAATTTGGAATGCTGAGATGGTTTTCGGCAAAAAAGCAGGATTGGTGCAAAGTGTGACTTTCACCCTGGCCTCTGCAAAAATTAAGCAGGCTTTTGCAATCTAAAAAGCTTGCATCTCACCCACCCGCTTAGCGGACGTAATCGCAAGCAAGAAAGCCGCTTTCACAGAAAAATATTTCAGATCCGCTGAATGCAAGGGCTCAAAGGGAGGCTTCATAAGTGTTTCAAACACCACCTCTGTCCTTGATGGCAAAACTTACTGACGTTTCCTCTTCGTGCAGCCGCAGGTCGATTGTGAAACCCTCCTCTGGCTTTAGCAGGAGCCGGCTGAGCCGCTCTCTGTGGCTGCTGGAACCTTGGCCACCAGTTGGGAGCTGGTCTACGTACTGGGGGAGGTCGCTTGGGAAACAGACGCACCTGATCCTTCATAGACTCCCGCGCCCGATGACAGTGCTGCAGCATCTCATCTACCGCAGGACCAAAAGTGTGTCCTGGAGTAATGGGAGCATCCAGCAATGGTGCCTTGTCCCCATCCACTATACACACCGGAGACAGCCATAGCTGACATCTTGCCGCTATTAACGAAGCAAGGTTCCTACCCACTGCCTGTCTATTTAATTTTGATATCCAGAGCAGGTTCTTATTCACCAGCCGTAGCTCCTCAAGCTGCTGTGGTGTGGGTCTGTGGCTCTGTGAAAGAGACTTTAACAAACAGTTCTGGTAAGCCACCAATATGCTGTTGTAATTGCCCAGCCATGCAGCAAAAGCACCAGCTGGATTACGCCTTCTTGAGAATAATCTCCGAAATCCTGCATTGCTTATTCAGGCAGGTAGCGTCTTTGTTCAAAAGCGCTAGCTTTGAGCTTGCACCAATGATGCAATAGTGGCATCTACTGGTGGAAAAATCTGCCAAGCCAAGCTTTTCTGCCTCATGCAGACTGCACAGCATCCCCAAGGGACGTGAAGCAGCAGGTGCTGTAGCCGGGTGACCCTAGGATGAATGCACCTCAAAAAGAAAATCCGGTTGCATCGGCTGAGACACCTGAGAATGAGCAGGATCATTCTCATCTATAGGCCTGTGGCAATGTGCCCCGCCCCTGTGTGCATTTGTGTGTTATATGTTGTATGTTGCGTGTTGTGTGTAAATATTGGTGTATAGTCATTGGTACACGGGATATAAAACGGGTCTGTGTTTCACGTGTGATTTAAAATTGTATAATTATATTTAGGCACGGGACTTCACGTGCATTTAAAGTATGTAATAATATGTGAGCACGGGGTTGCACGTAATGAATTCACGTGCTGGGATTCAAGTGAATAATTAATTAGTAATTGAATCCCAGCACAACAGTATATATAGAGACACGTAGCACTCACTCGGGGTTGGGTGTTCGGTGAGTGGAGAATGAGTGTGGAGAAGGAGGTAAAAAGAATAATAAGAAGAATAATAAGAAAAGAAGTGTCTCACTCACCGTGTTTCGTTTGTCTGTCCGTACACTGTCTGTTTACTGTTTAGTACGTTTTGTTTGTCTATTTTATTTTGGCATAGAGTGCCGTGTCCTGTTTTTGTGTTCTGTTTAAACCTTTTATTTTGTTATTAAACGCTGAGTGCAACCATCGCACTCAGTTTCTCTCATCATCACCGTCTGTCTGTGTGTTTCTCTCTCTGGTCTGAGTTTCTCCCTGCAGCCAGCCTGTCACAAGGCCATGGAACATTTAAAATGTCAGTGGCCCTATTAATCAGTGGCAAAAGCGTTACTGGTGTTGCATTATCCGGGTCATCCTCCTCAGAGAGGAACTCTTGATCGATTACCTCCTCAGAAGCAGCAATAGACAGGAGATCCCCCGCTGCCACTCTGCATGTACTACTGTTGCTCTAATGGTGCAGAGGGAGCAGGTGTAGCAGTGCGATTGCGCAGAGCTCTCCAATCTATGAGACTGGTGGCTTTTTCTCCTCTTCTTAGGCGGGGAAACCAGAGAAGGGGAGGGAGAAGGAAGACCGTGAAGCAGGTCTCCTACATGAGGTTTTCCTACTTTCCCTAGGCACAGAGCCCTCATGAGAGGATACAACCCTCTCTTTTTGAGCCAAGGAAGGAGGGGAGCCTTGTCCAGGTGAAAGTGGGGAGACTTGTCTTGCATACATGGCAAGAATGTAACCCCGGCATGATATAAATCGCAGTAGTGTGCAATGCAAAACGACTGTCAGCTGTAATTGCTGTAACAGTATAGCATACTGTATATTATTAGCACCCAAGGGAAAGTGTTGAACAATGCGCACAGCAATGTTGCTATGCAACTGGCAATGCGTCAACAGTGACAAATGACTACAACCAGATCCGCTGATAGATCAGGGATGGTAGCCTTGGTTATTTCCAAATACCTGCACTGTGCCTAAGCACGATTACAAGACTGTATAGAATGATTTAACACCCACACTATTATAGTACAATATACGCTACACAGTGTTAATGGTACGGTACAGTGCACGGTATACGGTGTGGTGCGTAATGCACGGTACACACAGTACTGTACGGTACTGCTACAAAGCATGGTACGGCGCAATGGTCAAGTATGTACGGTACGGTACACAATGCACGGTACACACAGTACGGTGCAAACAGCATGGTACCCCTGGTACGATGGGCAATGCATGGTATACACAGTACGAATCAAACAGTATGGTACAGTGCAAGGAGCATGGTACGGGTGTATACAGTATGGTTTATCACCCAATGCATGGTACGGTACTGGTGTACAAAACACGATACCCCTGGTACGGTACACACGGTACAGTGCAACGATACTGTATGGTGTACAGTACGGTGCACGGTACGGTACGGTGCATGGTACAAAGTACGGTGCACACGGTACATTACCATTACAGTAACCTTGTTCACTAAGAAAGGTGGTAGATCAGTGACCTACAGTTACCGAAGAAGCAATATGCAGGGATGCCCACCTGAATAGCTTCTGGCTTAATACAACACAGCCCTAAGACTGGAAGAAGCCCGCTGTCAGCCTGACAGCCTTCGCAATGGCACTGCAAGCAGAGATTAGAGCAGCAACAAAACACTGCGGGAAGGACTGCGAGCAATCAGACCCGAAGCAGAGTTGAGCCCAGCAACTGCTTGTGAATCGGAAGGGTAACCTCGTTCGATGTACAAAAGTACCGGTGGGAACAGTAGCAAGTCTGGGACATACAGTTACCACAGGAGTGAAATAGGAATGCCCACCTAGAATGCCTTTTGGCTAACCAACTCGAGGAAAGTCTACTGCTAGAGCCCTAATAGTCTTCATACTAATTCTGCAAGCAGATCTTAATGTGGCAACGAGACACTGTCGGAAAACTACAAGCAGATTGACCCAGCGTGAGTGTCTCGGTCTAACGCAGGGCAGCTGAGCCCAGCAGCCACATTAGTATTTCTGTGGAAAAAGCCAGAAAATACAACAGAGAAAAATTCTCACACAAAACAGTAACCAAACAATTACCGTTATTTTAATAGATATTTTTTAACAAAAAATCACATTTTTTATTTTACACTTCAACCAAAGCTAGCAGCTTGAGAGAGCACCAGTAGCCTGCTTAAGGTGTTCGATCCCAGGGAAGGGGCAGCAGAGCTGCTGGCTTCGCGCGGGGCACAAGACCACTGAGGACTAACAAAACAACCACGGCTGAGTGCACAAAACTTGAAGTAATTTTATTAAAACACATGAAAACAATCACAGTAAGTGTTAAAACACAAGTGAAAAATCTCATATAACACTTGGTGTCACTTATCTGTTCATAGATCTCCCTCTTTAGACAGTGAAAGGAAAAATGATGATGTAATTTCTGTCAGTGGTCCTTTATGCCCTTGGAGGCGGGCATGACTACATCACAAGCACTACGTGCAGTTTTGATATATCTAGGCTTGCTACTATTCGATTTTTATTTTGCCAAATCGACGATTAATATCGACGTTTATTTTAGAAAGAATTTACCTGGTTATTTTTATCTTTATTTTTCAATTCAAGCAGAGAATGGGTGAAAATGACCTTTATGCTTTAAAAAAAAACAAAAAAACACTATGCCATTGAAAAACGTCTCATTAGCGAAACTCCTTTATCATATTCAACATGCAACAAAACCATGGTTACCACCATTCTAATTGAAATAACGTTTGGTCACAGATGAGCTATACATTTAAAAACTGTCTCAAATAAACCGTAGTAAACGCAGCATATAAAAGTGTATTACACATACCTTTACAGCATAAATTTGAGTAAAAATAATATGCACAGAACAAAACATTAGATAGTTGAACAGAACTAACTTATTATTCTGAGTCTGAGCTCCCCCTCTCCTGCTTTTGCACAGCCGGACACAGTCACAGGCAAGGCAGATGGGCCCTCTTCGTCCTGCCGCGGAGACTTCAGCCGTCGGGCAGGGTATTCTGCACAATATTCACTAAGTGCTGTTCTCTTGCGCCCCATTTTCAAATCAAACTAGTAACCGTCACTGTATACCTAAAGCAAAAGCTTTTACACACCTTAACCCGCTAATTTTAAAGTCATTTGATTTTTACCACATTCAGGCAGAGCTACGGATTATGTTTAATTAAAACCTCTCTCACAGTCAGCAGTACTGATAGGTAGTGTGTAAATAGTACTGAAAAGTTTTTCCAGTTTTTGAGGAACGTTCCTTTTTCTTGTTGATTTTTATAAGTTTAATTTCTATCCAAGCTGAAAATGTGTTGCCAGACTTTACATTTCCCACCATGGCATGTTACCTGGCTCTACAGGTGTGTGTGTGTTACCTGGCTCTGCAGGTGTGTGTGTGTGTGTGTGTGTATTACCTGGCTCTGCAGGTGTGTGTGAGATACCTGCTCCTGCAGGTGTGTGTATGTGTGTGGGTGTGTGTTACCTGGCCCTGCAGGTGTGTATTCTCTGCCTCGTCTCCGTGTCGTACAGGTGAAGCTGGCAGTCGGACCCTGCTGTGATAAACCTGTCCCCCGAGGGAGACAGGGAGAGAGAGAGGGTCTGCCTTCCACGCCCCCTGGCACTGTCCCCGCCCCCTTCCTGCACACAGCACAGGCTCCGTCCACCAGCCACATGCCACACCCGCACACACCCACTGGCATCTGAGAGAGAGAGAGAGAGAGAGAGAGAGAAATTAATAGTTAAGTTCAATGTGGCGGAGTGTCCCGCCCCTATATATTTATTTATTATTATTTGTATTTTTGTTTGCGGCGCAGATAAAAGCGCCGCATATTTATTGTTGATTTTATAATTTAAAAACCCTGTGAGGATGCGTGGCTGATCAGCTACTGATTATTTAACGAGCTGACAGTCACGCATCCTTACTAAACTCGTGCAGACTGTGGCCGAGGGGTAATAAGATAATTAACAGCTAGTTAACCCCTCGGCCAGAGTATAAGAACCTGCAGCTGTCCGTGCTGCGAGGTGAGTGTACAGAGGAGAGTACGGGAGAACACGGGAGAGCGAGCGAAAAACAATTGCTATATTTAAAATATACTTGTTTCTGTTTATTTGTTTGGCCATCGCGCCTTTTTGTTTTGTGTTTTGTTGTTTGTTTAAATCTTTTGTTTTGTTTATTTATTTATTAAATATGCTGACCGCCGTTGCGTTCAGCTTCACCCGCCCATCCATTGTTTTGGTTTCTGTACTTCCTGGTCCGTGACGTCACCACACCTCACCACTGCAAGCCATACTGCCACATTCAATTATTCACAGATCCATTCATCAAAGACAAACACACACACAGAGACTCTTAGATTTGTGACACAGACACACACTCACACGTAGCTAGCAGCAGGCAGTGCCTCTCTCTGTTGTCCCGGTGCTGGAATCTCAGGCTGGTGACTGGCAGGCTGCTCTGGAGAGTCTCTGAGCTGTTCAGCTGGTACAGGAAGGTACTGTCTGCAGGCTGGTATACCTTAAACACACACAGAGTGCAGGCAGAAGGAGTGTCATTCTCTTACACTCTGCATGACAGACACAGCAATGAGTGCAAGAGAATGACACACTCTCAATATGATTAGAGGGACACCGAACACTTCTTGTAAGTCATTAAATCTAGTTAAAGTTTTTGTAGATCTTGTTGTGGCTTAAATGTTTTGGACGCTTTGTTGTTGACACTGAGTGTGAGACCTGCACTCACAGATACATTGTAAGTATACCTGCTGCTAATAGGGTTCAATGGGGTTATAAACTTGTCTACGATGAGGCTTCACCTGGATGGTTCCATTGGTCAGCCCGACAGCCAATAGGGTGCCTTCGTCATTGAAGCAGCAGGTCATGACATCACAGCCACAGTCACTGACAAGAAACAGGCCATCAGAAATGACATTACCAGCCATCACAGGATAAAAACACACACACATACTGACACACACTGATACACAGATTAATTTCATAGGATGTCTTAACACACACAGACCATGGTATCGATCTCCCAAGAATGGCGGTGTATGTGCTCACACACACACAGCCATTCAAATACTAAGACATATCTCAGATGTCTTTTTTGCTCTCTCACAGACATTAGTCTCATATTATCTCTCTCACACACCACACACACTAAGATCAGTCTTACAGGACGTCTCGTATGCTCAGCCCTCCCTCTGTCCGTGGCTCCAGGGAGGGGGGGGCAGAGGGCGTGGCACTCAGGGCGTGGCGCTCGGGAACCTCACGGAACTGTGGGGCCCAGCTAGAGATCAGAAACCGCTGTGGGGTCACGAACAAACCCAGCGCCATCACAGAGAAAGAGAGAGAGAGAGGTCTAGGGAGACAGAAAGGGAAGTTACCTGGCTAAACAGTCAAACTGCACGAGAAATCACTAAGTTGGTTAATTCACTGCAAGTCCATTTCAACAGTAAATTCCACTATATTTTCCTGTATATTGAAAAAAAATAAATAAATACAAACACACACCCCACATCAACAACATGGTACATTAACTTGTATAAAGTAAAAGCACAGCAAAGTGTAATACAGCACAGTAAAAGTATGGTAAAGCATAGGCAAGCATTGTAAAGCACAGCGAGGTATGGTAAAGCATATTAAAAAACAAATCATGGTAAACTAAGTAACCATTGTAATTTGCCCCACAGTTAAAAGCACAGCAATGTGTAATAAAGGTAAAACATGGTAAAAGCATTGGCATATTAAAAAAAAAAAACAATGGTAAACTAAGCCTTATAAACGTGTCCTATAGTGCATAGCAAAGTGTAATAGTGAAAATGCATATTAAAAAGAAAATTGCATGTTAAAAAAAAAACCAAAAAAAAAAAAACATGGTAAACTAATGAAAAGCTATGGGTATTGTAACAGCAGGGAGGGGATTAATATCCTCCCTGCATAAAACATTTTGTTTAATTACTTTGTTAATCATCCCCTGCACCTGGAAGTAATTGTATATTAGAACCAGGGGCAGGGTATTTAAAGAGGCAGTCTGTCTGCACTGGACAGCTGAGTAGAAGGAAGCAGGAGGTGTACCCTGCTGCCGAGCCGTCACAGAGAGGTACTGTGTGTTCCTTTTGTGTAATATAAAGAAAAACGGTGTGCTTGGTTTTCAGCCGGTAAACAGCGTAGCTGTCCGGCTTATTTAGAGTAGGTTCCTGCTCGTGTTTAGTTAGTGCTCGTAAGAGCTAGGTGTTTGTTTTCATTTCTGTTTTGTTTTTGTTATTAAAAATAGCGCACCTGCGCTTTAAACCTTTAATCTGGTGTCTGGGTCTGTATTTTAAAGGGCTAAACGAACCTGAGCTGCAAGGTGCGTTTACAGTATTAATTATGTAACTGTTTAATTTTAATAATACATTCTGTTTGTAATACTGTAGATTTGAAACAGGGGACAGTACTGTATACACATTATTGAATAGAATTAAATGGCTTGCAGTACATGTATTCTACCAGCAGGTGGAACCCCATACATTGAATGTAATTGTAAAAGGTATTATAAAACAATGCACATGGATTGTAGGTTTCTAAACGTCATTAATTTCAGCTTTTGATCGTTTTTTTTTTTAGATTTAATAAACTTATAATATGTTTCTAAATGTCGGGTGTCTCCCTCTAATCGTTTTGAGAGTGTGTTTCATCCCATTGAACTATTTGTATTGACACCCAAAACACTTAAACACCCAAAACATGTTTTAAGCAGCATACGTGCGACTTGTTAATATCAGGTTTACCAGTCTGTCGTTTTACAATTTTTACAGCAAATTTCTCACAATGTTTTAGGTTATTCATGTTTTGATGAGAAACTGTGAATTATGCTGTATGAATTCATTTGTGAGGGTCTGGAACCAACTCCTCAGTAATGTTGTTGAAGCTGACACCCTGGGATCCTTCAAGAAGCTGCTTGATGAGATTCTGAGATCAATAAGCTACTAACATCCAAACGAGCAAGATGGGCCGAATGGCCTCCTCTTGTTTGTAAACTTTATTTTCTTATGACGAAACTTTCATGCACTGCGCTTAATTCCCATTGAAGACAGGACAGTGTGCTAAATACTGTAGCAGCTGGGCAGCCACATCCAGACAACAGGCAACATGGAGTGTATTAGAGACTGGGGAGAGGGATGGGATTGTAATTTAAAATGTTAAGTGTGAGTGACTGTGGGACCGTGTTAGTCTGTGTCTATAGAATGTGTGGCGAGTGAGCATTATCCATCTCTCTCTTCTACTTGAGTGCCGTCTTGATTAGCCCGCCTGTGGCTGGTAACTGGTGTGTGTGAGAGCAGTGACCAGAGCCAATGGCCTGCTGTATGTGGAATGGACCAATGGTGTGGGGCATGGGTGGAGTTACGGTTATAAAAATGGACACTGCACTGCCGGCTGGTGTTGTGGGTGTGTGTGTGTGAGCAGTCAAAAGAACAGCTAGAAACCTTTTATCCTGAGAGCTGAAAGAGCATTGGAAGAGTAATAAAAATAGCAATTCTAACTAGAGGTCTGCACAGGCCTAAATTTAAAACCCGAGCAAACAAATCCGAACCCGACCCGAGCCCAAGCCCTTTGAAATATCTGCATACCCGACCCGAGCCCAAGCCCTTTGAAATATCTGCATACCCGAGTCCAAGCCCTTTGAAATATCTGCATACCCGACCCGAGCCCAAGCCCTTTGAAATATTTGAAATATCTGTCCAAGCCCTTTGAAATATCCAAGTCCAAGCCCTTTGAAATATCTGCATACCCGACCCGAGCCCAAGCCCTTTGAAATATCTGCATACCCGAGTCCAAGCCCTTTGAAATATCTGCATACCCGACCCGAGCCCAAGCCCTTTGAAATATTTGCATACCCGAGTCCAAGCCCTTTGAAATATCTGCATACCCGAGTCCAAGCCCTTTGAAATATCTGCATACCCGAGTCCAAGCCCTTTGAAATATCTGCATACCTGAGTCCAAGCCCTTTGAAATATTTGCATACCCGAGTCCAAGCCCTTTGAAATATCTGCATACCCGAGTCCAAGCCCTTTGAAATATCTGCATACCCGAGTCCAGGCCCTTTGAAATATCTGCATACCCGACCCGAGCCCAAGCCCTTTGAAATATCTATAATTCCAAACATATGCTATTGAAACTAAGTACCTTCTGTGTAGTCTATTCCTGATTTCCAGTTACAATGTAAATAAATCACTCTCAATTAATCATCTCATTTACTTCCTTTCCTAATAATCCAACACTTCTGGTTTAAAAGACAACAGGCTTCTTCAAAACTTTGTTACCATAAATAGCCACACATTAAGATGTGCTTGCAAATTCGCATAATCATTTTGGACAAAAGTAGTCATATACGACTGACTTGGCCCAGCTACAGGACGAATACATCCCTTTTTAGTGTGCCACTGCACAGATGAATTTACCATCTTTCTGCGGTCATATTTCAGTAATATTTTGCGAGATTTGCATTGTATAAAAGCCACATGGACTTATTATAGCTGAATTTAACAATGTCGTAATTTTTCCAAAGTGGATTTAGACGTACCCTTTCCAGCAACGGAACATTCCACTGCTACACGTGTCACTATAAGTCTGAGATATGATTACAGGCATTTTATTGCATACTTAGGTGTAGTTTATTTATGTAGCAAATATGACAAATTTCCCTTCCCTTGTTTTTTTAAATGCTTTTATTTTGCCATTTAGCTTTCTTTTTGTTTTTGTGAAGTCGTTTAATGAAACACTGAACTGCTAATAAACGTTTTACTGTAGAACTGGTTGCTTAGTTCACATACTCTGGATTGCTAAATGTGTTTTAAAACTCCAATGCAGGACTATTCTGCCACCTGCATTGGCACCGCAGCATCAAATACACTTTAAAGCAATTTCTTTCTTGCTTTTTAGAGCAAAATTGTCAATGTCATCAAAATCAAGCAAGGTGGTGATTTTACACAAGTTACACTGCCCTGCCTACACCGACAAGAAAACCAGTTGGAATATCAAATTCTTTCGGTTTGAGCACAAATCTGCATCAGTAAATAAAAAAGAAATGTAATAATGGAAAAAAAAGGTTTTGGGGCCCCACCACTAATTTGGGCCCCAGACACATGCCTAGTTTGCAGGTGCATTAATCCGGCCCTGGCGGTGCTCCGAGCCTTCTTCTAACTTGTTGACAACTTCCACTAGTCACAGGAAATTGGTAGACCATAAAATGTATATCGCCGATTATACTGCACATTTAATTTCTGAAATTAAGCATTGAGCCCCCTGTCTATCACAGTTTAAATTGGTTACCATAAAATTGTAAAATATAGCAAAACTGTTTTAAACTACATGTAATTGATATTTAATTGCTAAAAACACAATTCATTAAATAATCAAAAACAGCAATTGGCTAAAGAAAGAAAAATATATTTGAACGGTGCGATCGATCTCCTGAAGATAAAAATAAATTAAACTTGAACTTACTTCACACCTAGATAGATAAATGACAAACATCACAAGAAAAAAAAAACTTTTCTGAAAAATAACGAATGGCTTTCAGTCCTTTAATCTTTATAGCATTTCCAACAAACACTCCCTTTAATTTCAGAAATTCACGCATGTGTGGCACAGTGTCTGCATCGACAGCGATTTAAAGTGTTTGTTTGAAGTAAAAAATATAAGTATATCCCAGCAACTGTCAGGTGTGCACTAAAAAACGTTGCAAGCAGGCTAGCAGTCGACGGATCAGATCGCTCTGTAACTAAATAAATAAATATTGATTTGTCTTAATTGTAAAGTGAATGATTGCCAATTAATGTTGTAACGTGAGTTGTGTTGAATTAACAATTTGCCAATTCGCACAGGGCTCAGCTGACTGGATTTTGGGTAATTTGCAACCAATTGTCTGCACCACACAGCTCTCGACCAGTAGGGCATTATATAAGCACTGACACTAACCTAATGCACAGCACTCCGTGCCAGCTCACCGAAGGGCCTTATCACCAAAGGGTATGTAGTCTAAGCTGTGGTAGTCCACATGAGGCCAGACCAACGTGGACCGGCTGCAAAATCTATCCAAGCATCGAATGTGAAGGCTTTAACTCCAGACCAGGTTTGCATGCATTTCTTTCTTTTCTTTTTACTAATTAATGCTCTCGCTCGTCCTGTACCTGTCTGTTTACGCCTCCCTCTCTGCACCACCCTCTCCCGTAACCTCCTGCCTCAATTCTCTTTGCCCTCTCACCCCTACACCTGGCCGCCCCTCGCCGCCCCAGCCCCGGCTCTCCTCCGCGCTCAGCTCGGCTCGTACCGAACTGCGCTCTGCTGAAAAGAAATGGAAGAAAACCAATCTATCTGCTGCCTTGGATCTCTATTGCTCGCTCCTCTCTTCCTTCTCTTCTACACTCATCTCTGCCAAATGCTCCTACTTCCACTCTATCATTCAGTCTTCCACTAACAATCCCTGTAAACTTCTCTACCTTCTCCCTCCTTAGTCTTCCCGCCCTCTTCCACCTTCCTCTATCTCGGATGATGACTTTGCCTCCTTCTCCTCCAAAAATCACAGACATCTGCAAACTCTTCACTACCTCGCCTCCATCTCCACCAACCCCATACTCTGCTCACTCACTCCCCATCACCCTCTGCAACCCCTACTAATCTACCCTCCTCGCCCTTTTCGGACTCCGATCTTTGCTCCCTGCTCCTGAGCCATTAACCCACCACGTGTGCTCTGGACCTCCTCCCCACTCACCTCTTCCAGGCTGCTGCCCCTGCTCTACTCCCTTTCATTTCCTCCCTTCTTAACACCTCTCTACTCTCTGGCTGTTTCCCTGCCTGGTTCTCCCTACCTCTCCGATCACACATACCGGGTGTCCTGGCGTGGCTCACCCTCTGTCTCTTACTTTTTCGACAGGTATCCCCCCAAGGCTCAGTCCTGGGACCTCTCCTGTTTTCTTTACCCATGCTCCCTGGGTCCCCTCATCTCCTCCCAGGTGTTGGAAAACATGGATCGAGAATTGATTAGCAGTTTGCTACGCATGTGAACTGGCAGAGCTATACTGGTGTTCTTTTCTGAAAAGAGACTAATATTGCAGATAGCAGACTTTGGTTCAAATTGCATGTACTGCTAACAATTGATAAGAGACCTTGCGTCTACAAGCTTCTTGCCCAACATTGACTGCAAACTAACAAGATAACAATGCTGTGGACCAGAAGGGGCCAGGCTCTAAGACTTCAGAGAGATCCAAAGATATAATGCCACTGGAATCAAAGGGTCTCAAGAGGATAACAAAAGCCAGATGTATGGACCTTTTTGGCACCAGGGGTCTGAAGAATGCACTGAGTTCAGAGGTCATCACACTAGACTACACACACACACACACACACACACACACACACACACACACACTCACACTAAATTAAATATATGGTAACAGGATAATGTGTTGTACCTTTTCTATTGGTTAAGTGTTAGAGAAAGAGGAGGTGGACCATCTATACAGAAGGGTATTTAATGTCATGCAACAATTGTAAGAACGAGTATTCTGTTTGTCCTGTACCTGGGACCAGACTCCCTGCATATTTCAATAAACCTAACAACTGAGTGAAGAAAAGGACTCTGTGCATTTTCTTGAATCTACTTACTCACCATACTTTTTTTTTTAAGTTACATCACCAGGGCTTCTCGTATCATCTCTACGCTGATGATGCCCATATCTTCCTCTCCTCCCACCCCCCCTCTCTGACTCCAACATTTCCTCCTGCATCTCTACCAGTCTCTCGGTCATCTCCTCCTGGATGCATTCGCATCATCTCAAACTCAACCTCTCCAATTCAGACCTCCTTTCTTTCCCCCTCTTCCTCCCCCACCGCTGATCTCTATCTCTATTCCTCTTGAATCCACCCTCTTTCCCTCCTCATCCACCAAGAACCTCTGTGTCACCCTCGACCCCTCCCTCTCCTACTCTCAGGATATCTGTACTCTGGCACGCTCCTGTCGCTTCATCCTCAGCAACATATGCAGAATTCACCCTTTTCTCACCAGCTACTCCACACAGCTCCTAGTTCAGGCCCTGGTACTGTCCCGCCTTTACTGCAACTCCCTCCTGGCCGGCCTCCCTGCCTCTGCTATGTCTGCTCCAGCTCATCCAAAACTCTGCTGTTCACCTTGTCTTTTCCCCTTCCTCATTTCTCCCATGCTACACCGCTGCTCCGCTCTCTGCACTGGCTCCCTATCGCTGTTCGCATCCAATTCAAAATTCTACTTGCCTATCGCTGTCTCTATGTTTTTGCTTCCTCCAATCTCCAGACCATCATGTTTCCCTACACCCCTTCTTGCCCCCTCAGCTCCTCCACCACTGGCAGATTAATGATTTAGATTCTGGTATAGTAAGCAAACTTGTTAAATTTGCAGAAGACACAAAAATAGGTGTCTTTTTTTTTTTTTTTTGGAGAGGTTGGATGATTTGAAAAAAATTACAAATTATTATATATTTTAAGTGTTTTATATTTAAAAATAACAAAAATAAAATAACGCAAAAAGCTTTTGTTTAATGTGCTAATGTTCCTTAGCAACTGTGATACGTCACACGTACGTTGCGTGGTTCCCCCCCCCCCCCCCCAAGTAAACTTAAAAACAGTATCAGCAGCACGTTTACAGTGAGAAACAGCTTTAATGAGAAATTGATTGTTTTGTGACAAAGGGAGAAAAAAGTACAACACAAACCGAAGTGAGGGCAGCAGCGGAGGTTCCAGCAAAACACAGAAGCCGAAAATATGAGGAAGCTTATTTAAAACTGGGCTTTACATGGAGGGGGTCCAGCGGTGCACCGAGGCCTCAAATGTGCAGTGAAATACTGGCAAAGCACAGCATGCAGCCCTGCAAGCAACACCGGCATCTCGAAACACGACAACCCTACCTTAGGATCAAAACCCAGAAAGTTTTTTCACAGGAAGCGCAATGAGTTTATTTCTTTATTTATTGCATTTATATAGCGCTTTTTATACAAAAGTACCGCAAAGCACTGTAAAGGACATAGCAGAAAAAAAGAACAAACCACAATACATTTGTATAGCATGTCACACATACAACTGCCACAATCAGACCATTTAAATAACACATTTAAATAACAGTATACACATAATACAAAAGCAGCGATTTTAATGTTACATTAAAACCCACTAAGATAAGAAAGTTAACAGGACAAAAAACAAAGAAGATTTTAGCTGCTTCCATGTGTACTGTTTTTGAATTAATACTTCTGAAACTCATACTGCTCTATATTGATCAAATCTCTTCTACTTTTTTATTCATTTTTTTGCAACATGTAGGATTTTCAGTTTGTTATGTTGTTTTAGTAAACTGGGGAGGTGCAGTTAATTTTTTCATAGCTCCGGGAGGCTCACTATGACAAAGTTTGAGAACCACGGATCTAGACAATGTGGGGAAGCTATAAAAAAAGGCCAACAAGATGCTCGGATATATTGTGAGAAGTGTTGAATCAAGGGAAGTAATGTTAAAACTTTACAATGCATTAGTAAGACCTCACCTAGAATATTGTGTTCAGTTCTGGTCACCTCGTTACAAAAAGGATATTGCTGCTCTAGAAAGAGTGCAAAGAAGAGCAACCAGAATTATTTGGGGTTTAAAAGGCAGGTCGTATGCAGACAGGCTAAAAGAATTGAATCTATTCAGTCTTGAACAAAGAAGACTACGCGGTGATCTGATTCAAGCATTCAAAATTAAAAGTATCAGGTGTTCTCCACTTGATACAGCTTTTTGTAGTATCCACTTGTCCCCAGAAACAGAAAGCAGTGTGGCAGCACACTCCTGTAGATCCTTTGAATGAGGTGAAGTACTCGGTATCCCATTAAAACCAATCTTTATTTATATCCATTTGTTTAAAAAGTGTAAAACGCGTTTTGACACAGTGTTTTCATCAGGTTAAAGAAAATCTGTAAATGCTAGCTTCACGATTCATTGTGTTATATATTCTTTGTCAATTAGCAATTACATTACATCATTGACTGCATGATCATTAATTAGCTATCATTTAATTTAACAATTAAAAACTTTTCTAAAAAGTCAAACTTAACAACATACAAGGCGAACACCTGATAAACAGTCATTCAGCAGTACATCTCGGCTTCAATACAATTAGATGTTAATTAATCCTCCTACTTAATTACATTACATAAATAATAATTCAATTCTAACATCTCATCGAGACCATTAGGTTCAACCGTATTTAACCCTTTGAGTAGTACGAATGTACCGGTACCTTCACTGCTCTCTGGTCCCCAGGGAGTACAAACGTACCGGTACGTTCTGCAACTTAAAACTTTAATTACTGCGCCTACTAAACTCCTGATAACACGATGTTGTAATACCAGGTTTCTGTAACCCCTTTTATTGGTCTATTGCGCCCTCCGCCTGATACTGACTGAATTACATACAATAAACTCAGTCACAAAAATGTCAACAATGCCTGTTAACCCGCGAAAATTGCTCAGTGAGAAAGTAGTATTAGAAATAAAATATAAATAAATAAATAAAATTCAGATTCCGATTTAAATTCAAATATACAATTCTTCCACTGAAAAGGACAAATGAAATATAATCTATAAGGAATACTAATACGGATTATGCAATAGCCAGGCATTATAAAGCACGAAGTCATGGATCTTCATCGAGCCTTAAGTTTACTGGGATGGAAAAGGTGACAGTATCTGTAAGAGGTGGTAATATTGTTAAACAATCAAGAGGAGCCTTCTGGATACACACATTAAATACGGTTGAACCTAATGGTCTCAATGAGACGTTAGAATTGAATTCTTATTTATGAACAAGTAGGAGGATTAATTAACATCTAATTGTATTGAAGCCGAGATGTACTGCTTCAATGAGTGTTGATCAGGTGTTCTCCTTGTATGTTGTTAAGACTGACTTTAGAAAAGTTTTTAATTATTTTAACTACTGGGGACAAGTGGATACTACAACCCAGGGCCGGTCGCATAAAGATAGACTAACATTTGAGACTATGTCTAATGTCAAGTCAGTCTTGCTAAAGCCATACGGCTAAGCCTGTTGCATAAAGGCGTCTTATCTAAGACCGGTCTAACGAGCCAATCCTGCAGTGCGTTTGGATATTTTAAAGACACTGACAGAGAGGAAACAATGGCCGACGTTAGAAAAGAAAGATGTATGCAGTTTACCACAGTCTTTTAGAGGAGTATAATGTTGAAAAATGTCCCTAACACTGTTAGGGACATTTTCTAAGAAGTGCACAAACAGTACAAACACCAAGCATGGGGAACAATTACTGAGAACGTAAATAATGTTAATCCACAGAGTCTGTAAAAGATGTGCAAAAACGGTAGAAAAATATGGTTCAGGACAATAAAGAAATCTTTGAGGAAAATTTCAGAAATTGATGGTGGTCCTCCAACCAAACTGAAAAGAGCAACTGAACTTGGGGTAGAGATTTTCGGAGTGAAATCCCCATTCTGAAGACTCCCAGTAGGTGAGAGTGGGGTTGCTCAGGAGAACGTAAAAGATTCAATTTCATAACTTGTTGCCTCCGAAACAGACAACATTGTTACTGAAATTATTTTAGATATATATAAGAAAGTTTACAGTTAGTAGCTTATTGATCCAAGAATTTCATCAAGCAGCTTCTTGAAGGATCCCAGGGTGTCAGCTTCAACATTACAGGGGAGTTGGTTCTAGACCCTCAAAATTCTCTGTGTAAAAAAGTGCCTCCTATTTTCTGTTCTGAATGCTCCTTGTTTTTTTTTTCTCAGGTCGAAAAAATCCCTTGGGTCGACATTGTCAATACCTTTTAAAATTTTGAATACTTTAATCAGATCGCCGCGTAGTCTTCTTTGTTCAAGACTGAATAGATTCAATTCTTTTAGCCTGTCTGCATATGACATGTCTTTTAAACCAGGAATAATTCTGGTTGCTCTTCTTTGCACTCTTTCTACAGGAGCAATATGCTTTTTGTAGTGAGGTGACCAGAACTGAACACAATATAATAGATGAGGTCTTACTAATGCATTGTAAAGTTTTAACATTACTTCCCTTGATTTAAATTCAACACTTTTCACTATATATCCGAGCATCTTGTTGGCCTTTTTTATAGCTTCCCCACATTATCTAGATGAAGACATTTCTCTTGATGTTGGCTTTGATCATCTAAATTTTGAAGTGACTCAAATTTGTTGGATGTTTGATTTCTGGTGGTTGTGTTTGACAAAGTTTCTTTTTTTCCCTACTTCTGCCTACCTGCACCCAGCTGTTTTGACCCTCTTCTATCTCTCTGATGGCTTTCAGTCTGTTAGGGGTGCAGACTTCCATGAATTGTGGGTGTGCCAGCTCCTCAAGTTCCTGTTGCTGTCTCATTTCATTTCTAGCAGACCTACTGGTTTAAGCAAGTCCTGGATCGTGCGGCACTTTACACACAATTGGTTTAGCTCTACTGGGTTTTCTCGGATTTCCCACATTTAAAAATTCTTTAAAATGCCCATTCACACAGCACGAAATCAAACAATTTATGGCGATATAATACTGTCATAACCATTTCATACAGCCAAAAGGATCTTGTAAGTACAACTTTCAAACCTGTCAGTCAACAGATTGTTTTCATGGCAATGGAAACAAAACAAACAAACAAATAAATAAATAAACAAATAAATAAATAATACACACAGTGGTTTTCAGAAGTATTCACCCCCCTGCAAAGTTTTCACATTTTGTTGGCACCTGAGCGTACTCCACAATGCTTTCAAATTAGACTTTCCATGTAGAATCTACACAAACTACTCCACACTGAAAATTAAAAAAAATGCATATAGAATATAAATAAGTAAGATTTTTATTCAACTACTGCTACTGCAGCCCTAAAGCAGCTCAGGTGCAAATCATTTGTTTGAAAGGTCACAAAATTAGTGGAATGGTTTCAGCCTGTGTGTACTCAAAGTGGTTTAACTTGTAGATAATTTTCTTCAGATATATATAAACTCTTAAGCTGCAACTCACATAGTGATCCAACAAAGCAACCATGAAGACCAAGGAGCTTTCGAAACAAGTCAGGGATAAAGTGGTAGAGAGGCACAGAGCAGGAGAAGGGTACAAGAATTTCAAAGGCGCTGATTATCCCTCTCAGCACAGTGAAGTCCACCATTAAGAAGTGGAAGATGCATCATACGACCCAGACACTACCCAGATCAGGTTGTCCTCCCAAACTGAGCAGCCGGGCAAGCAGGAAACTGGTTCAGGATGTCACTCTGAAGCCAACAATGACCTTGAGAGATCTTCAAAGTTCTGTGTCTGAGATGGGAGTCAGTGTTCACACATCAACAATAAGTCGGCCCCTACACAAAGCTGGCCTGTATGGACAGGTGGCAAGAAAGAAGCCATTACTCAAAAGGCACATATGAAGTTTGCGAAAAAGCATGTAGATGATACTGCAGACATGTGAAAAAAGGTTTTGTGGTCAGACAAGACAAAAAATGTAAGTTTTTGGTCTAAATTCCAAGCGTTACGTCTGGCGCAAGCCCAACACTGCACATCACCCAGTCAACACCATCCCAACTGTCAAGCATGGTGGTGGCAGCATCTTGTTATGGGGATGCTTCTCTTCAGCAGAGACTGGGAAGCTTGTCAGGATACAGGGGAGAATGGATGGTGTAAAGTACAGGCGAATCCTTGAGGAAAACATGTTTGAGTCAGCCAAAACTCAGAAACTGGGGAGGAAATTCACATTTCAGCAGGACAATGACCCGAAGCACAAAACCAAAGCCACACTGGAGTGGTTGAACAAGAAGAGAATTAATGTTCTTGAGTGGCTCAAAGTCCTGACTTGAATCCAATCGAAAATTTACGGCGAGACTTGGAGTGCAGTCCATCGACGACCCCCAACAAACTTATCAGAACTGGAACAATTTTCCCGTAAAGAATGGGCAAAAACGTCACCATCCTATCCAAAAAGACATAGCAGTAATTGCTGCAAAACGTGCTTCTACCAAGTACTGACTTAAGGGGCTGAATACTTATGCAACCAGTAAATTTCATTTTGTACATTTTCTTTGCAAGTTTTGCTGACATTTAATCTCCTCCTCATATAACAAATGTTCAGTTTAACCACTACAGCTTTGAATAAAAAAAAGCTTTGCATACATTGAAAAACTGAAAAACTGTGCATACATTATTTGTAATTCAACAAAATGTGACATTATTGGTAGGGGGTGAATACTTCTGCACACCACTGTGTGTATATATTTATTTATTTACTTTTAAAACAGCCTGTTGTGTCTGTTGCTGGCTTTGAGTTTCCTCTGCATTCTCCCCCAAGTCCCCCAATCACATTAACTGGATTTGTGCAGGGTTTGTGACCCCAAATTCTACTGCACAGTTCAAAGCTGTAGCTGCCACCCTTAGAATTGTAAAGTTAACAAATCCTTCACTTTTTCCGGTCTCCAATTACTATCTTGTTCTTGATCAGACATTGCATTTGAAAAAAATTTAAGAGTGTAACACAATGACAAAAATATCCAACACCTCCGGTATACAGTCATGTGGGATGTTGACTTTCAATACACACCCACTATAGTGCTTCAGTTCTGGCATAGCCTTTCACACAGGAGTTAAGATGCTTCAGTGCCGTCTGGCATAAAATATGATGGCTCATTCACACAGACCAAAATGCCGCATCAGTGGCGGTTCTGAGCCGTCATAACTCGTCTGTGTGAAAGGAGTAAAAGAATATAACCGTTAAAGCTAATTGCTAATCTTAAATCACCTTAGTATTCTATCATTTCAACCATGACTATTATTATATTAGAACAAGTTACAGAAGTGCTGAACAGGGACAGGAGCAGTTTTTTGACAGAAGCACGGAAATAGTGAGAAAAGGAAGTGAGAGATGTCACCATGGCAATGATACTTAAATAGTATAGAAATGTTAACCGGGAAGCGAAGAAACTTAATTTGAAGATAGACAAACAAAAATGAGAAAAGAAGAACATGTGTATGAATTAGAAAGCCTCACAAAAAAACTGTATAAACTAATTAAAAAAACACTTTTATGTATGTTATCTGTTAATAAATTAAAACGTTTCACATTTTTCTATTGCAGTGTATAGGAATGATATTTGTAAATAGTATTTATAATATTAAAATATTTCTGTATGTGTAAACTGTTTAAATAAATATGTACTGTACAGATTTTATGTATTAAATTGATTTTTTAAATACATTTATCAATCTATGTGGAATAAATATTATCACAATGCTGTCTGAATAATCATGCAGAGGTATTCTGCTCAGTTGCTGTATCATGGCAACAAAGAAACTAAGCCTGGGACACAGGAGGCTAATATTTTAGGCCAGCAATCAGTCTAACTTTGTCTGCATGCTTTCTCCCTAAGACCTAGTCTAAATTGTTTAAACCACTTTTTTTGCAACCAGCCCCTGCTCAGAGACAATTATATTTAATTATCTATTCCTTTGTGGTAGGCAATTTTGTGGCTTAAACTTTTTGTGCAAAGACCTATATATATATATATATATATAGCCTGGGACACAGGAGTTGCTAATATTTTCAAGGGAGCCTGTGGCCAAACATTGGAGTATTTCTAGGTTTTTTATGCAACTTGTTATTGTTTATTCAAATTCATGATTTTCATTAGACTAATGGTGTTCTATATATTGTGACAAAACTATCTTTGATAGTCTGTATTAAAACTAATTAACACTACTTTATATAAACCATTTTTTTTTTGCAATGCTGGCCTGAGGCCCCAGCTATATCAGAGACAACTTTTGAATGAACTTTTTTATTTATTTAAATTTATTTATTTATTGAAGTTAATTAGTTCATTCTTTTTTTTGAGTCCCGCTGGCATAATGTGTTCAGTCTATTTATCCATTTATTTCTTTTATTCTTTATATATATATATATTTGAGCTGTTATAATATACAAACTTTACATCATTTATGTATATGGTTATATATATATATATATATATATATATATATTAGCTCAGGGAAAGTGTGTTTGAAAACAAACATTGGAGGTATTTATAGGTTTTTGATGCCTAACCACACATTTGAATTGAATGTCTTTGTGATGTCATTCACTATGTAACTAATGATGTAATGGTCTACTGTTCCTTCTCTATTTCTCCATTTATTTTCTTTTATTCTTCTATACTATACATTATCCTAATTTAATTTTTTTCTAAAAAACTTTAGGTCATCCATGGCGTGTCTGTTCCTTTTAAGTGCTGAACTATTGGTTCATTTACTTTTTTATTTCTTACATTTGATAGGTGGTTATGTATTCTTTTATATAATGTATCTATGATCTCTTTATGTTTACCGTGGACTAAATATATAAATAAATTACATGGACAAAAAGTGGTAGGACAGTTCTTACGGCCTGTTGAGACACGCAACCAACATTTACAAACATAACAGACCAACACTTAGATACATATATAAGTCATTAAATCGAAATAAAAAGCTGAAACTGATATCAACATATTTAATCCGTTTCTATAGAAACTGTTGTGGTTTAAACATTTCAAAGGCTTTGTCGTTGACTCGCTACATCATCTTTTTTTATTCACTTTTGTAATGGCAAATTATGGTGACTCGCTAAATCGCTAAAAGTTTTTTTTTTTTTCTTTACCACCGCAAAGCATTACTAATGTTCAGTATTTTATGTAATCTCAAATTTGGTAAACTCGCTAAAAACGTAAATATTGAATATCTTACCTTTTCTGGTTTCAGAAGAATTACCGGTAATACAAATTTGGTTTCGAAGTTGTAAACAAACCGTTTCGCTGTGTCTCCTAGCAACCCAGACGCTTTTTATGACGTCTTCAAACAGTCGTCTTCCTGTATCCCAGAGGGCTGCGCTTGCTGCTCCTGGCTGCTCTCTGTTTGACGTCACACGCAACTCCTAGAGAAATGCGTGGCTGCTCTCTGTTTGACTACACGTGGCTACAAGTAACGCCCTCTCCAAACCTTTGAGAAACTTACCAGCAACATCACTTACTTATACTCTAGTTGCATAAGTCATAACTTATTCTATTTGTTTGATGTATATAATGAAACGTAATTACATTTAATTATTTCATTCATCACAGTGTACCACACATGGGGATTGAATTCATTTGCAGTCCATTATAACTTAATTTTAATTTTCAAACGTCCTGTAGTTAGTTTCTGGATTATCAGACTATACAGAGTCAGCGTGATGTAATTGTTGAACATTAACTTTATTGTAACAGTATACATTAATTATCATGGTTTAGTACATTATGTTTAATTTACTATTAATTACTATTTTATATTGATTAATTCATTTATTTATGTGGGTAACAGTTTAAAATAAGTATCTGTAATTCATGATGAATTACGTATGAACTAATTTATCAGCATAATAAAATAGGAATTCGTGAATACACTTCTAATTCTAATAATTAGTGTCTGCAATTCATCATGAATTACATATGAACAGACACTTATTTTAAAGTGTTACCGTGTATTTAATATAGCGTTGAGAAGGCTGTTCACCCTTCTTTGCATAAAGATAACATGCTGTTCCCCTCCACTAACAAGGGAGCAGCAGTAGTTTTAGTAGCTATTTGAATTACGATTGGCAGGTCACTCATGACCCATGATCTCTGTATCGTCTCTTTGGTTCACAGCCGCAGCCAGCCTCCCGCAGCTACCTTTCAGTTTACAGAGTTGCCCTGGGCTGTGCAGGATCTGCACAGATTTCAGCGGGTGCAGCTTAGTGACGTCACGCAGCAGCCCTCGAAGAACGCGCACCTGTGCAGAACACGACCACGACCAATGAAGGATTATGCAGGACATGACGCCATCTTATCTAGGGTATGGGTGGTCTGCATCGCTGAGTCGGAAGTGACAGTACTTGGTGCGGGGAATTTAACAACAGTTTGGTGAATCAACAGAGCTGATAATAACAATAGAAAGATTGCTGCTGCGGCATGCAAGGCTGTGGCTGACCTGTGCGAGCTGAAAGCTTATTGGGACGAAGGTTTAGTTATCTTTAACCGACTAATTAGGAGCTAGCTTGGTGTTACATTAAAATGTAGAAAGAAGCTAGCCTGCAACTATAAATATTTATAAATATGAATGTATTAACGGATACACTTTCAAATCAAGTTCGCCCACTTTTCGTTAACTTTGTAACATATTTGTTTGAAGTATAAAAGGACAAATAACATACATGATATATATGAGCTAATATATATATATATATATACAGACGTGCTCAAATTTGTTGGTACCCCTCCACAAAAAACGAAGAATGCACAATTTTCTCTGAAATAACTTGAAACTGACAAAAGTAATTGGCATCCACCATTGTTTATTCCATATTTAATAGAAATCAGACTTTGCTTTTGATTTTTTATTCAACATAATATTGTAAATAATAAAACAAATGAAAATGGCATGGACAAAAATGATGGGACCGCTAACCTAATATTTTGTTGCACAACCTTTAGAGGCAATCACTGCAATCAAACGTTTTCTGTAGCTCTCAGTGAGACTTCTGCACCTGTTACCAGGTAGTTTGGCCCACTCTTCCTGAGCAAACTGCTCCAGCTGTCTCAGGTTTGATGGGTGCCTTCTCCAGACTGCAAGTTTCAGCTCTTTCCATAGATGTTCGATAGGGATTCAGATCAGGACTCATAGAGGGCCACTTCAGAATAGTCCAATGTTTTGTTCTTATCCATTCTTGGGTGCTTTTAGCTGTGTGTTTTGGGTCATTATCCTGTTGGAGGACCCATGACCTGCGACTGAGACAGAGCTTTCTGACACTGGGCAGCACGTTTCGCTCCAGAATGCCTTGATAGTCTTGAGATTTCATTGTGCCCTGCACAATTTCAAGGCACCCTGTGCCAGGCGCAGCAAAGCAGCCCAAAACATAACCAAGCCTCCTCCATGTTTCACTGTAGGTATGGTGTTCTTTTCTTTGAAAGCTTCATTTTTTCATCTGTGAACATAGAGCTGATGTGACTTGCCAAAAGCTCCAGTTTTGACTCATCTGTCCAAAGGACATTCTCCCAGAAGGATTGTGGCTTGTCAATATGCATTTTAGCAAATTCCAGTCTGGCTTTTTATGTTTTTCTTTCAAAAGTGGAGTCCTCCTGGGTCTTCTTCCATGGAGCCCACTTTCGCTCAAAAAAGACGGATGGTGCGATCAGAAACTGACGTGCCTTCACCTTGGAGTTCAGCTTGTATCTCTTTGGCAGTTATCCTTGGTTCTTTTTCTACCATTCGCACTATCCTTCTGTTCAATCTGGGGTCGATTTTCCTCTTGCGGCCGCGCCCAGGAGGTTGGCTACAGTTCCATGGACCTTAAACTTTTAATAATATTTGCAACTGTTGTCACAGGAACATCAAGCTGCTTGGAGATGGTCTTGTAGCCTTTACCTTTACCATGCTTGTCTATTATTTTTTTCTGATCTCCTCAGACAACTCTCTCCTTTGCTTTCTCTGGTCCATGTTCAGTGTGGTGCACACAATGATACCAAACAGCACAGTGACTACTTTTTCTCCATTTAAATAGGCTGAATGACTGATTACAAGATTGGAGACATGTGTGATACTAATTAAAGAAACTAATTAGTTTGAAATATCACTATAATCCAATTATTTATTATCTTTTCTAAGGGGTACCAACAAATGTGTCCAGGCCATTTTAGAATATTTTTGTAGAATAAGCAATAATTAATCTCTTTTCACAGCTTTTTTGCTTTATTCTATGACATACCAAAGGCATGCAAGTATACATGATAAAATAGCTTTTAATTTCATCACTTTTCAGGAGGAATGAAGCATTATTTCAATGAGCTGTAAGGGTACCAACAAATTTGAGCACGTCTGTATATATATATATATATATATATATATATATATATATATATATATATATATATATATATTCTCTCTCATATTGAATTCTTGTACGTCACTAGTTCAGTCGACTACTCTGGATAAATTGGCAAATGTGTGCGGTGGCTAAAAGATGAGCTGCATTACTATGTGTTTAAAATGAAAGGGACTGTGCCTTTAATGATCCTCCCAGCTCAACCCCCCTAGAGTGCAGAGGTCAGCTTACCAGCACAAAATGCCTGTGTGTGTATGTGTGTGTGCACTCTCTCTTCCTGATTCAAGCAGTGCAGAGCAGTACAGGAGAGCTAGTCACAGAGACCAGGTGAAACCAACCAAACTCAGCTGAAGTTTATCAAGCATCCCAAAAGAAAGCTAGGAAGGTTCCAGCGACAGTGTCAGCCGGCAGCTTAAGGAGTCGGGTAGCTGAATAAACCAGGAGTTGAGAAAGACAGTTTGCTATATTTAAAGGCCTAAACTAAAACGTTCAATGAGCTCATGGACGAAGAAGTAAATCTGGACTTAGTGAAATTACAGAGACTGATTTTATTTAAAAAGTATAGGATTATTTGCAAACGTTTTGTGTTGTTGTGTAAAGTATAGGTTACATAGACTGATTTAATAAGAAGTGTCTTTTTGTTTGGTTTTATTTCAGAATTATTAAAACGGCAGGTTTGCTGTAAAGTTCTAAATGAAATTAAGAAGTAATTATCAGGGGCAGCTGCAAGTTGGAGACAGTCTAAACAAGTGAAACTCTGAATGTAATTTCTCTTCCAATGATAAGGCTTAGTGTGGATAGCAGTGCACTGAATATGTTAGTGGGATTTTATGGGGTTAATGTCTCATTGAATGTAACTAAGTGTAAACCTGTGACTCCCAGTTTCTGCTCTGAACCAAAACACACACCGACAAATAAATTGTTTATTTGTTGTTAACTCCTTGATTTTTATATTAAGTAATACACTTAATAATCAAAGTAACAGGGTTAAGTTTAATAAATAGAATAACACACCTGATGTTATTATAGGTTTAATGATAAATTGATAATATTGGCACAGACAGGGAGGTGTTACAAATGTGATATTGTGTATCGATATGTTTATTAGCGCTATTATATATTTATTAAAAATACACAACTCCATACCCATTTTCAAATGATTTGGCATAATCTACAATTACATTGATAATACTATCTCCGTACAAGACAAACTTCCGCAGTGGGAGTGGGGACGGGCGGGGATCTTTTGCATGTTGGCTTTATTTTGACAAAACCCAGATTTATTTTCACAGATTTATTTTTTCAGATTTAACTGCTAACCTCACAGATTTATTTTGGATTCATCTGTCAGCAAAATGTTGACTGGCCAAGTATAAAAAAAAAAAAAAACACTAAAGAAAGTGATTTCTAAAATGTAATTGAAATATATAAATTAAAGCAAAGATCCAGCTTTAATAATATCAAATGTAATGTTTGCGTGTTGATTTAATAATGTATGTGTATGGTGTTTGTTTTGACTGCGTCTGGCAGAGATGGGGTTAAAACCTGTCCTTGCCAACACTTGTGTAATATGACCAGAGTTAATTGTTTGATTGTTGATTAGCTGGCCACATATTATAAAAGCATTCAGAGGCTGTGCCTCTGGATGATGAGAGTTTGCAGTATTCATTGATCCTTCTACAATACAAAGGTTGCCAGGCCTGAGGAAGAAAAGCAAGCCCATCACACAACCTCTACCATGTTTAACACTGGGCATGATGAACTTTGATGAATTCTTCCTCCAACCGTATTGTTGCTTTCTTGGTGAAAAAAATTCCATTTCTTTTTATAGTCTGCTCACTTTATATTTTACAATTTTCTAATAAGATCAGTTTTTAAATACTGTACATGTTTTCAATTTTCCATTTACTCTGCTTAATATTTTTGTCTAAAGAAATTCATTGTAGCTTCATAATGTGACTGAATTTGTTGTTACACAGTGTAATGTTGTGTATAGATAGTATATTGTATTTTAATGTTTGAAAAACTCTGTAAGTCGTCTTGGATAAAGGTGTCTGCCAAATAACGAAATAATAATATGTTCAATTTCCTATATATCTTACTATTATATTTCTATTAAAATCTACTATCATTTAAAATGGTGCATGATTAAATTTCTTTCTCTATTCCCTTACATAAAATCTCTATTTGTAACAGATGGAAACCTTTAAAAGTTATGTTACTTTATTACCAAGCTGTACAGACAATGTGTTAGGTCAAACACAGCCTAAGATGAGGAGGATTTTAAAGATGATGACCAGTGGGATGACCAGTGTATTTCCTATAGTGTTAAGACACTACATTGTTCCTGTCTTTCCAAATCTTATTAAAATTATAATGTAAAAATGTTCTATCATTATTATTTTATTTCTTAGCAGACACCCTTATCCAGGGCGACTTACAATTGTTACAAGATATCACATTATTTTTACATACAATTACCCATTTATACAGATGGGTTTTTACTGGAACAATCTAGGTAAAGTACCTTGCTCAAGGGTACAGCAGCAGTGTCCCCCACCTGGGATTGAACCCACGACCCTCCGGTCAAAAGTCCAGAGCCCTAACCACTACTCCACACTGCTGCCAATTTGCTGTTTATTTTTGTTGCCTTTTGCTTGTATTTTATTAATCTGTGCAGTAGCTCATTTAATATGTAAAGGTTTGTCACAAGGTTATGTGTGGGGCAGCAGTGTGGAGTAGTGGTTAGGGCTCTGGACTCTTGACCGGAGGGTCGTGGGTTTAATCCCCAGTGGGGGACACTGCTGCTGTACCCTTGAGCAAGGTACTTTACCTAGATTGCTCCAGTGAAAACCCAACTGGGTATAAATGGGTAATTGTATGCAAAATATAATGTGTTATCTTGTAACAATTGTAAGTCGCCCTGGATAAGGGCGTCTGCTAAGAAAGAAATAAATAATAATATGTAAACATAAGAACATAAGAACGTTTAGAAACGAGAGGAGGCCATTCAGCCCATCTTGTTTGGTTGTTAGTAGCTTATTGATTCCAGAATCTCATCAAGCAGTTTCTTGAAGGATCCCAGGGTGTCAGTTTCAACAACATTACTGGGGAGTTGGTTCCAGACCCTCACAATTAGAGAAAGGTCAGGCACTGTGTAAATAAGTGCCTCCTATTTTCTGTTCTGAATGCCCCTTTATCTAATCTCCATTCATAACCCCTGGTCCTTGTTTCTTTTTTCAGGTCAAAAAAGTCCCCTGGGTCGACATTGTCTATACCTTTTAGGATTTTGAATGCTTGAATCAGATCACCGCGTAGTCGTCTTTGGTCAAGACTGAATAGATTAAATTCTTTTAGCCTGTCTGCATACGACATGCCTTTTAAACCCAGGATAATTCTGGTTGCTCTTCTTTGCACTCTTTCTGGAGCAGCAATATCCTTTTTGTAACAAGGTGACCAGAACTGAACACAATATTCTAGGTGAGGTCTTACTAAAGCATTGTAAAGTTTTAACATTACTTCCCTTGATTTAAATTCAACAATTCTCATAATATATCCAAGCTTCTTGTTGGTGTCACGAAATCCGCGTGGTCAGATTTCTTTACGTACTCTTTTTATTTGCTCAGCATACACTCTTATCTCAGGGGAGACGTTAGGAGGACAGAGATGTTATTACTCCTAGTGGGATATAGTTCGTGCTCTGGACCCGCAGTATATCCAGATGACTAATATAGAACTCAAGAAATTGACAGACTCATGTATTTAAAGTTTTTTACTTAATCGGAGTATGATCAGTACTGCTCGGGTTTATTAACGGTTAAATATTGGATAGAGTAGCTACAGGCTACGTCAGATCCCCAGCTGAAAGACACACTGGGCAGTCCAGTGTCTTAACAGATATCAACGTTAACACTTTAATACATGTATATATGTGTTAATCAAGGCCGACAAGCAGGCCAAGAACACGTCACCTAAAGTACCCAATGGTCTATTTCAGCACATTCAACAAAAACTCTCTTATTTCTAAAACATAGCGTGAGTCCCTTATGGCAATACATGCAATACATGAGATAAAATAATAATAATAATTGCTTAATGCTTACCCTTTAATATAAATCGAAAAAAGGATATGGCTGTCTTCACCAGGCAAATGAAACTGAATTCAATCAGCTCAATTGTGTCGGTTTGCAAAAGATGGACCACCTTGCCCTGTCTGGGATGAGTGTGGTACTCCATTGAAATTACTCTGGAGTTTTATAGGTTTTTCGTCTCATTGGAATACATGGGACGCCTCAATTAAATCCAATCATTAATCAGGTGGGACAGTTCTTATCCATTTTACAAATAATAGTTTTCAAAAGATCCGGACTAACTTTTCAGAATTAATAGGTGTCATGTACTCAATAAATTCAATATCTCATTTCTTGTCTAACTCCAAACCTATGATCTCATTTCTTTGCTTTCCTCCGAGCCCCTCCTTTATCTGAAACGTTAAGTGACCCAAGGTTCCCAGGATCTTGGTTTATAATATAATATAAAAACACTACTGCATGCAAAACACTAATTTTATATGTGTTATATATGAGAGATGTTCTTAATATGTGACATCATCTTCTAAGTGATTATATTATGCTAAATTAAAGGTATGTGTTTCTTTTATCTTCATATTGTTTCATCATTTTGTTAATGAGTCAGTTTTGATTCCATATACCATTGTCTAACAGAGTATTTGACAAAAGTTTGTCTCATACAATATTCAAGTCATTTAGTTTCACTAAGTTTAAGTGGTAATAGTTTTCATTACAATTATTTATCCATTAAGAGATGCACTGACCAGGCTCTGACCTGTACCTCTCTGGGAATATGTTATTGCTAGCAGTTTCCACAGTCTCTTGTTTTTTCCAAGGTCAGAGTCTGTGCAAACACTTTTTAGATTTATGACCTATAAAGGTCTGTTAAGCCATAATTTTTGCATATTATTTCAAGATATATTCTTATCTGTGCTAAACCACTAATTCCATAAACCTTACCACCCCATCTCTATGAGGCTTGCAGCTCTGCTGAAGTGGAACCCAAGGACATTCCTTCTTTCTAGATAAGAAGAGAGGCCCTGGTTTCACTGTAGCAGTTTCAAATCACCACATTATAAGGAATCCATCTAACATCATTAGACAATAGTATAGTGGATTAATAACAAGGTACATTATAGTATATTATTACAAACTTAACACAAAAACATAACACAACACCTTTTAACTTCTATACTTCAATGGATATCATAATGTCTAGAAGTTTTATTGTTCAATAGAAAGAAGAATGAACTTGTACCATTTTCCCATTTAAGTAAATCGAATACTGCTCCAGGTTTTAATCTTCTTATCACTACAGCAAAGTCGTGAACAAGCAATAATACTTGTCAGTTTTAAATAATATGTTTTCTCATTATAGCAAATACTTAAAACATATTATTAATCTTATGAAATAAGTGTTATGAACTATAAACAGTTTCAATTAGCACTGAACCTGTTTCATTATAAGATAATCTTTCAATTAATTTACCTCTGTTTATCAATTGCTATAATATTATTTTGGTGAATCCCTTTTAGGATTTTAAATCCAAATATAGGCCAGTATAACTGCATTCAACTAGGCTTGACCCTTTGTTCATACAAAATCCAGCCGAGACAGGATTTTTTCTCAAGACCTCTGGCTTGTTAGTTAATCTTTTGGTCATAAAGAGTCTCTTCTTATCTTGTGTTTTTCTTGACATAAATTTGTAAATTAACGTTCACTTTTAGCCGGAATAGTGCTTCTTATCAAGCGTCATGCTTTCTGAAGATAAGATATACTAGTGGTAAATCGTTCATATATATATATATATATTTAAAATTCTCAGATTACTAAATGTTCAATTAGAACCATATGTAGACTGACCTATTTCATGGAGCAAGAGAGCCATCTACTGGTGGTACAAGGATACTCTTTCTTTATTCTTCCTAATATCTTTGACACTTCATTTTATAATACATTCCATATTTGAAATTGCCTAGTCCATGTCCTGCGTATCCCAGCGTTCCCAGCAGGATTCAACTTCTGTGCCGGGTTCAGCTCTGGTTGGTTCCGCGAAAACGACAACAGGCCCCTTTATCCAATGTTTAGCATCACAGGTGTGAGACGCCATCTTCCTCACTTCGTACCTACAAGATACTTGGACACGTTTAGCTGTAAATATTATTTCTTTATATTTCCTTTTGTTCGCACAGAGTCACTTTGCGAGGTACGCCTTCCATCCAGAACACTGAAGGAGGCCAAAATTCACTGTTATTCATATTTTCTGGTATCCAATTACTGTTCTGCCTCACATCATCAGTTTGGCAGACACAATACAACTGAATCTGATTCAATTGATGAACCAACAGCTGTAGCTACTGAGATCCTCCATGCAAAAGGAGTCAATATTTTACTGACCAGCCTAGCTGATTCAGCGTTACTTGCGACATTGGCCTTATTTTATAGCTTCCCGACATTGTCTAGATGAAGACATTTCTGAGTCAACATAAACTCCTAGGTCTTTTTCATAGATTCCTTCTTCAATTTCAGTATCTCCCATATGATATTTATAATGCACATTTTTATTGCCTGCGTGCAGTACCTTACACTTTTCTCTATTAAATGTCATTTGCCATGTGCCTGCCCAGTTCTGAATGCTGTCTAGATCATTTTGAATGGCCTTTGTTGCTGCAACAGTGTTTGCCACTCCTCTTATTTTTGTGTCGTCTGCAAATTTAACAAGTTTGCTTACTATACCAGAATCTAAATCATTAATGTAGATTAGGAATAAATTAGGACCTAATACTGATCCCTGTGGTACACCACTGGTTACCTCGCTCCATTTTGAGGTTTCTTCTCTAATCAGTACTTTCTGTTTTCTATATGTTAACCACTCCCTAATCCATGTGCATGCATTTCCTTGAATCCCTACTGCGTTCAGTTTGAGAATTAATCTTTTAAGCGGGACTTTGTCAAAAGCTTTCTGGAAATCTAAATAAACCATGTCGTATGCTTTGCAATTATCCATTGTCGATGTTGCATCCTCAAAAAAATCAAGCAGGTTAGTTAGACATGATCTCCCTTTCCTAAAACCATGCTGACTGTCTCCCATGATATTGTTCCCATATAGGTAATTTTCCATTTTGGATCTTATTATAGTTTCCATAAGTTTACATATAATAGAAGTCAGGCTTACTGGTCTGTAGTTACCTGGTTCGGTTTTGTCTCCCTTTTTGTGGATCGGTATTACGTTTGCTATTTTCCAGTCTGTCGGTACAACCCCTGTGTCAAAAGACTGTTGCATGATCTTGGTTAGCGGTTTGTAAATAACTTCTTTCATTTCATTGAGTACTATTGGGAGGATCTCATCTGGCCCAGGGGATTTGTTTATTTTAAGAGCTCCTAGTCCCTTTAACACTTCTGTCTCTGTTATGCTAAAGTTATTTAAAACTGGATAGGAACAGGTCGACATGTGGGGCATGTTGTCCGTGTCCTCCTTTGCAAAAACCTCTGAAAAGTAATCATTTAATATATTTGCTATTTTTTTTTCTTTGTCTACCTTCCTCCAAGGTGTTTGGGGTGTGTTCCCTCTCATATGCCTCCCATCGCTCCCTGTCCATCAGCCACAGGACCCGGATGGCTATGGGCATAGACTGGGCCTCCAGTCCAGCACTCTCCAGGATCCAGTCCCGCAGCCTGATAGCGTCTTCTGTCATTGCCTTTTTTTTCCCGCAGTACTCTTTCTGGCCTTAGTCTTGGGGGCGCTGTTATCCCGCTTCTGACAACCACGTGTGACAAGCAGGATGTAGTGGTGACGTCCGACCAGAAAGGAGTTTACAGACAGACAGTAGTAGAACATAAGAACATAAGAACATAAGAACATTGAATCTATTCAGTCTTTGTTCAAGCCTGAATAGATTCAATTATTTTAGCCTGTCTGCATACGACATGCCTTTTAAACCCGGGATAATTCTGGTTGCTCTTCTTTGCACTCTTTCTAGAGCAGCAATATCGTTTTTGTAACGAGGTGACCAGAGCTGAACACAATATTCTAGGTGAGGTCTTACTAATGCATTGTAGAGTTTTAACATTACTTCCCTTGATTTAAGGTGATTTAAGGTGAAACTGAGACGCAATGGCTGTGCTCAGTGCGTTTAATAAACAAACAAAAATAAAAAGGTTGAACACAACACAGGACAAAATAAATAGACAAACAAAACGGATTAACACTAAACAAACAGTGGATGAACTAACAAACAAACACGGTGAGTCAAAGAAACTTAAATTTACTTTTTCCTTAGTTTTTAGTTTTTGAAATTCTCTCCTCTCCACACCCGTTCTCCGCTCACTGAACACACAACCCCGAGTGAGTAAAACGTGCATCTATATATACTGTTGTGCTGGGATTCAATTACTAATTAATTATTCACTTGAATCCCAGCACGTGAATTAATTATGTGCAACCCCGTGCTCACATATTAAATACTTTAAATGCACGTGAAGTGAAGTGCAATCCCTGTGCCTAAATACAATTATACATTTTAAATAACTCATGCTCATTACCTGCATTATATCCCGTGTACCAACTACAATACACCAACATTAACACACTACATGCAACATACAACAAACATATGCACACAGGGGCGGGGCACATTGCCACATGGCCCCACGCTATGTCTGCGCTTGAGTATCACATGTCCGGTATATTGAGAGGGGCGGGAGTAGCATCTGCATTCCGACTCCCTTTGACTGGCGTTTGTTACCATCCGAGTGTCCTCCCACCGAACCCCAGCCTTGTCTCAGTGATGCTCCCTCCCATTTTGTGGTCCATCTCTCTTTATTTGCTTTTCTAGGACGGAAGACAGGAGAAAACATTTCAGCTTGAAAAGGGAACACCTCACCAATTCATTCCTTTTTTCTTTTTTCTTCTGCCACGTTTACGTGTGTGACTGAGCCATTATTTGCATTAATTCTTTCAATTTTGTCCAGTCTCAGCCCAGAATAACTGGGTGTGGTAACCTTTCTGCCACCCCTACTACCAGGTGACGTTTTATCGGTCCTACTGACAAGTACACTTTTAGTGTGGGGTATGCCGCCGTGTCTCCATGGTTACAGGAGATGGCCACCTGACCTCGTGGCCACCACGACACACTGCCCAAGATAGCTGTTCGAATTAAGGTCTGCTCACACCCTGTATCCACTAATGCGTGGGTTTTCACATTCCCTAAAACCACATGAATCATACAAGGCCCCTCCCAACCATTTTCCCCTCGCTTACCTATTTCAGGTGCCCAATTACACAGAGCCACGTCACACTCCATTGTGCCTCCTGGACTCAGGCCAGAACAGGTACTGCGGGTAGTTTATTATTTTGTGAGACATCATTTTTGGAAAAATGGGAAGGAAAAGCTGCAGGAAACAGCAGCAGCAGCGACACCTGCAGCACCAACAGCAGCACAAGAGGTGGTGGTCAAGGGATCCAACCCTTCTGGGACCCCCAGACTGGGCAGCAGAGCAGGAACGATGGAGGGCTGAAGGGGCCCCCCTGTGCGGCACTTGTGGAGAGTTCAGGCACGACCGTTAGGACTGCCCCTATGGAAACACCATATGTGGAACCACAGACGTGGAACCAGGGTCTGGTTGGGGATGCGGCAGAATGATTCTGGGCTGTAGACTACACCCAGCCGTCTCCAGCGCCCAAGAGGGGGAGGCCGAGCATCCAGCGCAAGAGGGAAAAGCCAAGCTGTCTCCAGCGACCAAAGGTGAGCTGCAACAGTCCCCAACAACTGAGGGGGAGCCGCACCAGTCCCCAGGGATAGGAGACTACCTCATGCTCTCACCTCCACCGGCAGGGGGAGACTACCTGCTGTTCCTGCCTTCGCCGCCAGGGGAGGATTGCCTGCCGCTCCCACCTCCACCACCAGCGGGAGAAGTAGAGCTCCTGTTGCCACCTGCTTGGCCGGGGGCTCCCCTCCCGCCCTTGCCTCCCTGAGGGTCCGCTGCTGCCATCACCTCCTGTGGGCCTGCTCCTGCTGTCACCTTCCGAGGGTCAGCTCCTGCCCTGCCCTGCATCGCCTGGGGATGCCAGTTCAACTTTGCCTGGGGATGCCAGTTCGCCGTCGCCTGGGGATGCCGAAGCCGCTCCGCTCAGGGGCGTCTGCTTAGCATTGCCGGGGGTTGCCTGCTGCTCTGCTTTGCCTGGGGTTGCCTGGGTTGCCTGGGGTTGCCTGCTGCTCTGCTTCACCTGGGGTTGCCTGCTGCTCTGCTTCGCCTGGGGTTGCCTGCTGCTCTGCTTTGCCTGGGGTTGCCTGCTGCTCTGCTTCGCCTGGGGTTGCCTGCTGCTCTGGGCCTGACTCCCAGGTCGCGCCACCACCAGACACAGGTGGTCGCCTGGTCTCCTGCTCCGCTCCCCCTGGTTGCCCAGGCGTTGCTCCACCTCTGCCTGGGGCTGCTGCTGATTGGTCACCTGCCTGCTCTCCGGTCCTGCTAGAAAGGCGTCGGACTATGGACTAACCCTCCCTCAAGAAGAGGAGACGGACAATAGCGTACTTGAGGGAGGGTGGATGGCTTTCAACGAGGGGGAAGTGGCCGTGGGGGCCATGTGTGTTGCGCACAGGGGGTGGGATGTGTAGCGGGGCAGCAGGAGAGAGCCCTGCACACTATAAAAGGGGGCAGGGCAAAGCCCTGTTGGAAAGTATATGTTTTGTATTATTATTATTATTATTATTTATTATGTATAAATATGACAGCGAAAAGCGGAGTGTTTAGGAGAGAGAACGAGAGTGAGTGGAGAATCCAAGAACGAGAACTAAAACAAAAGTAAAAGAAAAAGAAGGATCTGTGAAGGCAACTGCCCAGCCTGCCCAGTCTGCTTTATTTTTGTGTTTTATTTGCTCTGTGAGCAGTGTTTTTGTTAAACCTTTTTATTTATTTTTGTGTTTTGAATAAAAACAACACTGCAGTGCGCGTTTGCACCCAACTTCCTACCTGTGTGTGTTTGCAGTTCCTGCTTCTGGCCTGACATCATCACTACAGCCATCCCTGTCACAGTAATGTATTTAGTTTTTATTAGTGTCTACATTTATTTTCATAAGGCACAAAGGTCATTTAGCTGTTTTAAGTTTACTGTTTAAATTTAAAATGAAATGTTAAACTGTAAGTAGACAGAAACCTCAGTGTGATAACATTAGTAAATAACACGAGCTCTGGTGAATTACAAACTTAAACCATGTTCCTGTGTTTTGGATACAGCAACGTCGTACATTCTGCTCTATCTTTGTCCATCTGTTTGACATTTTTCCCCAACATTATTGTGATCTCGGGCTGTACACAAATTTGTCAGCTGGGGTCTTTAAACTACGAGCTACGTAAGTTCACTTCTCAGTGCAGCTACAGGATCGGATCAACAGTACGGGTCAGTGGAGCCTGATCCAGATCCTTGTAGTCAAACACCATCTCATGATCGAGCTCCAGTGATCCCAGATCCGACCCCAGCTTTCTTCCAATTGACTTCTGTTATACCAATAAATTATCGTGAAATCAAAGTTTTAGTACTCCTGCAATTCGAGAGGGGCATTTCCCCATCATTGAAAAAGTGAGGAGGACATGTCCCACGCGCCCTCCGTGTAAATGATGCCTATGCTCTGTGTATATTTGATATGTGAAAGCCTTGTTTATTTATATAACCGTTATTTGAATATTGCTCTAAATTGATTTTTACATTATCTACTTTTATGATTTTATTAAATACCCCTTTGTGTAATCTATTGCTGCTGTTATCTGTTTTGCAATACTTGGCTTAGCAAGAAACAGGTAAAAATAGCTAATAATTATAAGACATTTTTTACTTGATGGTTAATTGCATGAAATGTAAACTGAAGTAAAGGTTATCTGGTAATATTATTTTTGTGGAAGGGTGGTGGGCAATTCACTGACACACACGGGAGACAGAAGTTTTATTTGCAACAACGCACTGGTGCCCAGTTTTACTATTTTTCTTTTTAGTCTGCAGAGGGCGCTGTTGTCTGGTCCACAGTAATACCAATACAGGTACTTGCAGGCGCACTCACAGGTGCTCAAAACTAACAATGAAGGGAAAATAAAACACAGTAATAAAACTACAAAATAAAGGTGCTGCTTACGCAGTGCCCCCACTGCCGCTAAGCCGGTCAGTTCGGGCCTCCGACCTACGCTCAGCTATTCTCTGTACATTGGGGTGGCCGGACTTCCCTGTATACCTACACACGTCCCCTCGGGTACGTAATTATTTATTTTATTTGTTTACTTGTTTAAAGCGGGCTGTCTTCCTCAGCCGTGCTTGCATGTTTTGGTCGCTCGCTCCAACCACTGGCGTTCTTGCCTGGTCTATGTTTACACTGTCCTTCTCAGCCAGCGTCTCTGTGTATTCCCAATCACGGCCACCCGAATGCATAACTAAGCGCAGAACTTATGGACCGAGCAATCCCACAAGGCCCGCCTCTCAGACACTCAGAGAAAGGGAAAGCCAACACACCCTCTTCCCCACCTCTCCGTGTCACTGCCATGACTGACAGGCGGATCTACGAGGCTGCTGCCCCCTTCCTGCAGTACCACGCATGCGCCAGATAGTCAGCACAACCCCCCCCCGTTACAATGTTACTAACATTTGTAGACAAATCTGGTAATTTTTCTTTTCTGCCACTACACCCCTAGTTAAATTTTGTAATGACTTTTTACAGATATATTGAATTTAATAAATCACTTTTGGAGAAATGAAGTGCAATTAAACTCAGAGTAATATTAGCTAATATGACAGTCTATGTATACTCACCTCTAAGTTCTATATTCCTCTTTTTGGTATACAAAGTCATCAAGGAACATTAGCCTAGCCAGGTAGCACCATTTTGATTGTGGTCTGCACAACTGCCACTTTTATTGCATTCTGCTTTATTTTGTGGCCAGTGTAAATGTTTCCAAGTGGGAAGGACTATACAGTAAATGATTGAGGGGCACATTTTTACACATTACACAGACTTTGCACAAGAATGTCTGTAATCTCTTACTAGATGGAATCATTAGTATTTCACAATGTATTTAGTTGTTTGTCAATTATATTTGCATAGTCCATCTGTTTAAACATTATCTATAGCCTACAGTTTAAACTATCAGGAATAGATAAAGACTATTTGACCAATACAATACAATATCATTCATGTTAAGTTGTTGAAGGGCACTGGTCTCTTAAAACCCATAAGTGAAAGAGCTGATATAGGCCTTTATTGTATTTTTGGTTTTGCATGTGGTAGGTGAATAAAATATATTGAACTTCACATTCTATTAATTTTGAGGTCTGATAAACCTCTATGCCTGACTAAATATCGATGGACATTACATAAGCAAATGAGATGTCCTTTATTTAGAATACCATGTTCCTTCTCAAAAATGTGTTTTACTATTATCCTTTAATAAAGGAAAATGGCTACTTTAATGAATTTCATGTATCTATTTCAATGCAATGTAGTTTCTTCATTGTAATAAAGAAAAATATTTAGATTTTGTTTCTGTTTTTTTCATAAATAGTAAAAAAATAAATTAACTTTGATTCATGTACTAAGGGTTACTCTTAAATGAATTCACAATCCAGTTCTGGTGTACCTTTTTATGGTAAACTGTGCATGCATGACTTAGAAACTCAGCTGTCAGCTGAGCAGAATATCCCCAAAAATGGGCTGAATTCGGAAAACCAAATCGGCCCAGAATTTGAGACGTAGCCTGAGAACAGGGAAGTTTATATGTAAAACTGTGATTAAATTACATTAGGGATAAACTAATGTATCCTGTAACAAAACAGTAATAGTGGGCAGGATATATATTTGCAATTAAAATCACACGAACGATCATAGATGTATGCTATTTGAAAGAAAAAAGTACATCACCACAGAAAACCAATTCTTACATTCGTATATAACATGATAATTTATATTAAATAATAGTCACCCATAGTTTCCTATATAAGTACAGCAAAATACTGTATTATATTTTAATTGAAAGGTTCTGGAAAGCAGGTCTATCTCTCTCTATCAATCACAAAGTAAAAAATTCCTCCAAGCTTTCCCACTCGTGTTGACGTCATATTCCTCCAACAGACAAGGACCAATCAAAATGTGAGACTGTTATGCGGTTCCATCCCAAAAACCGGGCCTGTGTCACACCTCCCATTTGTCCAAGTTGTTTGAATGACTTTTACCATGTGACATCAACAGCCGTGTTTATTGGTTGTGTAGAAACAATTCATTAATTGGACTGTGCACCAAAGTGGAAAGAAGTAGAGCAAACTGTGAAAAAAAGCAAGGGCTTCATCATCTCCAGGGCCTAATGGAGTTCCGTACAGAGTGTACAAGAGTGCTTCAGGAGTTCTACGAATCCTGTGGAAACTGATGAAAGAGGCATGGCAAAAACAGATTGTACCAAGAGCATGGCGCCGAGCAGGTGGAGTCTTTATAGCTAAAGAAAAAGATTATACAAGCATCAGTCAGTTTTGCCCTATTTCCCTATTAAATGTAGAAGGCAAGATTTTCTTCAGCATTATTGCTCAGAGATTGTCAACTTACCTATTAAAGAACTGCTTCATTGATACTTCAGTACAAAAAGCGGGCATTCCAGGTTTCCCAGGATGCTTAGAACACATCAGTGTGATCTGGCAACAAATTCAATCAGCTAAAAAGGACAGGAAGGAGCTCCATGTGACATTCCTGGATTTGGCTAAATTTGATTATGTAATGTCCATCAATATTTAGTCATGCATAGAGGTTTATCAGACCTCAAAATTAATAGAATGCGAAGAGAGAGATAGAAATCAATATTGCTAAGGGGGCTTAGACCAATTCCAATTTTTTTTTCCAATATTATAACAGCAAGAGAACATTCAAAGAGTAGGTTAAATGTCTAAGAGACACAAATGGCAAAATCATAGACGAAGAAAAAAATACCAAGTATATTAAATGATTACTTTTCACAGGTTTTCACAAAGGAGGACAGGGACAACATGCCCCACATGTCAACCTGTTCCTATCCAGTTTTAAATAACTTTAGCATAACAGAGGCAGAAGTGTAAAAGGGACAAGGAGCTCTTAAAATAAACAAATCCCCTGGGCCGGATGAAATCCTCCCAATAGTACTCAAAGAAATGAGAGAAGTTATTTACAAACTGCTAACCAAGATCATGCAACAGTCTCTTGACACAGGGTCATACAACAGTCTCTTGATACCGATAGACTGGAAAAATGCAAACGTAATACCGATCCACAAAAAGGGAGACAAAACCGAACCAGGAAACTACAGACCAATAATCCTGACTTCTATTATATGTAAACTTATGGAAACTATAATAAGATCCAAAATGGAAAATTACCTATATGGGAACAATACCCTGGGAGACAGTCAACATGGTCTTAGGAAAGGGAGATCGTGTCTAACTAACCTGGTTGATTTTTTTGAGGATGCAAAATCGACAATGGATAATTGCAAAGCATACGACATAAGAACATAAGAACATAAGAACATAAGAAAGTTTACAAACGTTTGGTTGTTAGTAGCTTATTGATCCCAGAATCTCATCAAGCAGCTTCTTGAAGGATCCCAGGGTGTCAGCTTCAACAACATTACTGGGGAGTTGGTTCCAGACCCTCACAATTCTCTGTGTAAAAAAGTGCCTCCTATCTTCTGTTCTGAATGCCCCTTTATCTAATCTCCATTTGTGACCCCTGGTCCTTGTTTCTTTTTCAGGTCAAAAGTCCCCTGGTCGACATTGTCTATACCTTTTAGGATTTTGAATGCTTGAATCAGATCACTGTGTAGTCTTCTTTGTTCAAGACTGAATAGATTCAATTCTTTTAGCCTGTCTGCATACGGCATGCCTTTTAAACCAGGGATAATTCTGGCTGCTCTTCTTTGCACTCTTTCTAGAGCAGCAATATCCTTTTTGTAACAAGGTGTCCAGAACTGAACACAATATTCTAGGTGAGGTCTTACTAATGCATTGTAAAGTTTTAACATTACTTCCCTTGATTTAAATTCAACACTTCTTACAATATATCTGAGCATCTTGTTGGCCTTTTTTTATAGCTTCCCCACATTGTCTAGATAAAGACATTTCTGAGTCAACATAAACTCCTAGGTCTTTTTCATAGTTCCCTTCTTCAATTTCAGTATCTCCCATGTGATATTTATAATGCACATTTTTATTGCCTGCATGCAATACTTTACACTTTTCTCTATTAAATGTCATTTGTCATGTGTCTGCCCAGTTCTGAATGCTGTCTAGATCATTTTGAATGACCTTTGCTGCTGCAACAGTGTTTGCCACTCCTCCTATTTTTGTGTCGTCTGCAAATTTAACAAGTTTGCTTACTATACCAGAATCTAAATCATTAATGTAGATTAGGAATAGCAGAGGACCTAATACTGATCCCTGTGGTACACCACTAGTTACCTCGCTCCATTTGGAGGTTTCTCCTCTAATCAGTACTTTCTGTTTTCTATATGTTAACCACTCCCTAATCCATGTGCATGTATTTCCTTGAATCCCTACTGCATTCAGTTTGAGAATTAATCTTTTATGCGGGATTTTGTCAAAAGCTTTCTGGAAATCTAAATAAACCATGTCGTATGCTTTGCAATTACCCATTGTCAATGTTGCATCCTCAAAAAAGTCAAGCAGGTTAGTTAGATACGATCTCCCTTTCCTAAAACCGTGCTGACTGTCTCCCAGGATATTGTTACCATATAGGTAATTTTCCATTTTAGATCTTATATGGTTTATTTAGATTTCCAGAAATAACAAATTTAGTAAAAGCCTACTTTGGAGATTTGCAATTTAGTTTTTCAACTTCAGAATTCAGTACTACATGGCAATGCCTAGAAGTTGGAATAATGGCAGGATGCACCATTTCTCCACTGGCTTTTACCATGGCAATGGAAGTAATCATTAGGGCATCAAAATGGGTAGTAGGAGGAGAGCGCTTGGCTTCTGGAATGCGACTACCACCAATCCGAGCATACATGGATGACATGACAACCATGACTACAACAGTAGCCTGCACTAATCGGTTATTGGGCAAATTAACCAATAACATTGAATGGGCACGAATGCAATTCAAGCCCACTAAATCAAGGAGCATCTCTATAATTAAAGGTAAAGTAGTAGATAAAATGTTCTACATTAACGGTGAGGCAATACCAACAGTGTCTGAGAAGCCAGTGAAGAGTCTTGGGAGATGGTACGACAGGGATCTAAAGGACACAGTTCATGTGGGAGAAGTTAGACAACAAGCAGTGGAAGGGTTGAAGAGCATAGACAGCAGCGCTTTACCAGGCAAACTAAAACTCTGGTGCTTTCAGTTTGGTTTCTTTGACAACAGTAGAGAAGCTGGAAGCTTTAATCAGTTCATACATCAGGAAATGGTTGGGAGTTCCACGCTGCCTCAGCAGAGTGGGACTTTATGGTAAAGGAATACTGCAGCTACCAGTCTCCGCTCTAACCGAGGAGTTTAAGTGCGCCAAGGTCCGACTGAAAATGACATTAGTAGAGTCACGCGAAAAATGCGTAAGGGAGGGGCAGCACCTGTGTTGAAAACTGGAAGAAAGTGGGCGACAAAGAAAGCCGTGGAAGCTTGTGGCAATGTGCCCCACCGCTGTGTGTATTTTTGTGTTTTATGTTGTATGTAGTGTGTAAATGTTGGTGTATTGTAGTTGGTACATGGGGTATAATGTGGATAATGAGCACGAGTGTTTAAAATGTATAATTGTATTTAGGGGATTGCTGATCACTTCACCTGCATTTAAAGTATTTAATAGTATGTGAGTACGGGGTTGCACAAATGAGTTCATGTACTGGGATTCAAGTGAATAATTAATTAGTAATTGAATCCCGGTGTCGTAGGAAATAAGTTGACCGGGAAATAAGTTGATCGCGCAAGCGCAGTAAGGCAAAAGTAAGGCACTGTCTTTTTGTATGAACTTGAAAATGTGTGATCGACGGCTCTTTATACGGTAAAATGTTTTAAATCCCTGTCTTTTTATGTTTCTATAACATCGATGTCAATCAGATGTAGTTTATGTGTGATCGCGGAGATTTATTTATATATTAAATGATTTTACACGTCAAAATGTTGTCAATCTTTAATCAAAATTAAACTGTTTCAGTAATATAATCTGACATGCTGCATCCATCATATTAGTATGACAAGGTCGTTTTTTTACATTTTAATATTAGTATAGCTGTAACTTTTTACTACAGTTTAGACGTGGCAAAACCACTGCCAGTTCAAAAAAAATGAATAGTATATACAGTACCTTGATTTGTCTGCATGTCTTAAGCATTAACATTTATTGTTACACATACAATTATGTTTATTTAAAAAAGGTTCTAGGTTTAGGGTTGTGGTTTTTAAATTGGGATAGGGTGAAGACAATTAACCACAAATAGCCAGGCGAAAGTTTTTTTTAGTAAGGAATTGTGTCTTATATTCAGGTTGGGAATTAAAAAAAAATCTCTCATGTTTGCACACAATACATTAACATAAATGCCATATTCTTCATAAACGTGACAATTGTATTCCTTGCAGTAATATATAGTATTACTAAGGGATAAGATTTGTACTGTGATTTGTGACCCTGTCAAATCCTCTTGATAGGACAAATACAGAAATGAAAAACGTACTGGTAGATCTGATTGCTCGTTATGTCTTACATGGTTGCTGCACTGCAGGAATTTATAATGAGGAATAGAGATATATAAAAAAGACATATAATGAGGTAGAGAGATACTGTATATATGTGTATATCCACATGATTTTAAATCATGATAATTCACTTTAATTCAATATACTGTATCTCTTTCTCGTTATATGTCTTATTGGTTGTTGCACTACAGGGATTTACCATTTTAAAATGATGCTGATATAGAGTAGCCTACATATACTGTATGATCTCTCTCACAACACAAAATCTTGGTTGGTATTGAACTACAGGTATTTACCACGGTTTAGCAAAGACGTTAACTCTTTAGTTTTTAATTAATTAATGTATTGTTTCTTCCCAAACTAATTGAAATACATGCACTATGATAACCAGTTTCCTGTTTGTTTTCTGTCCTAATTATACAAAGTACTGTATGTAAAAATAAATGAAAGAACAAATATAAAATAATAATACTGTATAAGCAACGTTTTTCAAGTACATCGTGTGATTAATGTGCACCGTGGCATAGTTAGTAATCGCAGCATGGAGCTTAATTTTTTCCATGATTGAAACTCATACTTAACTTTTGGACAATCACTCGCATACCTGCTGTCCATACTGTAGTGCTTCCCAAAACAAAAACACCTCCAGAAATGCAAAATAATGTTAATACGAAACACATTTTGCTAGTTAACGTTTGTTACACAAACAGAAATACACAATCAGAAATGTACAATCGTACAATTCATTTAAAATTATTTATTTACTGCTAATATATATTACAGCGATATTCACATTCCCTTATCTAGCGTAATACTGTCGAATATATCCGATCTACATGTTAATGTAAATTATACATACAAAAGTCATTTTAAATTATGCATTTTTGTTAGGCTAATATATCGGATCTAAAGCGATATTCACATCATCTTATCTAGCAGCATACTGCCGAATAAATCTGATCTACTAATTGATATAAATTATACTTACAAAATTAATTTGAAATTATTTATTGTTGATTAATATATCCGATCAACGTATTTCCTGGCTCAATCTACTTATTTCCTAGCCTAGGCTTGTTTACATTAGAAACAATGGATCCTCCCTTTTAAATTCTAGAGCTTGATCAACTTATTTCCCAATCAACTTATTTCCTGGGACACCGACACAACAGTATATATAGATGCACGTTGCACTCACTCGGGGATGTGTGTTCGGTGAGTGGAGAACAGGTGTGGAAAAGGAGAAAAAGTAAAGTAAATGACAGCAGAGCATACAATTGCTATTTCGTGCTGGAAGGACCAGCACAATACTTGTGTGTTTGTTCGGACTCACCATGTTTGTTTGTTTGTCTGTTCATCCAGTTTGTTTAGTGTTAATCCGTTTTGTTTGTCTATTTATTTTGGCCTCAAGTGCCGCGTGCTGTTTTCCGTTTAAACCTTGTATTTTAAAATAAAACACTGAGCGCCGCAGCGTTTCAGTTTCAACCCGAGTACTGCCTGTCTGTGTGTGTTTCTTTCAGGCCTGACGTCACCCCTACAGCCAGTCTGTTCACAAAGATGCAAAGGCTGCCCTTCGAATCGGTGATATCATGGGGCAAGTTCAGCATGGAAGAGGGGGTCTTGGTCTCAGTTCAGCTCCTCCTACATGGCACAAGGCAGCCCCAGCTCAAAGGAGGAAGCTGGTAGTCAACGAGGTGCAAAAGCAGGAGGAGAGGATGAGGTGTATAAAGGCCATTTCCCAGGCCAAGCAGGGAGAATGGATGAGATGGGAGAGTGTGGAACAACGCAAGATCGGCTGGCAACTGCCAAGAAAAGGTGTAAAACCAAGCCTCGCCCAGGACACCTGGAAGCTGCTATAGACTGGAAAATGCTGGCAGATGTTGGCTGAAATTGCTGACTGAAATTGCCACCACTAACCTTCGACCAGATATTGTCTTGTGGTCTGGATCAGCACACCTTGTTCACCTGGTAGAGTTAACAGTGCCATGGGAGGATGCTGTAGATGAGGCGTGTGAGAGGAAGAAACTGCGGTATGCTCAGCTAGCCGCTGAAGCAGAACAGCGAGGATGGAAAGTCCGGGTTTACCCAGTGGAGTTGGGTTGTCGAGGATTTGTGGCACACTCTACAACCCGGTTTCTCAGAGACGTCAGATTCAGTGGCCAAGAGTTGCGTCGCACAGTGAAGAACTTATCTGAAGCAGCAGAGAGGAGCAGCAACTGGCTGTGGTTGAGATGGAAAGATTCTGGTTGGGGATCTCAAGCACAATAGAAAGAAAGAAACGCTGATGTACTGGTAAGCAAGCTGGGCTGAGTTGAGTGGGGGATGGAGGGGGGTGATGCAGAATCACCGTCGAGCCTTCTCGAGGTGTTGTGGGCTAGTCGACGAAACACTGAGGATGGAAGATGCCCACTTGAAGACCCCAGAGATATACCCTACTTAGCTTAATCCAGACGGTTGTCATGCTGATGCACTGGGGAGATCGCACCGTGGTTGATCCCCGGAGCCAGCATCGTAGCCGTTGTGCGCTGGTGCGCTAGGGAGGCAAAATAAGCTGATCCCTGGAGCCAGCATTACACTTCAGCCATTAACACCAGACAGAAGCTGACACCCTGGGATCCTTCAAGAAGCTGCTTGATGAGATTCTACTAACAACCAAACGAGCAAGATGGGCTGAATGGCCTCCTCTTGTTGGTAAACTTTCTTATGTTCTTATGTTCTTATCAGGACATCAGTTTACCACCCTCAGTCTGATGATTTGGTAGAATGTTTTAATAAAACTCTAAAAAGCATGATGCGTAGATTCATTGAAAGTGATGTGCGCAACTGGGATAAGCTGATTCCTCCCTTGCTCTTTGCAATTAGAGAGGTACCGCAGGCTTCCACGGGGTTCTCCCCGTTTGAGCTGCTGTATGGGCGGAGACCCCGGGGTGTGCTCGATCTGGTCAGAGAGATGTGGGAGGAACAGCAGGATAATTCGTCTAATACGGTCCGGTATGTGTTGGATCTGCACAGGCGTCTTGAGTCTGTAGGTCAATGGGCTCGTGACAATCTGCAGCTGGCACAACACAGACAGGAGACCAATTACAATAGAGGGGCCCGTTGTGCACATTTCAGCTGGGGGATAAAGTGCTTCTATTATTACCCAGCTCTGTGTCTAAACTCCTGGCAAAGTGGCAAGGACCCTGTGAGGTTACATGCCGGGTTGGGATGGTGGATTATGAGATCTGCCAGCCAGGATGGAGGAGTGAAAAGCACATTTATCACGTTAATCTCCTGAAGCCCTGGGTGCAACGGGAGACGTTGTTAGCAACACCGACAGATGATGTCACAGATTTTGGACTTGAGCTTTCTGTCAGGAAGTAACCTGACACCAAGACAAAAACGTGAGGTTCACAATCTGGTGGCTGCTTTTCCTGACATGTTCTCTCCAGTCCCGGGGCAGACTCAAGTAGCCCATCATCATATTGAAATTGAGCCGGGGACACGAGTTTGTCAAAGGCCATACCGCATACCTGAACGTAAAAGGCAGGTTGTGAAAGTGGAGATTGAGGAAATGCTCAAGCTGGGGGTAATGGAAGAGTCCCAAAGTGACTGGAATAGTCCAATTGTTTTAGTGGATAAGCCAGACGGGTCGACATGATTTTGCATTGAGTTTGATGCTTATCCCATGCCCCAGGTAGATGAATTGCTGCAGCGTCTAGGCACAGCTCATTTTATGACGACACTGGATTTAACAAAGGTGTACTGGCAGATACCCCTGACCCCAGAATCATGGGAGAGAACAGCATTTTCGACTCCCTTCGGGTTATACCAGTTTACTACCATGCCCTTTGGGTTGCATGGAGTGCTGGCCACTTTCCAGCGGATGATGGATCGCCTTTTGCGGCCCCATCAGCAGTACGCCGCTGCTTACATAGATGACGTGGTTACCCACAGTGAGGACTGGCCGAGTCATCTGTGTAAGGTAGCGGCAGTGCTGCAATCCTTGCGGGAGGCTGGGCTCACTGCTAACCCAAAGAAGTGTGCAATTGGGAAGAGTGAGTCGGAGTATTTGGGGTATCAGGTAGGAAGTGGCCAGATCAGACCACTTGTTTCAAAGGTGAAAGCCTTGGCTGACTGGCTGACTCCTACCACAAAAACCCAGGTGTGCTCTTTCTTGGGACTGGTGGGATATTATCGTAAGTTCATCCCGAGCTTTGCTACTATCGCCGCTCCCTTGACAGACCTAACCTGGAAGGCTGCCCCAAATATGGTCCAGTGGACGGAGCCGTGTCAGAGGGCCTTTCTCGTCTTGAAGAGGAGACTGTGTAGCAAGCCAGTGCTGTGCAGTCTGTACTTTAGTCTGAGGTTTACCCTATAGACGGATGCGTCTGAGACAGGTCTCAGGGCAGTGTTGTCCCAGGAGATGCGGGGAAGCGAGCACCCGGTCCTGTATATCAGCAGGAAGCTCCTTCCCCACGAGAAAAACTATAGTACCATCAAGAAGGTAAAATGGGCAGTCGAGGCACTCCGGTTCTACCTCCTGGGGCGACACGTCACAGATCACGCCCCCTTGGCATGGCTCCTCCGAATGATGGATAACAACGCCCATATCATGTGGTGGTACCTGTCGCTGCAGCCCAATGCCTTCAGGGTTCTCCACCAAGCAGGAAAACTGCACCAAAACGCAGATTTTTTCACTCGGGAAGGTATAGGGGTGTAGAATTTTCAAATGGACCGGTGGTGTCATTCTGAGGGGGAGGATGTGTGACAGGGGAGGGATCTGGAAGGCACATGTGTGAGCTTGTAGGTCCGCACACCCCGTGTATTCCCACATTGTCAGGCAATGTCTTGTTGACAGGAGTCAGCTGTGAAGAAATCGGCTGACGCTCTGTCACTGGCTGGGGGGTGGGACTATACGGGGTGAATGACTGAATAAAAGGGCTCTGTTTTGTATCCTCTCTGGCTCATACAGGAAGTATAGTGGAGCGTGACTTCACGGCGGAATCCTGAGACTCTGAAAGGAAACTGGAAACTCTGGAGCAGCGAGTCAGGGAGACAGTACGTCAACTCCAGCGTGAGACACACAGACCCGGTGGTGCAAGCAAGCCACGCACCGGTTATTTACTTGTCACTTTCTTAGCTAGTGAGTTTAGCGGGACTGAGCCATCACACAGTGTGTAAGAGAGGATATTGAGCATTGCCTGTTTCTCGGGGCTCCCATCACTAGAGGGAGCAACAAGCCGCGGTTAAAAACCTGCGCACTTTATTTTGTAGTTTTTCTTTGAAGTGTTTTGTTGCCAAATAAGTGCCTTTTACTTATTTGTTTTTGGTTTACACGCCTGCGTGTGTGATTTATGAAGACGGGGCACAATACCATTGCTGGTAGAGTGCCCCTGAACTGTCACAGAACCACCTGCCAACTGAGCGTTGACTAATAAATCTGGGCCGCCTTGTGTTTTCCCACACCCTTCCACACAGCGTACAAAGGGAATTTCAGGGAACCAGTGTAAAACAGTAGATTAGCACTTAAACAGTATCACAAGCTTGCAAGGCAGAGCCACCAATACAAATATCCAAAAAACAACTATAGAAGTTGGCAGAAAAGGAGAATTTTGAATGTATGTAAGTGGATATAAACATTAATAATTATTAACACACGACAGAAAAACTAGATGCAAGCATTTACTATAAAACTTGCTAAGTAGTTTAGGAAAAAAGGAAAAAGATATGACAGATTTTATATATATACAGACGTGCTCAAATTTGTTGGTACCCCTCCACAAAAAACGAAGAATGCACAATTTTCTCTGAAATAACTTGAAACTGACAAAAGTAATTGGCATCCACCATTGTTTATTCCATATTTAATAGAAATCAGACTTTGCTTTTGATTTTTTATTCAACATAATATTGTAAATAATAAAACAAATGAAAATGGCATGGACAAAAATGATGGGACCGCTAACCTAATATTTTGTTGCACAACCTTTAGAGGCAATCACTGCAATCAAACGTTTTCTGTAGCTCTCAATGAGACTTCTGCACCTGTTAACAGGTAGTTTGGCCCACTCTTCCTGAGCAAACTGCTCCAGCTGTCTCAGGTTTGATGGGTGCCTTCTCCAGACTGCAAGTTTCAGCTCTTTCCATAGATGTTCGATAGGATTCAGATCAGGACTCATAGGAGGCCAGTTCAGAATAGTCCGATGTTTTGTTCTTATCCATTCTTGGGTGCTTTTAGCTGTGTGTTTTGGGTCATTATCCTGTTGGAGGACCCATGACCTGCGACTGAGACAGAGCTTTCTGACACTGGGCAGTACGTTTCGCTCCAGAATGCCTTGATAGTCTTGAGATTTCATTGTGCCCTGCACAGATTCAAGGCACCCTGTGTCAGGCGCAGCAAATTAGCCCCCAAAACATTACCAAGCCTCCTCCATGTTTAACTGTAGGTATGGTGTTCTTTTCTTTGAAAGCTTCATTTTTTTCGTCTGTGAACATAGAGCTGATATGACTTGCCAAAAGCTCCAGTTTTGACTCATCTGTCCAAAGGACATTCTCCCAGAAGGATTGTGGCTTGTCAATATGCATTTTAGCAAATTCCAGTCTGGCTTTTTTATGTTTTTCTTTCAAAAGTGGAGTCCTCCTGGGTCTTCTTCCATGGAGCCCACTTTGGCTCAAAAAGCGACGGATGGTGCGATCAGAAACTGACGTACCTTCACCTTGGAGTTCAGCTTGTATCTCTTTGGCAGTTATCCTTGGTTCTTTTTTCTACCATTCGCACTATCCTTCTGTTCAATCTGGGGTCGATTTTTCCTCTTGCGGCCGCGCCCAGGGAGGTTGGCTACAGTTCCATGGACCTTAAACTTCTTAATAATATTTGCAACTGTTGTCACAGGAACATCAAGCTGCTTGGAGATGGTCTTGTAGCCTTTACCTTTACCATGCTTGTCTATTATTTTCTTTCTGATCTCCTCAGACAACTCTCTCTTTGCTTTCTCTGGTCCATGTTCAGTATGGTGCACACAATGATACCAAACAGCACAGTGACTACTTTTCTCCATTTAAATAGGCTGAATGACTGATTACAAGATTGGAGACATGTGTGATACTAATTAAAGAAACTAATTAGTTTGAAATATCACTATAATCCAATTATTTATTATCTTTTCTAAGGGGTACCAACAAATGTGTCCCGGCCATTTTAGAATATCTTTGTAGAATAAGCAATAATTCATCTCTTTTCACAGCTTCTTTGCTTTATTCTATGACATACCAAAGGCATGCAAGTATACATGATAAAATAACTTTTAATTTCATCACTTTTCAGGAGGAATGAAGCATTATTTCAATGAGCTGTAAGGGTACCAACAAATTTGAGCACGTCTGTATATAACACACACACACACACACACATACACACACACATATAGACTACACAGTCAATGCTCTGCGGTAACATAAAAAGGTTTAGTCTCACCGGGTCATAGTTAATTAATCCACTGTGTAGCTCCTTCAGTTCTTATACCGTTGGGAATCCAAGACCACGCAGACATCACCGAGACGGACATTACAGCGCCGACCATTACAGCGACTGCCGATAACAGCACTACGACATCACCACGATGGACATTACAGCACAGGCCATTACAGCAACTGCCGATAACAGCGCTACGACATCACCACGATGGACATTACAGCACAGGCCATTACAGCAACTGCCGATAACAGCGCTACGACATCACCACGATGGACATTACAGCACAGGCCATTACAGCAACTGCCCATAACAGCGCTACGACATCACCACGATGGATTACAGCAGCACAGGCCATTACAGCAACTGCCCATAACAGCGCCTACGACATCACCACGATGGACATTACAGCACAGGCCATTACAGCAACTGCCGATAACAGCGCTACGACATCACCACGATGGACATTACAGCACAGGCCATTACAGCAACTGCCGATAACAGCACTACGACATCACCACATGGACATTACAGCACAGGCCATTACAGCAACTGCCGATAACAGCGATGACATCACCACGATGGACATTACAGCACAGGCCATTACAGCAACTGCCGATAACAGCGCCACGACATCACCACGATGGACATTACAGCACAGGCCATTACAGCAACTGCCCATAACAGCGCCACATCACATCACCACGATGGACACATTACAGCACAGGCCATTACAGCAACTGCCGATAACAGCGCTACGACATCACCACGATGGACATTACAGCACAGGCCATTACAGCAACTGCCCATAACAGCGCTACGACATCACCACGATGGACATTACAGCACAGGCCATTACAGCAACTGCCCATAACAGCGCTACGACATCACCACGATGGACATTACAGCACAGGCCATTACAGCAACTGCCGATAACAGGCCACGACATCACCACGATGGACATTACAGCACAGGCCATTACAGCAACTGCCCATAACAGCGCTACGACATCACCACGATGGACATTACAGCACAGGCCATTACAGCAACTGCCCATAACAGCGCTACGACATCACCACGATGGACATTACAGCACAGGCCATTACAGCAACTGCCGATAACAGCGCTACGACATCACCACGATGGACATTACAGCACAGGCCATTACAGCAACTGCCCATAACAGCGCTACGACATCACCACGATGGACATTACAGCACAGGCCATTACAGCAACTGCCGATAACAGCGCTACGACATCACCAGAAGACTCTGTGAAGTTCACAAACATGTCACTTACCAGGAACTCCCCCCACCCCCCTCAGTATGCAGGTTTTAATATGACCTAGCAGTGTCAGGGGGACTCTTATTGAACAAATGTAAAGCAGTTGCATAAAAGGTTTAATGAAGATCTCTTGCAGATTGAAACGTTGATCTTGGGCGGGTACTATGCTTTTTTAACTTTAAAATCTTTCTACCCTGCACCTTGAAAGTCTTTCGATGTGAGTATGATTTCTCTTTGTTTTAGCAGCCCCCCATCCCATTTCTCAGGGCATCCATTTCTCAAGGAAGAAATAAACACTGGTTGTTGTTTCCGCTATTTTGGTCCCAAAACTGCCTTTGGTGTGTTTCTTTTGTCTGCTGCCACAATATGTATAAATTTTCGTTTACCCGTTTGGCAGGGCACCTAAAAATGTAATCCTGTGAGCTGCTAGAGAATAGATTTATACTGTGTGTGTGTGCATATACAGTGGTCGTCCAAAGTTTACAAACCCTAATTTATGGAAGTGTAACACCCTTCAATTAATGCTGAATACATGTATATACCATAGTCATTGTATTTATCTTGCTCTTATTGTATTATTACTTGTACTGTAACACTTGAAATGTATTTGCTTACGATTGTAAGTCGCCCTGGATAAGGGCGTCTGCTAAGAAATAAATAATAATAATAATATAGTACATTCCAATAAACACCCCTATTTATTGATGGTAAATATATGTAGATGGTACATTCCTAAAATCCCCCTATTCTTCTGTTTTCTAATATTAAAAAAAGTTCCAAACAGAAAGCTGTCAGTTGAGCTTGTTACAGTTACGTACTGCTTTGTTTGTGTTGTGCTCTTGTAGCCCTGGATAAATATATTTTCAAAGAAACAAGAAATCACCATTTAATGTGTGCAGCAGAAGCATACATTGGGATACCTTTGTTAAACAACTGTGGATATCGGCCAATTGCAATATACGCTGAATATACATGAAAGATTCACTCAAATAAAGATATGAATTCACAATTTAATAATAATAATAATAATAATAATAATAATAATAATAATAATAATAATAATAATAATAACTAGAGATGCTAGCAACTATAAAGGCTTCCAAGCAGTTATCGTGAAATTTAAGCGCATTGGTTATTATAGATGAAACGTTATCATCACAACTGTGCTAACTGTGTCAATTTTTGCACAAATATAAGAATACTTTTGAAAATTCCCCGAAATTGTCATTAAATCTAAAATGGATGCCACACCATGTGACCAAAGGCCGCCATATTGACTGGCACAACATCCCCTAGTCTTCTACACCCATGTCAAATTTCGTGCATTTTGGTGCTGCCGATAACAAGTTATAGGCAGTTTTATAGCCAGGTGAGTATGTTGATGATGTCACACATCACCGTTTGACCTTAAGGAGAGGTCAGAGGTCACGGGCGATGACATTTTTTCAAAGAGCACATATGACTTCCTATACGTGTTCCATTATAACTTTGACCCTGTCGGCACGCCCTAGGAGTTAAAATTTCAACGTAAATTCCAATATGGCCGCTGCGCCAGGTGAGCAATCGGTTTCAATCTTCAGCAGTTATTACTTTCCAACGGTCTGTGCAATTGTGTTGACACTGAAAAGCATAAGTGCAACAGTGTTCTTGTTATGGGTTGCAAAAGTTTTTTTTACAATTATCAATATGGCCGCCAAACCATGTGACCAAAATGTGTCATTTTCATATCACCAGTACTTCACGTGAGTCTCTATGGTCATATAAAGTTTCATGACTGTAGTATATTGCACGAATGTATGAAAATAGAGCCATCGTGAAAAGGCAGGCAGCCTTCCCAGCGACAGCGTGAGGAAGCGACATCGTGTGAGAAGTACGAGTGGACAAGTACAACACAATTAGAAGCAGTTGAAAGCAGGTTGACAGCTGCAGAAGCTAAACTAAACTTCCAAAAAAAAGGCCTTCAAGCCAGTAATCTGTGACAACTACATGATGTGGGAAATCCGAGAAAACCCAACAGAGCTCAACCAAGTTCGTGTAAAGTGCCGCACGATCCAGGAGTTGCTTCAGCAATTAAGCCAGCTAGAAAAGGAGCTGGAGGAAATGAGACAGCAACAGGAGCTTGAGGAACTGACACACCCACAATTCATGGACGTCTGCACCCCTAGCAGACTGAAAGCCACCAGGGAGATGGAAGAGAGTCGAAACAGCTGGGTTCAGATAGGCAGAAGCAGGGAAAAAAAGAAACTTCGTCAAACACAACCACCAGAAATCCAGACATCCAACAAATTTGAGCCACCTCAACATTTAGATGACCAAAACCAACATCAAGAGAATGAAAGGAACAACATTCAGGACCCTATAAACAGTGCTGGTCAGGCAGCAAAAAGAAGGGAGGTCATGATTGTTGGGGACTCCATATTGAGAAACACAGCAAGTTCAGTTCGCAGTTTGGACCCCCTTACTACAACAGTGTGCTGCCTTCCAGGAGCCTCTGCCAAGCACATCACTGAGAACGTGGACAGGCTCCTAGAACGAACAGGAGACGACCCGGTAGTAGTCATCCACATCGGTACAAACAACATTGGAAGAGACAGACCAAGATCCCTGCAAAACAAATTCAGAGAGCTAGGAAGAAAATTAAAAGACAAGACCAAAACTGTGGTATTTTCTGGGATACTGCCAGCACCTTGCAAAGGACCATATGGACAGCTGGAAATACAAAATCAAAATGCATGGCTGAAATCGTTGTGCACACAGGAAGGCTTCACCTTTCTTGAACATTGGAGCACATTCTACAACAAGGACTATCTATATAGGTGGGACAGACTGCACTTAAACAGAAAGGGAACCAATCTACTCGGAGAAAGGATCCTTGAGGAGGTCCAGAAGCATTTAAACTAGAAAGGAAGGGGGGAGAAAACAAAAAAACAGAAGGGAGACCACATCAAAACAAGGGCAACAACTCAGGTAAGACAACTATTAAATGTATTTATCTTAATGCTAGAAGTCTCAGAAACAAAATGTTAGAACTTGAAGCTACTGCAATAACAAGTAACTACGATGTCATAGGTGTTACAGAAACTTGGTTGTCTGAGAGTGATGGAGACGAATATAATATTAGTGGGTACACACTGTATAGGAAAGACAGGCAGGACAAAAGAGGCGGAGGGGTAGCGCTATACATAAGAAATAGTCTTGAAGCCCAGGTGTTAAATCAGGACAAAGAAAACAATGCAGAATCAATATGGGTCAGAATAATGGACACAAATTCAAAGGGCATAATAATAGGAGCATGCTATAGACCGCCAAATTCAGACGCTGAGCAAAATAATCTGTTATACAATGACATTCGAAATGCGTGTAGAAAAGGAGAAGCCATACTAATGGGGGATTTCAACTTCCCCCGTATAAAATGGGAAATGGTGGAAATGACAAATGACTGCTTCCTAACGCAATTTGTCAAGGCACCAACTAGAGGGGAGGCATGCCTTGATTTAGTCTTTTCAAATAATGAAGACAGAATAACTAAAAAAAAGGTCAGAGAGCCATTGGCAAACTCAGACCACAACATGGTCTCATTTGAAGTATTTTTTAAAACCCCAAAAGTAATGACTAAAGCTAAGGTTTACAATTTTAGAAAAGCAAACTATGAAGGTATGAAACAGAGACTAACAGAAGTAGATTGGAGTATAATAGAGAAAACATCCACAGAAAAAGGATGGCTGTTTTTTAAAAATGTAGTACTAGAGGCACAAAACAATTACATCCCAAAAGTAGACAAATCTAAATCTAAAAGAAAATGGCCAAAATGGTTTAATAGTAAATATTCAGTGAAAAAAGGCACTTTACAGGGTGTTTAAAAGGGACCAAAAACAAAGTACACAGTCAAACGCAAGTCAAAAAGGAAGTTAGAAAGACAAAGAGAGAGATAGAAATCAATATTGCTAAGGGGGCTAAAACCAATTCCAAAATGTTTTTCCAATATTATAACAGCAAGAGAACATTGAAAGCGGAGGTTAAATGTCTAAGAGACACAAATGGCAAAATCATAGATGAAGAAAAAAAAGTAGCAATTATATTAAATGATTACTTTTCACAGGTTTTTACAAAGGAGGACATGGACAACATGCCGGACATGTCGACCTGTTCCTATCCAATTTTAAATAAATTTAGCATAACAGAGGTAGAAGTGTTAAAGGGGCTAGGAGTTCTTAAAATAAACAAATCCCCTGGGCCGGATGAGATCCTCTCAATAGTACTCAAAGAAATTAAAGAAGTTATTTACAAACCGCTACCCAAGATCATGCAACAGTCTCTTGACACAGGGGTTGTACCGACAGACTGGAGAATTGCAAACGTAATACCGTTCCACAAAAAGGGAGACAAAACCGAACCAGGTAACTACAGACCAATAAGCCTGACTTCAATTATATGTAAACTTATGGAAACTATAATAAGATCTGAAATGGAAAATTACCTATATGGTAACAATATCCTGGGAGACAGTCAGCATGGTTTTTGGAAAGGGAGATCGTGTCTAATGAACCTGCTTGACTTTTTTGAGGATGCAACATCGACAATGGATAATTGCAAAGCATACAACATGGTTTATTTACATTTCCAGAAAGCTTTTGACAAAGTCCCGCATAAAAGATTAATTCTCAAACTGAACGCAGTAGGGATTAGGGAGTGGTTAAAATGTAGAAAACAGAAAGTACTGATTAGAAGAGAATCCTCAAAATGGAGCGAGGTAACCAATTGGTGTACCACAGCGATCAGTATTAGGTCCTCTGCTATTCCTAATCTACATTAATGATTTAGATTCTGGTATAGTAAGCAAACTTGTTAAATTTATAGACGACACAAAAATAGGAGGAGTGGCAAACACTGTTGCAGCAGCAAAGGTCATTCAAAATGATCTAGACCGCATTCAGAACTGGGCATAAACATGGCAAATGACATTTAATAGAGAAAAGTGTAAAGTATTGCATGCAGGCAATAAAAATGTGCATTATAAATATCATATGGGAGATACTGAAATTGAAGAAGGGAACTATGAAAAATACCTAGGAGTTTATGTTGACTCAGAAATGTCTTCATCTAGACAATGTGGGGAAGCTATAAAAAAAAAGGCCAACAAGATGCTTGGCTATATTGTGAAGAGTGTTGAATTTAAATCAAGGGAAGTAATGTTAAAACTTTACAATGCATTAGTATATTGTGTTCAGTTATGGTCCACCTCGTTACAAAAAGGATATTGCTGATCTAGAAAGAGTGCAAAGAAGAGCGACCAGAATTATCCCGGGTTTAAAAGGCATGTCATATGCAGACAGGCTAAAAGAATTGAATCTATTCAGTCTTGAACAAAGAAGACTACACGGTGTTCTGATTCAAACATTCAAAATCCTAAAAGGTATAGACAATGTCGACCCAGGGGACTTTTTTGACCTGAAAAAAGAAACAAGGACCAGGGGTCACAAATGGAGATTAGATAAAGGGGCATTCAGAACAGAAAATAAGAGGCACTTTTTTACACAGAGAATTGTGAGGGTCTGGAACCAACTCCCCAGTAATGTTGTTGAAGCTGAAACCCTGGGATCCTTCAAGAAGCTGCTTGATGAGATTCTGGGATCAATAAGCTACTAATAACCAAACGAGCAAGATGGGCCGAATGGCCTCCTCTTGTTTGTAAACTTTCTTATGTTCTTATGGTTGTGCCAAAACAGGTGGAGCTTGAAGAGCTTTCTTCACCTGCTCCAAGATGGACTGGCAATCTGTCATCCAGTCCCATTTAACATCTTTCTGTTTTAGACAGTTGAGAAGTGATGCAATGTCCGCAAACCGGGGTATAAACTTATGATACCAGCCTGCCATTCCAAGGAACCGCTGTAGTTCCTTAAGGTTTGTAGGAGTGGGATACTCCTGAATGGCTTTCAGTTCGTCAGGATCACCACACACTCCTTCCTTTGCCATGACATGACCCAGAAACTTTACGGTGGTTTTAAAAAACTTGCACTTGGCCAGGTTTAAAGTAAGTTGTGCTTGGCTGAATTTCTGAAACACCAACTCTAAGTCTTTCAAATGCTGGGACTCACTAGGAGAATAGATCTAAAATCAGACTCGAACTAAATCAGACACAGAGTCCACTGTGTCATGGATATAGCTGGCCAGTTTAGGATTCCTGCGGATGACCTCTGACTCTGTGCCGTCCAGCTTCCCCTTTAGACATAGGGCACGGTAGTCATATGTAAAATCACTTATGCTTTCTCTGGGTGTCTGCACACAGTCATGTAACTTAGCTTCCACGGTAGTAAGAAAATCTGTGGGGAGAAAAGGTACATGACCATGTGCAGACACCCGGAGAAAGATTAGAAAAACGGGCCCTAGGGCATCATGATTCTGAAGGGCTGGGGTTGGGTTAGGGCTGGGGTTACGGTTAGGGTTGGGTTAGGGCTGGGGTTACGGTTAGGGTTGGGTTAGTGTTGCGGTTAGGGTGGGCTGATGTCAGACAGCAGAGCTTGGGAAGTGAAAAATACCCTAAAATCATCTGATGCCCTGTGGACAGTTTCTAGTGGATATTCCTTTCTCCTGTGTGATGGCACATTGCCGACATGTTTTTGATGTTTTTTGGAAGCACACAAAAGGTTTAAATTATTATATATATATATATATATATATATATATATATATATATATATATATATATATATATATATATATTATTAGTTGTTTAGAAATAAAAAGTAAAACACAGTGCAGTAAACATGGTATTTTTTTATTTAGAATGTTGTGTGTAATATATATATATATATATATATATATTAGCTCAATGTTTTTTTCAGTATTTCAGTAAACACCACATTTTCACCAGAGATAAAAATGTATAACAATAGTCAGTAGAAATTGGCATAACATTGACAATAACATGCTGTGCGTTTTCATATCATTGTAACAATACTGAGATCAATGAACAACAGACAGAATCCATAGGAAAGGTACAATAGAAACACAGTCAAACATTTAACATATTAAACAGCCCAAACTAATCAACCAGGCAATTAAAAGAGGTCAACATTTTCAAATTTGAAGTTGTATTATTATTGTTTCTCAAGAATATGTTCTAACTATTTATATAAAAAAAAAATATTTTAAAAAACTTGTTAAATAAAAGTGTATTGTTACGTTTAATTGTTTTTTAGTTGCATATATTCACGAACAGACAGGCACAATATATTCATTTGATCAAGAAAAAGGCACTGAGACAACGAATAAATACTAAACAGATTCACCTGACATAAACCACAGCAGAATCAAAAAAAGAGAACTTCACAAACCAAATAAAAAACTGCATCACTAATCCACCTGAGGACAATCGAGATAGCGCCGCACTTCCGGGTCGAGCCGGTCTGCCTTTGTATAACAGGCATCTCATCTTTGGAAATTCATTGCATTCGATCATAAAGGCTGGTTCAGTCTGGAGAATAGAAGCTGTTTTTAATGTTTCATTTGTAATGTGCCTCACCCTATAGAATTAACTAATTTTGCTTCATAAAGTCAATAAAAACCTGCTGAATAATGTTACGTTAACTTATTGAATTACATACTGCTTTGTGGTTTTCCATATACTAATGAAAAACTGACAAATTGAAAAAAATTGACATTTCAAAATCTAACATGATATACTGTTCTACTAGTATGGCTTCCAGTAGACTTTGCAATATAAATTTTGTAGTTTCTTAGATACGTGATGTTAAATAAAATATCTAAATTATGTTCCTATAGTTTTTATTTATTTTTTTATTATGTCTCAATCCTAAAATTCCAGGTGATGCAAAACTTTTGGCCACGGCTGTAGTTTTGAAATGCTTCATGTTGCCTTACCTCTGTTAAACTCTACCTGTGCACTAAGATCAAATGATGTGCCTACATTTAAAATCCCTTAACTGAGATCTAATATGGGCCAACATGGCTTTGTATATCAGGCATCTCATCTTTAGAACTCATCACAAATCTGACCAGAGTTGCAATTCATGTAAATACATCTGAACCCCCCACCCCTCCTTCTGAGCGCAGCCTGGTCTTCAGGTGGATTCGTAACAAGCCTAAACTTCAGATTTAATGAGAGAGAGAGAGAGAGAGAGAGAGAGAGAGAGAGAGAGAGAGAGAGAGAGAGAGAGAGAGAGAGAGAGAGAGAGAGAGAGAGAAATGAGATTCACGTTTTTTTAAAGGAAGAATTCAAGAGACCGACAGCAGGGTCTCTATCTGTTTAGTGCAAGCTGTTTATCTCAATAGAATCGCTCTCCTCTCCTCTCTTCTCCTCTCTGAAAGAGGGAGAGAAGAAGGAAGAGGGACAGACTGACTGCAGCTTTGAATACATCATGGAAGAACTCAGTTTATTATTATTATTGTTATTGTTATTATTGTTATTATTGTTATTGTTATTATTTTTATTATTATTATTATTATTACTGTCTGTATAGCCACCTGAATTAAGCAGTCACCTGCTCTCATCAACCAACAAAATAACACCTCTGCTCCCAGAATTCCCAGCTGTGTTAGACAGAGGGACCCAAATAAGTAATGCATTCTGGGGCAGTAGTTTTCAAAAATCCCTTTATATATATATATATATATATATATATATATATATATATATATATATATATAGAATTCTATGTTATTCTATGTTAGTGTATATATGTTACACTCAAGTCAGGATTCGGTCAATTGATTAAAATAACCATTTTCAAATGATCAAAACAACGAAATAAAGGGTTATTTCGGTCTTTCAGCAAATTATTTTGCTCAGATTGCGAAATGGAAAATTACCAAACAAGTAAAGAACAAAACCGAAAAAGAGCAGACCGTTTCCTCGGTCTTTGAGTAAAGTGACATAATCAAATTGCGAAATGTACTTTCAGCAAAAATGCACAGTTCCCAAACAGATTTTGAAGATGCAAGGCTTAGTTCATTTTTTGCACAACAAGTTTTGTCAAACAAAGAAGTGCTTCTGTGTGTGTAAGGTAAGGGAAGCTGGAAATGCCACAGCAAGTCTTGCAAAAACAAATACAAATCCAGTGATGTGTTTGTTTCTAAATCTTTTAAATGAGCTCTCATTATGGTTTCTTTATATGTACTAATTTAATTGAACTACAAGTCAACCTTGGTTAACTCGACTGGTGGGTAACTCGACTCCTTCGCTTAATTCGACAGACAATCTTGGTCTCAAATTTTCTCCATATAATATGCACCCTGCCTCTTAATTTTTTAATTCGACACCACTTATTACCAGTACCGAAGGGATAAAAACTATCAAAAAGACTAGTGGATAACTCGACTCTGTCGTTTCACATGACTGACTTCTGACTGGAAACGGATTGTTCATTCATTCATTCGCAACTACCAAGTACAGCTGGTTAGTGTCAGTTCATAATGAGTATGAAGCAAAAAATGAGTACTTGTTCAATTGGCTTTAAAGCTCATGTTATTCTAGATAACAAGTTTGTCAGCTGAACTTTCAAAGCGCGTGTTTTTGCATGCAAAACAATCGACAATGCTTGATTTCTGTGTGAAACTGTAAGTTGTTGATTCTTGTTTTTGTTCACAGAGTTAATTTTTTTCGGTGATTGACTGACCGAATCCTGACTTGAGTGTAACTTATCTACTCAGTATTAATTGGAAGAATTCAAGATTTATTATTATTACTACATATAAAAGTATATCTATTTCAGGACCATAGCCAGCCATGAAAAATAAATGACAGAGGCATTTGCCTGTGCTAACGGAAGAAAAAATATATGAGGAGATTATTACATGTTGTTTATTTAAATACAAGCTTAGTAACAGCTTTTTTTCTGAATAAGATATTATTAATTTTGAGTACCAGAGGTTCTAAATTTGCAGGACCCATGTGGTTCTGTACAGTGGAAATAAATAGCTTTCTTTGCAAAACTGAAATCTATATAAAAGAAAATAAGAAACGTAGAAATGCCAGAATCTTTTTTTGTAGACACTATACTTAGTTTTAAATTCTAATCTATCAAACAAATCATTTTAACATTGAAGCAATTATCCATATACCGAGAACAAGAGTGCTTGCATACATAAAATTTTGTGTGATATTAATTATAAAATCACATTCAGCAGTACAATTAGCTTAAACGGGTTCACAAGACGGAAAGAGTTTAGCTGTGTGAGTTGTAAGCACATCATAACCAATGAGGGTTGCAGATCTAGCTGTTCGGTTGACCAGTCAATTTGATAGGCTGTTTGGCCGTGTTCTGATCTATACTCATGAATATGCATTTGACTTCTACTAATGTGATTGGCCAGCTGTGAGGCTCCATGCAAACTGCAGCCCTATGAACTCGACACTCAACTCAACTACCTGTGTCAATAACACACTGTCTGAAATAAACCTTCCAGTATCCTTTTAATTCAAATGCAAAAATCTATGAAATGCATTTTTATTTATGGCAAAGCAATGTGTAAAAGGGCCTAAATAAATAATTATTAGTATGATTTTAACCAAGGCACATGCCTCATAACATATATATATATATACTGTGTATATATATATATATATATATATATATATATATATATATATATATATATATATATATATATATACAGACGTGCTCAAATTTGTTGGTACCCTTACAGCTCATTGAAATAATGCTTCATTCCTCCTGAAAAGTGATGAAATTAAAAGCTATTTTATCATGTATACTTGCATGCCTTTGGTATGTCATAGAATAAAGCAAAGAAGCTGTGAAAAGAGATGAATTATTGCTGATTCTACAAAGATATTCTAAAATGGCCTGGACACATTTGTTGGTACCCCTTAGAAAAGATAATAAATAATTGGATTATAGTGATATTTCAAACTAATTAGTTTCTTTAATTAGTATCACACATGTCTCCAATCTTGTAATCAGTCATTCAGCCTATTTAAATGGAGAAAAGTAGTCACTGTGCTGTTTGGTATCATTTGTGCACCACACTGAACATGGACCAGAGAAAGCAAAGGAGAGAGTTGTCTGAGGAGATCAGAAAGAAAATAATAGACAAGCATGGTAAAGGTAAAGGCTACAAGACCATCTCCAAGCAGCTTGATGTTCCTGTGACAACAGTTGAAAATATTATTAAGAAGTTTAAGGTCCATGGAACTGTAGCCAACCTCCTGGGCGCGCCGCAAGAGGAAAAATCGACCCCAGATTGAACAGAAGGATAGTGCGAATGGTAGAAAAAAGAACCAAGGATAACTGCCAAAGAGATACAAGCTGAACTCCAAGGTGAAGGTACGTCAGTTTCTGATCGCACCATCCGCCGCTTTTTTTGAAAGTGGGCTCCATGGAAGAAGACCCAGGAGGACTCCACTTTTTGAAAGAAAAAACATAAAAAGCCAGACTGGAATTTGCTAAAATGCATATTGACAAGCCACAATCCTTCTGGGAGAATGTCCTTTGGACAGATGAGTCAAAACTGGAGCTTTTTGGCAAGTCACATCAGCTCTATGTTCACAGACGAAAAAATGAAGCTTTCAAAGAAAAGAACACCATACCTACAGTGAAACATGGAGGAGGCTCGGTTATGTTTTGGGGCTGATTTGCTGCGCCTGGCACAGGGTGCCTTGAATCTGTGCAGGGCACAATGAAATCTCAAGACTATCAAGGCATTCTGGAGCGAAACGTACTGCCCAGTGTCAGAAAGCTCTGTCTCAGTCGCAGGTCATGGGTCCTCCAACAGGATAATGACCCAAAACACACAGCTAAAAGCACCCAAGAATGGATAAGAACAAAACATTGACTATTCTGAAGTGGCCTTCTATGAGTCCTGATCTGAATCCTATCGAACATCTATGGAAAGAGCTGAAACTTGCAGTCTGGAGAAGGCACCCATCAAACCTGAGACAGCTGGAGCAGTTTGCTCAGGAAGAGTGGGCCAAACTACCTGTTAACAGGTGCAGAAGTCTCATTGAGAGCTACAGAAAACGTTTGATTGCAGTGATTGCCTCTAAAGGTTGTGCAACAAAATATTAGGTTAGCGGTACCATCATTTTTGTCCATGCCATTTTCATTTGTTTTCTTATTTACAATATTATGTTGAACAAAAAATCAAAAGCAAAGTCTGATTTCTATTAAATATGGAATAAACAATGGTGGATGCCAATTACTTTTGCCAGTTTCAAGTTATTTCAGAGAAAATTGTGCATTCTTCGTTTTTTGTGGAGGGGTACCAACAAATTTGAGCACGTCTGTATATATATACACACACTCAAAAAATCCAACTTCCAAACGTTTCGGTGTGTTTAACACCCTTATCAAAGGGAAGTGCTAACCAGCCTTACTTATTTCTATTTACATGAATGTGTTTGTGATGTCATTTACTGCAAGTTAATGATGTAATTATCTACGATTCAGGCATCGTGGTATCCATTTATTTTCTTATTCTTCTGTATTGTACATCAAATTTTATGTTCATTTTTTGCAAAGCGTGGAACTATTGGTTAATTTACTTTCTTATTTCTTATGTTTGATAGGATTCTGTATTCTTCATAGGTAATGTTGTACCTGTCTTGCCTATATATTTTATTTTGTTAGATGCATTTACTTTTTAGGCATGTAGAAGCTCAGTCTTATTTGGAAGAATTCACAATGTATTATTATTATTATTATTATTATTAATAATAATATGTGGTGGTTGCGGTGTTGTTAATAATAATCTGAATTAGCTTTTTTTAAGATCACTTAATTTGTCAAGCAAGAACTCATCAGCGCTTTTATTTTTTGCAAATAAAAAAAACTGTTTCAGGTTTTTTTTTTTCACATAACAAAGTACAGACACAAACATGTTTCAGACAGCAATGCGCAGAGAACACCAATACAACAATACATGCAGAGAGAGAGAGAGAGGGGAGGAGAGAGAGAAGGAGCGGAGAGAGGGGGTGAGGGGGAAGGGGATAGAGGAGAGAGAGGGGAGAGGGAGAGGGAGAAATAAAGTCTAAAGCCCTCATTAATATCTGCTGGGCTCCCCCTTAGCCCCTCCCCCCAAACCTCTCCCCTTGTCAGCCAGCCACTGAGCAGTAAGTGAGTAGGATGAGGGGGGAGGAGCTAGTCATTGTAGGTAGAACCAGGCAGCTCATTGGTCAACGTGTGCCATTGCTCCACCCTCCTATCCTTGTTCTTGAGGCATTCGTACCAGTGCTTCAGACAATCCCCTTTGGAGTTCATTCCCAGTGTGGTGCCACCTTAAACACAGACACAAACATGCTAGTGACATTCAACACAATAATAGCAATAATGATAAGTTCTGCACAGGGTGAAAAAAAAAACTAGAAGAAACTAAGAGAGAGTCAAGCAGCAGATGAGCATTTGGGCTCTAATTCTGCTAAAACACTCGTCTGCTGCTTGACTCTCTCAGTTTCTTCCAGTTTTTTTTTTTTACCCTGTGCAGTTACTGACTGAGTGTTTTGAAGTTCAGGATGAACTACCTATACTATCACAAGATCCTCTCAAACAAATAAACAGGAAAAGAAGCAGATACTTCCAACTTCTCACAGCAGGGATGTAGGGATGGGAATGAGACTCCCGTTGCATAGCAGTGTGATCCATTCCTGGCTTCACACCTGAGCTTGTTACCTGCACACACTGTGGCTAACCAAGCTGGTAGTAAAACCTGGAGTGGGTGAAGCTGCTGTGCAAAAGGAGTCTTACTTCCATCCCTGGAATGGCTTGTCTGCTTCAATCAGTGTCTTCATCTCAGGAGTTTCTGGTCGATGAAGCATCAGAGCTGCTTGACTCTCTCTCTGTTTCTTCTATGTTTTTTTTCACTCTGTGCAGAGTTTCTGGTTTTGGAGTTTTTTCCTCACCTATGAAGTCGTTGGATTTTCCCAGATCGTAATCCCACACTGTTACCTCCAGGGTCTTAGTGGAGAGCTCGCTGTGACTCGTCTCGTAGAAAAACTCCTGAGAAAAAAAAAACAAGAAAGAGCAAAATCATTAAAAAATTGAACAAACGTTTCCATTAGAAGTCTCTCAGTGTCTCCAGTGTAAATTCAATAACAAATGTTTCCACTAGTCTTTGAGGGTTTTTTTTGTGTGTGGTATAACAAGGTAAGATAATGTATTAATGCATTGGTTAGCACTCCTTTAAAGTGAGGACCAGTGATGATGTTAATAAAGCTAATAAAAGGTAAGAGAATGGATTTTAAAGATGGTCAGCACTCAAGTTTGAATGTGAAGTAGGCTGTAGTACCGTTTCTGCCCACCAGAGTGCAGAGCAGCCCAATGGGAGGGATATTACTTTTCTTAATGTCAATCTGAGCAAACATATTTTGTCTTCTCTGAACCAAAAGACTGCAGTGGACTTTCTCAAGGTTCAAAAGAATTGTTTAAAAAGCTCTTCCGAAAAAAAGAAAAAACAATTCTGTTAGTATGTATTTTGTTGAAATGGAAGACATGTTTAAATTACTCAGCAGGCTCGTTTGTTTAATTTTAAAGTAAATTAATAGAATTGTATTTTTTGTTTGAAATCCCAGATAACAAACAACACTTTACCATTATTTCATATTAATGTGTGGAATAAATTAGCGATAATACCTTGTGAGATTTTAGCTGCTAGACACATGACTTAGGCCCAAATTTATAAAAGGGAAAAACTGACCACAAAAAGCCCTGTAATGTGCGTGTTCAGTACGGCCACACTCAGCGTCAAAATAACCACTTATTTTATAAGACTAATAAGGTAAAGCAGGCGATTCCGCAATCATAAGAACATAAGAAAGTTTACAAACAACAGGAAGCCATTCAGCCCATCTTGCTCGTTTGGTTGTTAGTAGCTTATTGATCCCAGAATCAAGCAGCTTCTTGAAGGATCCCAGAGTGTCAGCTTCAACAACATTACTGGGGAGTTGGTTCCAGACCCTCACAATTCTCTGTGTGAAAAAGTGCCTCCTATTTTCTGTTCTGCATGCCCCTTTATTACCCGGTAGTAGTCATCCACATCGGTACAAACAACATTGGAAGAGACCTTGCCAACATTGGAAGAGCCAAGATCCCTGCAAAACAAATTCAGAGAGCTAGGAAGGAAATTAAAAGACAAGACCAAAACTGTAGTATTTTCTGGGATACTGCCGGCACCTTGCAAAGGACCATATGGACAGCTGGAAATACAAAATAAAAATGCATGGCTGAAATCGTGGTGCACACAGGAAGGCTTCATCTTTCTTGAACATTGGAGCACATTCTACAACAAGGACTATCTATACAGGCGGGACGGACTGCACTTAAACAGAAAGGGAACCAATCTACTCGGAGAAAGGATCCTTGAGGAGGTCCAGAAGCATTTAAACTAGAAGGGAAGGGGGGAGAAAACAAAAAGCAGAAGGGAGACCACATCAAAACAAGGGTGTGACCGAGTTGTTGTTGAGTGGCGTGTGGGTGGTGATGTCATGGACCAGAAACAGAAACCAAAACAGGTAATGGCGATGGTGAAACTGAGCGCTACGGCGCTCAGCTATTTTATTAAATAATAAAACAAAAGATTTAAACAGAACACCAAACAAAAGGGCCAAAGGTCAAACAAACAAACATACGATAACGTTAACAAGTATATTTATCTATAGCAATTGTTTTTCTCGCTTACTTTGCAAAGCATGTCTACTCCCTCAGCGTGGACAGCTGCAGGCTTTTATATTCTGGCAGAGGGGTTAACTAGTTGTTAATTATCTTATTACCCCTCGGCCACAGTCTGCACGAGTTTAGTAAGGATGCGTGACTGTCAGCTAGTATCAGTAGCTGATCAGCCACGCATCCTCAAGAGGTTTTAAAAATATAAATATAAAACAACAACAATCGGCTTTCGCCATAATATAAACATAAATCATAATATAAAATAAATAATAAACAAAGGGGCGGGACACTCCGCCACACATGCCCCCCCTTGTGCGCAGCACACATGGCCTTAAAAGGCCACCTCCCCCCTTAGTCCCCAAAGTCCCGGTTCACAGTCCCGGCCCAGGAACAGGGGCAGCAACGGGCCAAAGGTGGCGGCCACGATGAGAGGTCCTCCTCCCACCCCAACAGCTGTAGCGGCCAGGCTGACCGTACACAGGCGGCCTGTGGGGGTGGTCTCCTGACCTTCCCTCCTACTCTCTGTAGCTGGCAGCGCCCTCTTCTGGGGCTCCGGCCACCGAATTTCCTACAGCAAAACTGCTGCGGGGGGAGCTGGTCTCCTGACCTCTCCCCCCATCTTCATAGCCGGCAGCTCCCTCTTCTGGGGCTCGGCCACCCAATTCCCTGTAGCAAAACTGCTGCGGGGGGAGCTGGTCTCCTGACCTCCCCCCCTTCTTCATAGCCGGCAGCTCCCTCTTCTGGGGCTCGGCCACCCAATTCCCTGTAGCAAAACTGCTGCGGGGGGAGCTGGTCTCCTGACCTCCCCCCCTTCTTCATGGCCGGCAGCTTCCAAGGCGAAGCAGAGCTGGTGGCGACCCAAGGTGAAGCAGAGCCGGCGACGGCAGCAGCGGACCCTCAGGAGGCGACTGCAGCAGCGGACCCTTGGGAGGCGAACTCGGGAGGGGATCCCCTGGCCATGGAGGCAGCAGCGGGAGCTCCACTTCTCCCTCGTACCTTGCAACTAGTAGCTCCACAGGCGATGCGGAGCAGCAAGCAACCCCAGGCGATGCGGAGCAGCAGGCAACCCCAGGCGATCCTTGGGCGGAGCGAGGCAGGCATCCTTGGGCAGAGCAAGGCAGCAGGTATTCACCCTCAGGTATTCACCCTCTGCTGGTGGAGGTGAGAGGGGAAAGCAGTCCTCCCACGGTGGTTGAGGCGGAACCAGCAGGTATTCACCCTCTGCTGGTGGAGGTGAGAGCGGTAAGCTGTCCACCCACGGCGGGAGTGAGATGTAATATAAACATAAATCATAATATAAAATAAATAATAAACAAAGGGGCGGGACACTCCGCCACAAAGGGCAACAACTCAGGTAAGACAGCCATTAAATGTATTTATCTAAATGCTAGAAGTCTGAGAAACAAAATGTTAGGTCTTGAAGGTACTGCACTAACAAGTAAGTACGATGTGAATGGTGTTACCGAAACTTGGTTGTCTGAAAGTGATGGAGACAAATATAATATTAGTGGGTACACACTGTATAGGAAAGACAGGCAGGACAGAAGAGGCGGAGGGGTAGCGCTATACGTAAGAAATAGTCTTGAAGCCCAGATGCTAAATCTGGACGAAGAAAACAACGGCGAATCGATATGGGTCAGAATAATGGACAAAAATTCAAAGGGCATGTAGCAATGTGCCCTGCCCTTGTGTGCGTTTATATGTTGTATGTTGCGTGTGGTGTGTTAAATGTTGGTGTATTGTAGTTGGTACACGGGATATAAATGGGTGTGTGCAGCACGAGTATTTAAATTGTATAATTATATTTAGGCACGGGATTGCACTATCACTTCACGTGCATTTAAAGTATAGTATGTGAGCACGGGGTTGCACAGAATTAATTCACGTGCTGGGATTCAAGTGAATAATTAATTAGTAATTGAATCCCAGCACAACAGTATATATAGATGCACATTTCTTTCACTCGGGGTTGTGTGTTCGGGTGAGTGGAGAACGGGATTGAGACGGAGGTAATTGTGAAAAATAGAAGCTCACCGTGTTTGTCTGTGTAGTCCGTTTTGTTTGTCTCTTTATCTTGGCGTAAAGTGCCGTGTCCTGTTTTGTGTTTTGTTTGTACAACCTTTTTATTTTCTGTTCTGTTTATTAAATGCTGAGCGAAACCATTCGCTCAGCTCCACCAAACCACACCTCTCTGTCGTTTTATTTCCTGCTTCTGGTCTGACGTCACCCACTGCAGCCGTCTTTGTGACAGGGCATAATAATAGGAGCATGCAATATACCCTCAAATTCAGACGGCAAGCAAAATAATCTGTTATACAATGACATTCGAAATGCGTGTAGCAAAGGAGACGCTATACTAATGGGGGATTTCAACTTCCCCCGTATAAAATGGGAGAACCCGGTGGGGAGCACGACAGATGAAATTTATACCTTGTGCTGACACCAAATGTCCTAGAAACTTGATGGATTCCTAAAAAAAAAGGAAATTTTGTTCATGTTCAAAGTTATATTTGCCGTTTAGGAATCTATGAAAAAGACCTAGGAGTTTATGTTGACTCAGAAATGTCTTCATCTAGACAATGTGGGGAAGCTATAAAAAAGGCCAACAAGATGCTCGGATATATTGTGAGAAGTGTTGAATTAAATCAAGGGAAGTAATGTTAAAACTTTACAATGCATTAGTAAGACCTCACCTAGAATATTATGTTCAGTTCTGATCACCTTGTTACAAAAACGATATTGCTGCTCCAGAAAGAGTGCAAAGAAGAGCAACCAGAATTATCCCAGGTTTAAAAGGCATGTCGTATGCAGACAGGCTAAAAGAATTGAATCTATTCAGTCTTGAACAAAGAAGACTATGCGGCGATCTGATTCAAACATTCAAAATCCTAAAAGGTACAGACAATGTCGACCCAGGGGACTTTTTTTGACCTGAAAAAAGAAACAAGGACCAGGGGTCACAAATGGATATTAGATAAAGGGGCATTCAGAACAGAAAATAGGAAGCACTTTTTTAAACAGAGAATTGTGGGAGTCTGGAACCAACTCCCCAGTAATGTTGTTGAAGCTGACACCCTGGGATCCTTCAAGAAGCTGCTTGATGAGATTCTGGGATCAATAAGCTACTAATAACCAAACGAGCAAGATGGGCCGAATGGCCTCCTCGTTTGTAAACGTTCTTATGTTCGTATGTTCGTATGTTCGTAAGTTTCCTAAAATCAATACAAAACCAAAAATTGCCATCCTTCTTAAGTGGCAACACTACAGGAGATGACCAGCGGACAAGAAGGTTCCATAAATCCTTTTGCCAACATTTCTTGAATTTGGACATTCACAAAATCCAGTTTCCCTGGAGACAACCTATAATTCTTACTATGTACAGGACAATTGTCTGACAGCTTAATACAATGTTCCAAAACATTAGTGCAACCAATTATATCAGTACACACCTGATTAGCATTCAACAGTACATTTTTCAGTCTGTTCTGATCCATCATATTCAAACCAGATGACAATTATTTGTTATTAGGACTGAAGTCATTGTATTTTGTATCTTGCTCTTATTTGTTTTGTAATTATAATTATTTTTTTTTTTTGTATACAACTCTAAGTTGCCCTGGGTAAGGGTGTCGCTAAGAAATAAATAATATAATAATATTAATCAATGTTGTCTACAGCTACTGTTGGGCTAAGTGTAGTTCTAGGACCAGCAACCAGATAAAGATTTGCACTAGTATTCCGTTTTGTACATTGATAATCATTAGAAAACCATGACCCCTAAAGGAAATGACTTGAACTGACCTTGCTTACGCATATAAAATTTGTTATTCTGAACATCCAACTGGATACCAGTAACAGCCAAAAAATCCAAACCAAGTAGCAAAGACAAATGCAAGTGTTCTTTTTTCATAATTACAGTTGGTACAATCCATCGTTCTCCATGTACGTTATACTCTAAATCCACTGTACCCACTAGATAATTTTCCCTGCCGTCTGGTAACTGCAATGGGCCTCCAGTCCATACTTTTACACTTTCATTTGGCTTTTTTATTTTCTCCCACAGTTCTTCCTGTAAGAGTGTGTAAGTAGATCCATTATCCAAAAGTACTCGACCTACCATATACCAAATACAACTATTATTATTATTATTATTTATTTCTTAGCAGACGCCCTTATCCAGGGCGACTTACAATTGAAACAAGATATCACATTATTTTTACATACAATGACATTATTTTTACAATTACCCATTTATACAGTTGGGTTTTACTGGAGCAATCTAGGTAAAGTGCTTGCTCAGGTACAGCAGTAGTGTATTTCACTGATTGAACCCACAACTTCCTCGGTCAAGAGTCCAGAGCAATAACCAACCCCACACTGCTGCCCCATGGAGTAGTGGTTAGGCTCTGGACTCTTGACCAGAGGGTTGTGGGTTCAATCCCCAGTGGGGACACTGCTGTTGTACCCTTGAGCAAGGTACTTTACCTAGATTGCTCCAGTAAAAACCCAACTGTATAAATGGGTAATTGTATGTAAAAAAAATAATTAAATAATGTGATATCTGTATAATGTGAAATAATGTATAATGTGATATCTTGTAACAATTGTAAGTCGCCCTGGATAAGGGCGTCTGCTAAGAAATAAATAATAATAATAATAACATTACACACAAAAGACAACTTTCCTTTGCCCAGGAGAGCAACCACCAAGAAAAGATGTAAAAACCAATCCTCGCCCAGGACAACTGGAAACTGCTAGAGACTTACTGCTAGAGAATTACTGTAGTAAACCACACCTAACCATAGTAGGCTTTCTTATCCTTATAATTCACAGAATTAACAGTACCACATTTCCCTGCGAAGTGATATCTTAAGCATTTGTATTCAACCCTTGCAAACCTGATTTTTACTAGACTTCTCTGCCAATGCAAGTCTCGGTGTATACTCAGCTTGCACAATCCAATCCCATTCAATCTGCTCCCCCAACCTGACCAAATCAATGATGTTACCATGTTTATAACATAACTGTGAAGCCAGTCTAGGGTTAGCATTTTTTTAAATCCAAGAAACAATTTCTTGTCCTGTCATTTTCGGATCGACTTTAAGACACAACTCTCACACTTGATAGGCAAAATCGCTACAGCTTTCATGTTTCTGTTGTATATGCTCTCTCAATCTATCTGATAATTCCTCTTTATAATTCACAGATTAAAAGGCTTCTAAAAACTTAATTAAATTAAGCTCAAGTCTGTATTTGCTCCAAAACAGCAAACCACCAACTTCTAGCAGTGCCCCTAAGAACGGCCCGAAGTATGGCTAGAATCTCCCGATCAATCATAGTTCTAAGAGCGAGATAGTCTTCGCAAACTTCAATAAAATGCACAGGATCAGAATGATCATCTTTACCACCAAAAAAGAAATTTCAAGTCAACAGGCAATTTAATAGCTGGAAATTTAATCAGAGGAGTGGTGTCTACATTCACAGCCTGTTTTACACCTTGATTAATACATTGTTTAACTTGATCAATTAACTAATCTCTACAAACTTCTGATCCCATCTACTTTCATATCGGCGAAAGCAATTTGCAGCTTTCCTTTCCACCTCCAACAATTCTTCTCTATTTTTCCCCCATGCTTGTATTTGAGATTTAAACAGATTTAATTCACTAATTGAAGCATTTATCTCCACTAGCTTACTATAATTAGTCTGTTCATTTGGCTTCTAATGTGACAATTCATTCAAACATATCAGGCAAATCAATTCTGTCTAATTTATCAATGTAATCACTTCAGCTAAATTGGTTTCCCCTGTAACCTTAAAACCAGAATCACCTGTTAAATTAGAAGCTTTTCCAAACTGAGCAATTTCATATTTTGATCCCACAAACACCAGTGTCTCTATCATGGCTGTATCAAGATCTACATTTTCTTCTTGTAGCATTATTGCCTCTAAAGGACTGGAAAAGGCATTTCTAAACCCACACCAGTATTTTGTTCAATTTAATCATCACTGTTAATTGAGTTCAGGCTTCCCTCACCAGGACGCAATGGAGTTGCCATAATCAGCTGTTTTGTTTTATTTTAATTTAATTGAACAACAATTCGTGTCCCATCTGGGGTGCCAATTCTGTAAACAATTTTATAGTGCTGAAAAATAAAATACATTTGTAACTAACCAGCGATTGTAAGAAAAAACAATTGTTCAAAATTACTAATCAGCACGAAAAGGTCAGAATAAATTACACAACATAAACACAAACAAATAAAGCAAGCCTGCTTTATTAAACAATCAACGAATTATCTGCAAACTCCACCATATACAATAAACCAACAAAATCAAAGTCCATGAAGTCTCTTATTAAACCCCCAATTCAAACTCACGGCCCTTCTTTGCTCTGTAACGATTTCCTGTTGACATCCAGAACTGTTCCAAGGTAGAAAAGAAACAAAGTCCTCTCCATTGAATGAGAATCAGTTATAATCAATACGTAATCAATACTGCTCTGCAGTAAGCCAAACTTTTATGGAACAAGGAATGCTATTTTCTTAGTACTACCGAAACCAGAGTCTGCAGCTGATAGTCACGGGCAGTTTGCAAAATGTGATTCTGATGCCCCTATCATGTCTTCCAAAAATTCAGGACATAATTTAGAAAAAAAGTATTTTTTTTTTAAATAAATACTTTGTATTTTCGTTTTGTTTGTCAAGGCTGGTAAAAATGAAACAAAAAGCACTGTAATTCAAGTAGTAATAATAATAATAATAATAATAATAATAATAATAATAATAATAATAATAAACCCCGCTTAAAGCAGGGAATCAATCAGGGACGAGTTTATGTTTATGAATCAGTGAAAGTTTCACGCCGTATTGCACACTGGACACAAAATCGATCGTTTTGTGGAGAGCGAAAAAAAAAGACTTGCAGTGTTTTGTGTAATACCAAGCAAGCCCAAATTTCCCACCGACTGCATCAGCAGCTCTGGTATACTGTATATTGTAACTCTCCATGAAAATAAACAGGTTTACACAGGCAGTATTCGTCCAAACTGTTTATTGTGAACACAGGCAAAATAAATAAAAAGAAAAGGACCACGTCAGCCGCGGATCACAGCAAAAAAAAAAAAAATAACAATAAAGTCTATTCTCCGTCTCTCACTTGCTCGTCACTTCACAGCGCTGTTTCAAAATGATTATGTCAGAGAATACGTTCTTGTGTGAGTATATATTTATATTTAACATGTTCCTTAATATAAAGTTACAGATTTTTTTTTTTTCAATATAGGCAGTGTTTATCACGGGTATGTCAAACTGTATAACATAGCAAGTGTAGTAATAAAATAGGTCTTTAAAAAAATAGTCTGCTGAGGCTGTCGTTAGTTTAGACTTGACTGTCGAAAGCGTTCAATAACTACTAGTTATCGACAGCATTTTGCTGTCATTCACTCTGGTTGACGTTCAGGACCGACGAAAACTTTATGCTAATGAGGTAATCGTTACCCTTTCTCTCAATTCGTTAAAAACATGCCTTCATAGGCGAAAATTGTTGGGGCTTAACAATGCATCTGAATGATCTCTTATGAATAGGAACTGCCGTTAAATAGGCGGCTGTGGATGAAATGCGATCATCTACTCCTGTCTTCTCATTTCGACAGGCGTTAACTCTTTATGAGTAGACCCCAAAGAGTTCAGCAACTTTGGTTTTGTTGTATAAAAGAACAAACATGCACCAAGGCATGTCTGTCTTGCAGAGTCTTCCTGATTGACCTGAAAGGGTTTGATTTATAGACACGTGGCCTGGTGAGGGAAACCTGGGTCAATTAACCCTCCTATTATGTTTAGAATTTAGGTAAATCTGTTGTGTTCTGGGTCATATTGACCCGATGCAATTTCAAACGAATTTAAACTGCCTTAAATTGATTAAATGTTTTTATTTGCAAAGGTGTTAGTCTTTTATGCTCTTTTAGTCCAGGAGCTGTGATAAAACTTTGTTGACTGCCAACCTGGGAGCTCCTCATTTTGGAATGTCTTTACCAGTGAGATGCTGTTGCAATAATGACAGAGAAAATTAGGCTCTGCCTTGTAGATATATATAGTATATTGTTGGTTTTTTGTTTATAAATATCTCCAGACAGGTGAAGCCATTTCCAGAAATAATAATACAAATATAATAATAATAATAATAATAATAATAATAATAATAATAAAATAATAATAATAAAATAACAAATTAAAGAAGTTTGCTTTATTCCTGCACACAAATCTACACAGATAAATGCCACGGGTCACAGTGACCCAAAACATGACCTGTTCAAAAAAAAAAAAAAAAAAACATCTCAAAGGTTCTGTTTTCTGTGTATAAGTTCATGACCCCCAGTATAAAATATAATACAGCTAATTGGAAACTAGAGTCGGGTCAAACAGACCCAAAACCTAATAGTAGGGTTAACCTATTAACAAATGAGATAACTATGAAATTACTCAGCTGGTTACATTATATTCTATAATAAAACATTTAAACCCATGTAACAAATCACAGTAGAATAGCAGTAAGCGTTTACTTAAAAACATGTAATAATACACTTAATGGTAACTGTTACAATATATATATATATATACACACACACACACACAAACACACAGCTATCTATCTCCTATCTATCTATCTGTCTGTGTGTCTGTGTCTCTCAGTGTCTGTGTCTATCTGTCTCTACCAGTGTCTGTCTGTGTCTCTATCAGTGTCTGTGTCTCTGTGTCTGTGAGTGTCTGTGTGTCTATCAGTGTCTGTTTGTGTCTCTATCAGTGTATGTGTGTGTGTGTGTCTATATCAGTGCCTGTATGTATCTGTGCCTATCAATGTCAGTCTGTGTGTCTCTATCAGTGTATGTGTGTGCGTGTCTCTATCAGTGTCTGTGTGTCTGTGTCTGTATCAGTGTCTGTATGTATCTGTGTCTATCAGTGTCTGTGTCTGTGTCTCTATCAGTGTCTGTTAATTCTCAAACTGAACACAGTAGGGATTCAAGGAAATGCATGCACATGGATTAGGGAATGGTTGACATGTAGAAAACAGAAAGTACTGATTAGACTGTGTCTCTATCAGTGTATGGGTGTATCTGTATCTATCAGTGTCTGTGTGTGTGTGTCTCTATCAGTGTCTGTGTGTGCGTGTCTCTATCAGTGTCTGTGTGTGTGTGTCTCTATCAGTGTCTGTGTGTGTGTGTCTCTATCAGTGTGTGTGTGTGTGTCTCTATCAGTGTCTGTGTGTGTGTGTCTCTATCAGTGTCTGTGTGTGTGTCTCTATCAGTGTCTGTGTGTGTGTGTGTCTCTATCAGTGTCTGTGTGTGCGTGTCTCTATCAGTGTCTGTGTGTGTGTGTGTCTCTATCAGTGTCTGTGTGTGTGTGTGTCTCTATCATCTGTGTGTGTGTGTGTGTGTGTCTGTGTGTGTGTCTCTATCAGTGTCTCGTCTATCAGTGTCTGTGTGTGTGTGTCTCTATCATGTCTGTGTGTGTGTGTCTCTATCAGTGTCTGTGTGTGTGTGTCTCTATCATGTCTGTGTGTGTGTGTCTCTATCAGTGTCTGTGTGTGTGTGTCTCTATCATGTCTGTGTGTGTGTCTCTATCATGTCTGTGTCTCTGCTTGTTTCTCACCTCGTTGAATTCCGGGTTGAGAGTTTTCTTCTTCACGATGGTTTTATGTTTGGATTTCTTGTGGACGTCAGGTTTCAGGTAAAAAAAAAAAAAAACCAGAAATCAGAAACGAAGAGAGAAACAAAGAGACACACACACTGATAGAGACAGAGAGACAAAGACACATACACACTGATAGAGAGAGAGCCAGAGACAGACACGCACACTGATAGAAACAGAGAGACAGAGACACACACACTGACAGAGACAGAGAGACAAAGACACATACACACTGATAGAGACAGAGAGACAGAGACAGACACGCACACTGATAGAAACAGAGAGACAAAGACACACACACACACTGATAGAGACAGAGAGACAGAGACACACTGATAGAAACAGAGACAGAGACACACACACTGATAGAGACAGAGAGGCAGACACACACACACACTGATAGAGACAGAGAGGCAGACACACACACACACTGATAGAAACAGACACACTGACAGAGAAACAAAGACACACACGAGAGAGACAGAGACAGACACACACACTGATAGAAACAGAGAGACAAAGACACACACACACTGATAGAGACAGAGAGACAGAGACAGACACACACTGATAGAGACAGAGACACACACACTGATAGAGACAGAGAGGCAGAGACAGACACGCACACTGATAGAAACAGAGAGACAGAGACACACACACTGATAGAGACAGAGAGGCAGACACACACACAGTGATAGAGACAGAGTGACAGAGACATACACACACACTGATAGAAACAGAGAGACAGAGACACACACACTGATAGAGACAGAGAGGCAGACACACACACACACACTGATAGAGACAGAGAGGCAGACACACACACACACACTGATAGAGACAGAGGCAGACACACACACTGACAGAGAAACAAAGACACATACACAGTGATAGAGACAGAGAGACAGAGACAGACACACACTGATAGAGACAGAGACACACACACTGATAGACAAAGAGACAGAGACACAAACACACTGACTGAGACAGAGACACACAGACACACTGATAGAGACAGAGACAGGCAGGCAGACACAGACACACAACAGACAGACACACGTTTTCACGTAGGGGTCGGAGAAGCCGTTGACGTCCATGGCTGCCAGGTGAGCACAGCGCAGGATCCCCACGAGAAGACCCCCTCTTCCCGAGAGGAACTGCAGAGAGAGCAGCAGCCTGCCCCGCTCCTCCAGGGGGCGCTGCTCCTCCCGCTCCACCTGACAGAGAGGAGAGGAGAGAAGAGAGTGTAAGGATATTTTGGTCAAGTTATAATGTTTCAATTATTGTAGACTATTCTTTGCAGTCATGGAGCCAGACTGTATTTTGTGTGAACCGGCATTCTGTGAGTCCTGGGAGAGTTGCAAGGGTGGTCTCACAGTCATTGTCTTGAGGAGGTGGTGATTGTCTGTCCTGAAGTGATTAACATGTTTTTAATGACATCTTCAATGGTGCCGGACCTACTTTTGATTGCACTTTCAAATAGTCTTTTGTATCTCCGATCAGCACATTGTTTGCCAGACATGCCTCCTCTGTCATTGTCATTGTTGCCCACCACATAATGGTGCCACCCTGTGACGGGGAGCCCCGCCCCTTTGTGTATGTGTGTAAATATATATATATATATATATATATATATATATATATATATATATATATATATATACGTGCGCTGTTTATTATGATTTATGTATATATGGCGGTGAAAAGCCAGTGTTTGTTTCTGGTCTGACGTCACCCCCTACAGCCATCCTTGTGAAACACCCCTATTTCAAAGAGTCTGACTGCCCTCTTGTTAGTCTTTTCTCAAGCAATACAGCCACCCGTTTGTATATGTATATATACATATACAGTATGTGCCTGTATGTATCTGTATGCTTCACTCATAACCAACATTCGCTGCTCTCTAGTAAAGTAAGCTGCAAGCTGTCTTACCTGGTGGATCCTGGAATATACAATATAGTTTATTTAACTACCCTGCTGCCCATTTATTTTGGCAATTTCCATGTTAAAAATTTTTCATTCTTAGCCCTCAAATAAGCAGTTTTGACAGTTTTCAAAACAATTTTTGCTATATATTTTTTTAAATACACACTTCCCATTTAATATTACATGTGGTTATTAAATTGTACATTTTGCTCCCAGCAAGGACATTTCTCTAACAAATTAAAACAAACACTTCATTTAATTTGGCCAACTTCACCTCTGTCGTTCCGCTGACTCAGCACTTCACAAGCGGTTACTGCATAAGCATTGATTACGTAATTCCACGTGACTTTGGCTGCGTGCCTCGGAACTGTTGCCTAGCAACCATTGACAGACTGCATGCGGTGTGAGAAAACCACTCCAGCAACAACAACACAGAAGCTGGCTGCGCAAGTGCCAAGGTGGCGGATGTAATTAATGTTTTTTTTAAATGTAATACATTGATAACGAAACCTCAAATGGGCCGACCCCTGATTTAGATCACAACATAACATCATTTTTTTTTCCAATGGCAGCATTATAATAGCATTATAATACTTGTGCAGGCATATCACTTTTTAGAATGTATTTTTTGTGTGATAGATTTCAAACCCTCATCAATGCTAACCTCTTTATCTAGCACATATACATCAGAAAGCTTCGCAAATTTTCAATTATGTCATATGTTGTATCTAGGCACGGGTGTATAGCGCTCTTATATGCATTATTATCTATGAAGTGTAAGTACAATAAATAAATAGGTCGTTTTGACCAGTACCAATCCTGACAAGGCTTCCTTACAACCTGTAACACCAACAAATAAATAAAGAAATCTCCTCATTTTATTCTCTGTACATACACAGGCATCCAGCTGTGTATATACAGATGGCCCTGTCTGTCAAGCACATTTCTCAGGGACTGCTGCCATCTGCCAGTGAAAAAGAGAACTGCATACATTATTAAAATATGTTGCAGATGCACATATAAACTCCTGCACGCTATTCTCACGGGAGTGATAAATCTGGACTTGCTTTTGAAGAACATAAACCTTACAGGAGAGATAAGAGAGAGAGAGAGAGAGAGAGAGAGAGAGAGAGAGAGAGAGAGAGAGAGAGAGAGAGAGGAAGGAGATGAGAGACGGGGAGAGAGGAGAGAGGAGATAGGGGAGAGAGGAGAGGGGAGAGGAGAGAGGAAGGAGATGAGAGAGAGGAGAGGTTAGAGAGGAGAGGAGAATAAAAAGAGGGGAGAGCAGGTCTGTGGTAATGAAGTCAGCTCTCAGTGCAGGATGTGCATTCCTCTCTGCTGTGGGTAGTGAGGAGTTAACTCTGCAGTGTGGGAGAATGTTTCCAGGCTGTTTGATTTACTTTGACAAGAGGACCCACCCCCCGAATCAGTGACCTTTAAATATAGATTTGTTTACTGGCACAGAGACACAGAGACTCTCTCTCTCTCTCTCTCTCTCTCTCTCTCTCTCTCTCTCTCTCTCTCTCTCCCTTTGCCTGTCACCTTCCCTCTCTCATCTTCTCTGTCTGCCTCTCTCTCTCTATCTCTCTCCTTCTCCCTCCCTCTCCCTCTTTCCACTCTCTCCCCCTCATTACATTCACTCCATATCCATGATTCAATATATACTGTCATTCTGTGTGTCTCCCTCCCTCTCTCCTGTTCTCAAATTCAGATGGTCACACAAGCGTTGCCAAAGATAATGCAGCAGCAATATTTCATATTTATATATAAATATGTCAAAAATAACACTGAGAGCAGATGTATTGAAAGGCCTCTGCTCTTACTTCCAGTAAGGAGGCTGCAGGCTGCTATTATACTGGGCACACGATTTTCTCCTCCTCCTCTCTCTCTTCTCTCTCCATCCTCCCTCTCTCTCTCCCTCCTCCTCTCCCCTTCTCTGTTTCTTATTCCTCTCACACACAGAATAGCCTCAAGCGCATTCCCTACCCACTCATTCATCTCCATTCTTTCTCTCTCTCCCTCCTATCATCCCTCCCTCCCACGCTCCCTCTCTCCCCCCCCCCCTCTCCCCTCCCCCCCACATCATGCTAACCATACCCTTTTTATAACACAAATGATCTTCAATGGCAGACAGGCAGTGGCACTGCAATGGTAATACAATAATGGTTCTTTATTACACTGAGTGGCAATGGTAGCAGAAGTATGGGGCAGCTACAATGGGGTGAGGTTGGTAGAATGGGACCACAGTTTTCCTATACCCTGAATGATCTTCAGTGGCATTCAGACAGACAGATAGACACACAAATACATAGACACACACAGACAGACAGACAGACAGACAGACACATAGATAGACACACACATAGACACACAGACAGACAGACATGCAGACACACAGACTGACAGACAGACAGACAGACACATAGACACACAGACAGATAGACAGACACATAGACACACAGACAGACAGACATATAGACACACAGACAGACACTCAGACAGACAGACAGACAAACACACAGACAGACACACACAGACTCCTCACCTCATTCAGGTAACAGGAAATTCCCCTGAGAGCCGTTGACATGGCAGTGGGAGAGGGCAACTGCAAAAGAAGAGAACGAGAGAAAGTGAGAGAAAGTGAGAGAAAAATTGAGAGAAAGAGTGAGAGAGAAAGAATGAGAGAAAAGCCCCCTAGCAATACAGAATAGTCAAATTTGGACAGAACATTTTCAGTGCCTGTATAAAGGAATACAAACTGACACCCTCACTCCCCAACAAACTGACATTGTAAACAAACCGAGCTCCCTAGAGACAGCAATTAAAGACCACCAAACCCCCCTAGACACCCCTATTACCATTGATGAGATCAGAGAACACAATTCCAAACTGAAACCTGATCAGATCCTCAATGAGATGCTGAAGTACAGCAACTCTGCTCTCTGGACACTTCCCTTAGCAAGGGGAGAGGGGCTCATCACCCCATCTATAAGAGTGGAGATGCTGTCAATCCACACAACTACAGAGCGGTCTGTGTGGGGAGTAACCTCAGCAAACTGTTCTGTAGCATCAGAAATCACAGAATATCCAAATTCCTAATGATTCAAAACATTATAAATAAGAGCTAGATTGGTTTCCTTCCAAAACACTGACTGCTGAACACATCTTTACTCTAAACATACTGATCAACAAATATGTACACAACTCAAACAAAGGCAAGATATTCGCCTGTTTTATTGATTTCAATAAAGCATTTGATTCTATTTGGCACCCTGGACTGTACCTCAAGCTGCTACAGTCAGGGATTGGTGGAAAAGTGCACAATACAATTTAATCTGTGTACTCAGCGATATAGTGTAAAGTAATGATTAATGGCAAGCAGTCAGGTCCCTTTAGACAGGAGAGAAGAGTGAGGCAGGGCTGCAGCCTCAGCACCACTCTCTTCAACACTGTTATCAATGATCTGCCCGGTCTGTTTGAACAGCCCTGTTCCTCACACTGAGGTGAAGTGCCTGCTGTACATAGATGACCTGGTCCTCCTGTCCCTCACACTGAGGTGAAGTGCCTGCTGTACGCAGATGACCTGGGTCCTCCTGTCCCTCACACTGAGGTGAAGTGCCTGCTGTACGCAGATGACCTGGTCCTACTGGGTCCTCCTGTTCCTCACACTGAGGTGAAGTACCTGCTGGACGCAGATGACCTGGTCCTACTGGGTCCTCCTGTTCCTCACACAGGAGGGTCTGCAGCACAACCTGACACTGCTGGAGGCCTGCTGTAAAACACGGGCTCTAGAGGTCAACCTAACAAGACTAGAATCGTGGTGTTCCAAATAAAGCCCAACAACAACCATAAAAAAAATTAAATTCTATTTCAGCAAACACAGAAATAGACCACAGCCTCTCATACAGCTAACTTGGTCTCACATTAAGCATTAGAAGGTTACAATTAGCAATCAAAGCACTTAGAAAGCTCTCAGGCAACTCATTAAAAACACTGACTGCATTTAATCAATGAGAAAGCTCTAAGAGCATACTACACCATTAAAAACACTGGCTGCATTTAATCAATGAGAAAGCTCTAAGAGCATACTACACCATTAGAAAAACACTAGCTGCATCTAATTGTCCTACAAAATTATTACTCAAGATGTTTGACAACATAATTCAGCCAATCCTGCTCTATGTGAGTGAAGTCTGGGGTTCAACCATGAGTGCAGATTACTCAAAGTGGGATAAAACCCCACAGAAATCACACACCTTCTGTTCTGTAAAGAGGTCCTGCACACACACAAAGAATCCTCCAACAATGGCTGCAGAGCAGAGCTGGGGAGAGTCCCTCTGCTGATCCCCATACAGAAAAGAAGAACTCAATTCAGAAAGCAGCCCAAACTCCCTCCACTTCCCAGCACTGGAATCAGTCTCAGACAGTGCACTTAAACCAGGGTTACACTCCTACATGGAATCCCTCTCCTCCAAAACTGCCATTAATATCCAGGAGAGCCTTGGCACTGAGTCCATCAGATATGAGGCACTGAAAAAAAAAGCACTAGGCTCTGCCCTGTAGAAAACTACACCCTCTACAGGAGAAAACAGATTAAACAGCAAAATAAACTCAACAGAGGGTACACCCTGGCAGAGAATCTCATTATCATCAAAAACCCCAAAAACAAAAATGTATTAACCCTTTGCGGTCCATTTATTCAGCGCATCTCAGGCACGCAGTTTATTTTAGACGCGCTGTTTTTTCACAGTAAAATAGGTTTAAAAGGCACTGCATATCAACAGGACACTCAGTACTGCATCTCCAGCCCCTGTTGGCTGTATTTTTCACATACCTCTTCATAGTCGTGTATACTGATAAATCATCTCCTGATCACTTGTTTTATCACCAAACTCAATAATACGATCCAAGTCATTATTTTATTACTATAATATCTCAAAAAGCTCTGTAAATGTCTGTGATATTCTCTGAGCGCTGGATGCAGAAGCAGCTGTCTTGTTTGTTTATGTCCATGTTATCTCTGTGGTGCCGGGGCTATGTGTATTGCTCAGATCCGCCCCTTTTTTTTCGGCTTCTCTCGGCTTCTATCGGTCTCACTCGGCCATTGAATGGTTTTCTTGGCTTATTCCAGAGAAAAAACGACTAGAGACCTGTGCTTTACGTCTTTTTCATTCAAAAGGTCATTTAAAAGGTAATTCAAAATGATCTAGACAGCATTCAGAACTGGGCAGACACCTGGCAAATGACATTTAATAGAGAAAAGTGTAAAGTACTGCACGCAGGCAATAAAAATGTGCATTATAAATATCATATGGGAGATAGTGAAATTGAAGAAGGGAACTATGAAAAAGACCTAGGAGTTTATGTTGACTCAGAAATGTCTTCATCTAGACAATGTGGGGAAGCTATAAAAAAGGCCAAGATGCTCGGATATATTGTGAGAAGTGTTGAATTTAAATCAAGGGAAGTAATGTTAAAACTTTACAATGCATTAGTAAGACCTCATTTAGAATATTGTGTTCAGTTCTGGTCACCTCGTTACAAAAAGGATATTGCTGCTCTAGAAAGAGTGCAAAGAAGAGCAACCAGAATTATCCTGGGTTTAAAAGGCATGTTGTATGCAGACAGGCTAAAAGAATTGAATCTATTCAGTCTTAAACAAAGAAGACTACGCGGTGATCTAATTCAAGCATTCAAAATCCTAAAAGGTATAGACAATGTCAACCCAGGGGACTTTTTTTCCCTGAAAAAAGAAACAAGGACCAGGGGTCACAAATGGAGATTAGATAAAGGGGCATTCAGAACAGAAAATAGTAGGCACTTTTTTACACAGAGAATTGTGAGGGTCTGGAACCAACTCCCCAGTAATGTTGTTGAACCTTCAAGAATCTGCTTGATGAGATTCTGGGATCAATAAGCTACTACCAACCAAACGAGCAAGATGGGCTGAATGGCCTCTTCTCGTTTGTAAATTTTCTTATGTTCTTATGTTTTTATGTCGGACCAGAACAGGAAAATTGTAATGTTGGACATGGTCCGACATAGGACCGCAAACGGTTAACTAGATAAAGACTCAATGACCACAAACTGGCTATTGAAACTGTTTCTTTTTCTTTCTCTCGCTGTGTCTGTGTCTATCTTTTCTGATTGACCAGATGGCTTTTAAGCTGAGTGGCCGGCCGCTCATTAGTTTCAGGTGCTGGTGCTTAATTAGTCTCTGGTTGCAGGGTGGGAATAAAACATAACCAGGTGAAATCAATAACAGAAATAATAAAAAGTAAATGTTTAAATCAAACTACTGTGCAAACTATAACTAAATAAGTGACATAGTATATAAATAAATACTTAAATAAAACGTGTCAAAAATCAAATAAATCCTTCATGAAAGTTCACCCTGCAACATTCTCCCCGGCTTTGTCGGTGGCCGTCCCTGGCTATCAACCCATAAAATAATCAATTTATCTGTATCTGACCAGTGGCCTGCCTTAGTTCTCTTGGCTCCTCTGGTACTAAATCCAATCTAGCCTGTGGGAGCTGGACAAATAAATACCCCCAAGCGACTTGAGGCTCTTCCCTAACATTATCTGGTTCTTTTGGTGGCTCTATCAGGAAACCAAATACTTGGACAAAGATGGTTCAGATGCAAGGTTCTGTCTGGACCTGCCTTCCCTTTTGGTTGCAACCTATATACGGGACAGCCTGGTTCTGTAGAGCCAACTACAATATAAGGCTCTTTCTCCCAACGATCAGACAACTTGCCTTTCCCACGTCTACAGAAATCCCTCACCAGCACGTTTTCCAGGTAATAATGGGGCACCCTTTGCTACTCTGTCATAATTAACCTTTGCCCGTCCAGCCGCCTTTGCTGCCTGCTGGCTTGCTTTACCATACGCCATAGCTCATGGTGGCCCTGTACCCAAGACTCTGTCCCTCCACCTTTGGGCCTAGCAGCTGTCCCTAATGTCACATCTGTGGGATGGCGGGCATGTCTCCCAAACATTAGATAAAACAGCGAATAACCAGTGAACGCGTGTACTGAATTATAATAGGCATGTACCAACTCTGGGAGCATCTCTGCCCACCGATGCTGTTGTTCCAACTCTAAAATGCCTAATAGGTTCAATAAGGTCTTATTAAAACAGTCACACAGATTGTTTCATTGAGGATGGTATGGGGTGGTCCGGCTGTTTGTATAGCCATAATACTGGCAAAGTTCTCTTATTAGGGTGGACTCAAAATTAGCTCCCTGGTCTGAGTGAAACCGCTCTGGGCATCCAAAAGACTGCAGTACATGGAACCACAGGGCTTTAGCTGTAGTATGTGCATTCAAATCTGGTGAATAAATCGGTCATAACTAGGATATTCTGATACATATCTGTTGTACTCTGTCAGAAAATCAATGGTTTTGATCTCTAAAGGGGCACTAGTCTTAATGGGGACCAATGGTGCCTTACTCTCCGACCTTGATTTATGTAGGATGCAGCTAGTGCAATGCATCCTGTGTTTCATCACTGCAATCCTCCCATAATCTTCTTCATGTTGCAAGAACACAGACTGCCACTCCTGCAGCATGTCCAACAGTTCTTGTTGCTGAGGTGTCAGTCTCTCGCCCTGCAAAGAAATCCCTCACCTGTGGCATCTTGCTGGTTGAGGGTCTTGACTCCAGCTTCCACCACACTGGGGCTCAACTCTGTCAGAGTTAGAGCACGTTCTCCTTGTACCTCCATGGGGTCGATGGGGGAAATTGTAGCGAGTTTCTGGTGCCAATACAACTGGACGGGAAAGGGGTTCAAGTTCCTTACTCTCACAGGGATCCTCCCATGCATCACAGTTCCCAGGGTCTGAGCAACCTGAACCACTTCTACTTCATTCACAGCTTCTGCTAAGCCACAGTATCTCTGTCCTCCTGGTCCCATAGGGGCCCTTGCCCATACCACCACTTCACTTTGTGGGGGTACCTTGATAGGTCGGCGGTTAGCAGAGTGTACAGATCCCAATGGTTCATCCTTTTGGGTGGTTCCTCATACTCACTGGCAATCTGAAGTAGTATCTGGCTGCGATGAAAGAACCACAGAATTACGTCCCAAACAACTCTGTCCAGCTTGCTGCGATCATATTCATACTTAATATCGCAGTCTCAGCTCCCACACAGTCATCTCGTGCAATTACCAGCCCTTGTTCTGGGATCATGACCCCACCTATTTGGAAGTCCAGTAGGGCATAGCCCACATAAGAGATCAAAAAAGTATCTTCTCTTCTTTCTCTGTACCTGCAGAGTGTCCTTCTTTCATTTACGAAACATTGCTCACCTTAAATCATCTTTATCTGTGCCTGATCTCAAGAAACTAATACATGCCTTTATTTCATCAAGGTTGGATTATTGTAATGCTCTGCTTTCTAGTGTCTCTTTAAAATTAATTCATAGGCTACAGTATGTGCAAAATAGTGCTGCACGGGTTTTGACGAGAACAAGAAAGCATAATCACATATCCCCAATCTTAGCACTCTTCATTGGTTGCCAGTAAAATTCAGAATCGATTACAAGATCTTGCTGCTGACTTTTGAAACAAACCTTACACAGCCTTGGTCCAATCTGTCTTAAGGACATGCTCTGTCATTATGGGCAGCAGTGTGGAGTAGTGGTTTGGGCTCTGGACTCTTGACCGGTGGGTCATGGGTTCAATCCCAGGTGGGGGCCATTGCTGTTGTACCCTTGAGCAAGATACTTTATCTGGATTGCTCTAGTAAAAACCCAACTGTATAAATGGGTAATTGTATGTAAAAACAATGTGTAAAAAATAATGTTATTGTATGTAAAAATAATGTGATATCTTGTAACAGTTGTAAGTCGCCCTGGGGGTGCCCTACTGAGGCTTTTAAATCTGGACTAAAGACTTATTTTTATCAACTGGTGTTTTTGTAATGTGTTTACTGTTTTTAGGTTTGATTTAATCTTTCTGTAAAGTGCTTTGAGATTTCTGTAATGAAAGGCACTATATAAAATAAATCTCTCAGTCTCTTGCTGCACGCATTTCCTTCATCCTGCTGTTTGATTTGTTGCATCTCCAGTGTGGCCGTAACAGCAGTTTGACTGGTAGTAAGAGGATGTGTATCCTGCCATGTACACTGTAGAAAGCGTGTTCACTCCTACAATGCCCACCTGCAAATATTTTAAATTATTATTTATTATTATTATTTATCTTAGCAAAAACACTTTCCCACAAAATATATCCAGGGCGCATCCTTACAATTGTTACAAGATATCAAATTATTTTTACATTCAATTAGGCCCGCCCCCTTGGCCCCCCCCAGTAATTCGCCTATTTTTTACACATTATTTTTTACATACAATTACCCATTTATGAACAGCTGGGTTTTACAATGGAGTGCTAATTCTGGGTAAAATCCTACCTTGCTCAAGGGTACAGCAGCAGTGTCCCCACCTAGGGATTGAACCAATTCAACCCTCAGACAATCAAGAGTCCAGAGCATATAACCACTAGACTTTACACATTTATGTTAATGATAAATATATTATATTTAATAATTATATTAAATATAAAAAACCATGCAAAGGTCAAATAGCCTCTAATTCAGGTGGTGTTGATAACTGTCTTGCTTATGAGTTTGTCCACTTGCAAAATGTTTTTTCTGCCCACAAAATATAAAAACAAGAAATAAAAATGATAAAACTTGCTTTGTGTCAACCCATCTGTGGAGTGCTAAGAACCCATCTAGCCGAGAACACTTTTCATTATTTGTTGATCCAATTGTGCAGCACACTCAGCCAGTTCTCATTAATTTTGGGGAGACTGCATACACAATATAATTTGTACATAAATAACTGAAAATTATTAATGCCCTTGATTTTGTAAATAACATCCCCTACTGCCAACTCCAGTGTGAGATTCAAGCAATGCCAAACAATGATATCAGGGTATTTTGCAGTGATTCTCTGAGCTATTTTCTGCCAAGCATGACATTTGCCCCGTCAAATAGTTGTTTCAAATAGTTATCATAGAATCTGTATTTATCCAAACACTTAAATAGTTGCTCAAGCACAGTGTCAGCTTTTTGATCTTGTAATTCAATTAGATCGAGGAACATGAAATGAGGCTCCTCGTTTTTGTCACTTTCACACTTCAGATAAACAATAAGTGCTGACTTGCTACTCAGACTTGATGATTCATCGATGACTACAGAAATTTTGCAGTTGTTATGGACAAGGTGCTGACAGATTTTCTTTCACATATCAGAAGCTACATGGTCTGTTATTTTCGTAGCACTATATCTAAAGCAGCCTACCAGCATCATGGGGAAACACATCGGGAGTGCTTCAGGAGTACCAGCGGACATCAGAGACCCGCCCCAGGGTGATTGCACAGTGATTATGTGACCACATGGTGCATTGGCTTTGCTCCCTCAGGAAAACGGAGGTACAAATGTGCAAAGCCATTGCCTTGGAACAATTGTGCCATGTAGTCAGTGGTCAGGTGTGGGTACAAAGTCACAATCCGGCCACCCTCAAATCAGCTTGTAACCTGGCTGAGGACTCCCTGATATCCTCCCAGACCAGCCTACTGACCTCTCCCTCACCACCGAGCAGCAGGGGACTGGCTCCACCTCCATCCCTCATCTCGCTGCGATCCAGACCTCCGACCCCAATGGGCAGCTTAACCTCAACACCATGGAGGCGATGGCTGGTCCCCAGCTGGGGTAGATTCAATGCCCCTGACCTGCTGCCTTATCAGCAGCGGGACAGATATGTAACCCCAGTGCTTTCTGCCCCTCCTATCTGTTCCAGGTGCCATCACACAAGACATATCACCCGACACTAAAATCATATCTATCGGTAAGGCCGATGCAGTGTCACCTCGTAGTGGAGGTGGTGGAAAGACTGCCACACCCAGTAATTCTGGTCCGGGACTGGCGAGACTATACACAACTAATTAAAAAGGAAAGTCCCGACCGTACACATAAATGTGGCAGACAAACAAGGGGACACGATTGGTGAGATTTTCCCCTTACAAGCGACTTGTTTTCTTCCCTTTTTTGTCCTAGAAAAACAAAGAAAGAGAGATGGATCAAAAAATGGAAAGGTTCATCAGTGAGACGATGTTGGTGCCTGGTGGGAGAAAACTCGTCTGGTATCAAACGGCAATCAAAGGGAGTTGCTACACAGTGTGACCGAGAGGACGAGGTTACTGGGCCAACCGGGCAGATGTTACTCCGGCCCCTCTCAATATACCGGCCATGTGGGACCGAAGCGCGGACCTAGTGTGGGACCAACACAACAACCCAACACTAGTGCTCGCTTGGGGACAGGTCCGGTATATTGAAGGTAAGGATGTTGAAGGCACTGGGGCGCTAGTATATCCACACTTCATTACCAAGAGGGCAAGGTCCACACTTCATTATCAAGGTGAACCCTGCCACGTGCACAGGACAGCCTGTAACACAGTTGATGGTTCCTCAGTCTTATCAGCCCGAGGTCATGAGGCTGGCACATGATATCCCTTTTGAGGGGCACCTGGGAGCTGATAAAACTAGGGAATGCATATTGGCCTGATTTTATTGGGTAGGACTTCATAAGGAAGTGTTGAAATATGTAGCCACATGCCGAGACTGCCAGCAAGTAGCGCCGGGTCGAGTGCGCCCCGCCCCTTTCATCCCACTTTCAATAATTTCCACTCCCTTTGAACGCATTGCAATGGACATTGTAGGCCCTTTGCTACCTTCTGACTCTGGGTATACCATATATTAATGGTGGTAGATTATGCAACGTGATACCCAGAGTCAATTCCATTGAGGTCACTAGTACAGCTGCAATACAAGGAATTAGTGCAGATTATGTCTAGAGTAGAGATCCCCAAAGAGATACGTGTTAATCAGACACTAAAGCAGATGATGAGAGGGTTTGTGAACCAAGAGCAAAAACATTGGGCAACGTTTCTTCCCTACCTCCTTTTTGCAGTGAGAGAGGTGCCGCAGAGTTCGACAGGCTTCTCCCCTTCGAGCTCTTTGCGGCCCGACAGCCTCGGCATCCTCGATATGTTGAGAGAGGGGTGGGAAGAGCACAAAGGCTCGTCCAAAAAATGTAGTGCAGAATGTGCTCCTACTCAGAAATCGCCTGGATTTGGTTGGTCATTTGGCCCAGGACAATCTAAAATCAGCTCAGCACCAGCAACAGCAGCAGTACAATACAAAATGCACAGATTTGGACCTTTCGACCAGGACACAAGGTCCTGTTATTTCTTTCCACTTCAGAATCCAAACTGTGTACTAAATGGCAGGGGCCATATAAGGTGATTCAGGATATAGGGAAAGTGAATTATGAAATTAGACAGCCCGATTGCCGCAATGAACAGGAAATTTACTACGTAAATTTATTGAAGCCCTGGCAGGCAAGGGAGGCCTTATTTATAGCCCCAGGCGAGGATGATTTTGGACCTTGTATAGAAGCCCCTAGCTCTCAGAGCATTCAGATGGGGGAACAGTTACTTCCCCCATCTGGCAATCCCGAAAACCAAGTCCCAGGTGAGGTCTCTCTTGGGGTTGGCTGGTTATTACCAAAGATTTATCCCTGAATAAGCCACAGTGGTCAACCCTTTGGTGAACCTGACTAAAAAGTGTGCACCAAATTCAATTAAATGGACAGAAGAATGTCAGGGGGTGTTTGATAGCATTAAGCAGAGAGTCTGCCAAGCCCCTACCCTTATCACACCAGATTTTGATAAGGAATTCATGATCCACACCGATGCTTCAGATGTTGGTCTGGGGGCAGTCTTTTCCCAGCAGGTCGACGGAGTAGAACACCCCATCCTCTACATAAGTAAAAAAAATGCTCCCACGGGAGGGTAACTACTGTGTCATCGAAAAGGAAAGTCTGGCCATTAAATGGGCCACTCAGACCTTATGCTATTACCTATTGGGACATTCATTCAATCTCATCACTGACCAACTCAAGTGGTTAAGCACGATGAAGGATAGCAACTCCCGGATAACTCGTGGTATCTGGCACTACAACTCTTCATGTATTTTATGAGACACTGTAAGGCTGTATGAAGCCTTAATAGCTACATTTTATGTAGTTTAAAAAAATTAAAACATTAAACTTTATTTTTTATGCACTTTATAATGTATAAGTAAACGTATTACCCGCCACACAATGTGCTGCAAGAAGAATTCTTAAATGAATGCCAGTAAGCCTGGCCAGGCAATCTATTTCATTGTGAATGCATCTTTGTTTTTAGCTCCATATATTATTTTTGTTGTTGCCTAGTTTTTTAAAAACTCCTTTGGCATCTGGTATAATTCATGTCTTAGTATCCTTTTATATTAGGGTTAATACAGTAATTTTCTGGCTATGCACGGTTGTATTTGGCCCAGTCTGCTATCCGTAGTTGGGGGGCGGAGCTTGCCTTGCTTTGGGAGCTTGTTACTTGTTAGGTATAAAAGCACAAAAAAGCCAGGTATGGTGGTGACTTGCTGTTCCTGTTATCGGTGAAGAAAGACAACTTAGTTAGTTTCCAGAAGCTTATAAAATTGTTGGTCTCCAGAAGCTTTTAAAAGTGTTAGTCTGTATTTTGCATGCAGCTATTTTTTTGTTAGTCAAACGCATTTATTTTCTTTCCTACTGGTTTCAATATGTGTGTGGACTAAAAATAGTGCGACAAACATACCGTTATACTAACACGCAGCTCTTTCGTTCTTGAAAAGTTTTATGTGCAGTTTTCTCCAACAACCCCTCGGTTTGATTGATTTATTTTGCTACTTTACACAAAGTGAAATAACATCATTAAGTTTACAACTAAGGTTCGGGAGGATGGACAAACCCACACACATTTATCACTTCATCTAATGGTATCCAAATTGAATAATTACAGCTAGCATAAATAACCTGTTTACTCACCCTTCCTTTCGCATTTGTTCTTTCGCCATGGAAGTTATACTGGATTACAGTATCTCTGACAACGAAGATTTATTTACTGTTCCTCCCGAACAGAATCCTCCTGCGACACAACCTGCTTTGGTTACCCCCGGCTGCTGATTCCATCTGCAATAATTCCATCCCCGGCTTTCTCAGTCTCCATGGCAGTCTCCACAATCCTCAAGATCTGCTTCAACGTGCAACAGGCTCCAGCAGCTGTTCATCCTCCTTTCTGTCTGCTGTGGGCATCCAACATGCTCCCTCCCTCTTGTTTGTCCTCTGTGGGCTTTCTACAGGACCCTGTATCCCCCCTCCCGATATTCTGTCCTCTGTATAACAGCCTTCCTCAGTCCTTCAATCTTTCTTCTCTCACACCCTGCTCCCTCCCACAGCTTCCTACGGGTTTTCTCTCAGCACCGCTGTTCCTCTGCCTCCTCCCGACAACACACTTTTCTTAAACCCAAAACCCATCTCTCTCGCTGCACCAGCAAATTCTATCAGGTGTAGATATTAACCCTGTCTCTTTACTCACTAACACCCTTGACTCTGTTTGCAACAGGACAGTTGATTGTGCCGATCTTTCTGTCACTTTAAACTCATCAGAACCAGGTTATTTAAAATACCTACAATTTCAGAATTTATTCTAGCTTTTAGACATTTAGAGACATTATTTGTGACGTCTACCCTGATCGCCGCTGTGAACTAGATGACGATTTATCCATCATCCTCAATCTTTCCATCAATTTTGGAGGTTCCACTTTTTATGATTACCATTTTATGACTGAATCTATTCAGTCTTAAACAAAGAAGACTACGCGGTGATCTAATTCAAGCATTCAAAATCCTAAAAGGTATAGACAATGTCAACCCAGGGGACTTTTTTTACCTGAAAAAAGAAACAAGGACCAGGGGTCACAAATGGAGATTAGATAAAGGGGCATTCAGAACAGAAAATAGTAGGCACTTTTTTACACAGAGAATTGTGAGGGTATGGAACCAACTCCCCAGTAATGTTGTTGAACCTTCAAGAATCTGCTTGATGAGATTCTGGGATCAATAAGCTACTACCAACCAAACGAGCAAGATGGGCTGAATGGCCTCTTCTCGTTTGTAAATTTTCTTATGTTCTTATGTTTTTATGTCGGACCAGAACAGGAAAATTATAATGTTGGACATGGTCCGACATAGGACCGCAAACGGTTAACTAGATAAAGACTCAATGACCACAAACTGGCTATTGAAACTGTTTCTTTTTCTTTCTCTCGCTGTGTCTGTGTCTAGCTTTTCTGATTGACCAGATGGCTTTTAAGCTGAGTGGCCGGCCGCTCATTAGTTTCAGGTGCTGGTGCTTAATTAGTCTCTGGTTGCAGGGTGGGAATAAAACATAACCAGGTGAAATCAATAACAGAAATAATAAAAAGTAAATGTTTAAATCAAACTACTGTGCAAACTATAACTAAATAGTAGATAGTATATAAATAAATACTTAAATAAAACGTGTCAAAAATCAAATAAATCCTTCATGAAAGTTCACCCTGCAACATTCTCCCCGGCTTTGTCGGTGGCCGTCCCTGGCTATCAACCCATAAAATAATCAATTTATCTGTACCTGACCGGTGGCCTGCCTTAGTTCTCTTGGCTCCTCTGGTACTAAATCCAATCTAGCCTGTGGGAGCTGGACAAATAAATACCCCCAAGCGACTTGAGGCTCTTCCCTAACATTATCTGGTTCTTTTGGTGGCTCTATCAGGAAACCAAATACTTGGACAAAGATGGTTCAGATGCAAGGTTCTGTCTGGACCTGCCTTCCCTTTTGGTTGCAACCTATATACGGGACAGCCTGGTTCTGTAGAGCCAACTACAATATAAGGCTCTTTCTCCCAACGATCAGACAACTTGCCTTTCCCACGTCTACAGAAATCCCTCACCAACACGTTTTCCAGGTAATAATGGGGCACCCTTTGCTACTCTGTCATAATTAACCTTTGCCCGTCCAGCCGCCTTTGCTGCCTGCTGGCTTGCTTTACCATACGCCATAGTTAATAGCTCATGGTGGCCCTGTACCCAAGACTCTGTCCCTCCACCTTTGGGCCTAGCAGCTGTCCCTAATGTCACATCTGTGGGATGGCGGGCATGTCTCCCAAACATTAGATAAAACAGCAAATAACCAGTGAACGCGTGTACTGAATTATAATAGGCATGTACCAACTCTGGGAGCATCTCTGCCCACCGATGCTGTTGTTCCAACTCTAAAATGCCTAATAGGTTCAATAAGGTCTTATTAAAACAGTCACACAGATTGTTTCATTGAGGATGGTATGGGGTGGTCCGGCTGTTTGTATAGCCATAATACTGGCAAAGTTCTCTTATTAGGGTGGACTCAAAATTAGCTCCCTGGTCTGAGTGAAACCGCTCTGGGCATCCAAAAGACTGCAGTACATGTAACCACAGGGCTTTAGCTGTAGGATATTCTGATACATATCTGTTGTACTCTGTCAGAAAATCAATGGTTTTGATCTCTAAAGGGGCACTAGTCTTAATGGGGACCAATGGTGCCTTACTCTCCGACCTTGATTTATGTAGGATGCAGCTAGTGCAATGCATCCTGTGTTTCATCACTGCAATCCTCCCATAATCTTCTTCATGTTGCAAGAACACAGACTGCCACTCCTGCAGCATGTCCAACAGTTCTTGTTGCTGAGGTGTCAGTCTCCGCCCCTGCAAAGAAATCCCTCACCTGTGGCATCTTGCTGGTTGAGGGTCTTGACTCCAGCTTCCACCACACTGGGGCTCAACTCTGTCAGAGTTAGAGCACGTTCTCCTTTGTACCTCCATGGGGTCGATGGGGAAATTGTAGCGAGTTTCTGGTGCCAATACAACTGGGACGGGAAGGGGTTCAAGTTCCTTACTCTCACAGGGATCCTCCCATGCATCACAGTTCCCAGGGTCTGAGCAACCTGAACCACTTCTACTTCATTCACAGCTTCTGCTAAGCCACAGTATCTCTGTCCTCCTGGTCCCATAGGGCCCTTGCCCATACCACCACTTCACTTTGTGGGGGTACCTTGATAGGTCGGGCGGTTAGCAGAGTGTACAGATCCCGATGGTTCATCCCTTTTGGGTGGTTCCTCATACTCACTGGCAATCTGAAGTAGTATCTGGCTGCGATGAAAGAACCACAGAATTACGTCCCAAACAACTCTGTCCAGCTTGCTGCGATCATATTCATACTTAATATCGCAGTCTCAGCTCCCACACAGTCATCTCGTGCAATTACCAGCCCTTGTTCTGGGATCATGACCCCACCTATTTGGAAGTCCAGTAGGGCATAGCCCACATAAGAGATCAAGAAAGTATCTTCTCTTCTTTCTCTGTACCTGCAGAGTGTCCTTCTTTCATTTACGAAACATTGCTCACCTTAAATCATCTTTATCTGTGCCTGATCTCAAGAAACTAATACATGCCTTTATTTCATCAAGGTTGGATTATTGTAATGCTCTGCTTTCTAGTGTCTCTTCAAAATTAATTCATAGGCTACAGTATGTGCAAAATAGTGCTGCACGGGTTTTGACGAGAACAAGAAAGCATAATCACATATCCCCAATCTTAGCACTCTTCATTGGTTGCCAGTAAAATTCAGAATCGATTACAAGATCTTGCTGCTGACTTTTTGAAACAAACCTTACACAGCCTTGGTCCAATCTGTCTTAAGGACATGCTCTGTCATTATGGGCAGCAGTGTGGAGTAGTGGTTTGGGCTCTGGACTCTTGACCGGTGGGTCATGGGTTCAATCCCAGGTGGGGGCCATTGCTGTTGTACCCTTGAGCAAGATACTTTATCTGGATTGCTCTAGTAAAAACCCAACTGTATAAATGGGTAATTGTATGTAAAAACAATGTGTAAAAAATAATGTTATTGTATGTAAAAATAATGTGATATCTTGTAACAGTTGTAAGTCGCCCTGGGGGTGCCCTACTGAGGCTTTTAAATCTGGACTAAAGACTTATTTTTATCAACTGGTGTTTTTGTAATGTGTTTACTGTTTTTAGGTTTGTTTTAATCTTTCTGTAAAGTGCTTTGAGATTTCTGTAATGAAAGGCACTATATAAAATAAATCTCTCAGTCTCTTGCTGCACGCATTTCCTTCATCCTGCTGTTTGATTTGTTGCATCTCCAGTCATTCATACAGTGTGTGGCCGTAACAGCAGTTTGACTGGTAGTAAGAGGATGTGTATCCTGCCATGTACACTGTAGAAAGCGTGTTCACTCCTACAATGCCCACCTGCAAATATTTTAAATATAAAGCATGCAAAGGTAAAGCTAATTCAGTGGTGTTGATAACTGTCTTGCTTATCTTGCCAAAAATACACTTTCCCCACAAAATATAAAAACAAGAAATACCCGCAGCAAGCAGATTTCTGGCATCCCTGGTGAGAAGTAAGGGGGCCAAACACGGATAAAAAAGTGAAGGGGCCCTTAAAAGAAACAAGGAGGCCCGGCCCCCCTTGGCCCCCCAGTAATTCGAGCACCGGTCTGTTCCTTTGTGTTAATGCAGTGTATCTGCGGCAATACTTGTTGAACTTGTCATGCCAATCAACAATCGTGTAGTGCTATATTAGAAGTGAGGGGTCGCTGTCATCTACCCTCAATCCTACCACGCTGCCTGTCGTCAACAGAACCGCAGTGTATCACGCTACAGTAGTTAATGTACAAGTGTACCAATTCATTACAAATTCAGACAATCAGGTATTGAGGTATTACTGTAAAGCAAAAGCATATGCAAGGCACTAGACTTACAGCTATTTATGTTAATGATAAATAAATAAATACATATTTTTATAACCAGTTTCATAGACTAATACACACATGATTAAAACACCACCATTAAACCGCACTTCAATGTATAGCCTCGAGAGCTTTTGTTCCAGGTCATTCCTTGAGTGCTTCTATGAAACAAATACTACGGCGAATGAGTTTGTCCACTTGCACTATTGTAATGTTTTGTCTCTGCAGACACACAGAAAGAAGGGAAAGTTCACATAGGGTATCATACATCAGCGCTAGATCTAGCAAAAACTGTTTAGATGATAGCCTCCTAAGCAGTCCATCATATGTCCTTCTTGTGTCATTCATTGCACGTCGAAAATGATCACAAAGAGCGTCGTAACTGTAACACTGTGGAGACTGTCAAAAAATAACTTGCAACCCATCTAGTGCTAAGAACACTGCCGATTTTCATTATTTGTTGATCCAATTGTGCAGCACACTCAGCCAGTTCTCATTAATTTTGGGGAGACTGCATACACAATATAATTTGTACATAAATAACTGAAAATTATTAATGCCCTTGATTTTGTAAATAACATCCCCTACTGCCAACTCCAGTGTGAGATTCAAGCAATGCCAAACAATGATATCAGGGTATTTTGCAGTGATTCTCTGAGCTATTTTCTGCCAAGCATGACATTTGCCCCGTCAAATAGTTGTTTCAAATAGTTATCATAGAATCTGTATTTATCCAAACACTTAAATAGTTGCTCAAGCACAGTGTCAGCTTTTTGATCTTGTAATTCAATTAGATCGAGGAACATGAAATGAGGCTCCTCGTTTTTGTCACTTTCACACTTCAGATAAACAATAAGTGCTGACTTGCTACTCAGACTTGATGATTCATTGATGACTACAGAAATTTTGCAGTTGTTATGGACAAGGTGCTGACAGATTTTCTTTCACATATCAGAAGCTACATGGTCTGTTATTTTCGTAGCACTATATCTAAAGCAGCCTACCAGCATCATGGGGGAAACACATCGGGAGTGCTTCAGGGAGTACCAGCGGACATCAGAGACCCGCCCCAGGGTGATTGCACAGTGATTATGTGACCGCATGGTGCATTGGCTTTGCTCCCTCAGGAAAACGGAGGTACAAATGTGCAAAGCCATTGCCTTGGAACAATTGTGCCATGTAGTCAGTGGTCAGGTGTGGGTACAAAGTCACAATCCGGCCACCCTCAAATCAGCTTGTAACCTGGCTGAGGACTCCCTGATATCCTCCCAGACCAGCCTACTGACCTCTCCCTCACCACCGAGCAGCAGGGGACTGGCTCCACCTCCATCCCTCATCTCGCTGCGATCCAGACCTCCGACCCCAATGGGCAGCTTAACCTCAACACCATGGAGGTGATGGCTGGTCCCCAGCTGGGGTAGATTCAATGCCCCTGACCTGCTGCCTTATCAGCAGCGGGACAGATATGTAACCCCAGTGCTTTCTGCCCCTCCTATCTGTTCCAGGTGCCATCACACAAGACATATCACCCGACACTAAAATCATATCTATCGGTAAGGCCGATGCAGTGTCACCTCGTAGTGGAGGTGGTGGAAAGACTGCCACACCCAGTAATTCTGGTCGGGACTGGCGAGACTATACACAACTAATTAAAAAGGAAAGTCCCGACCGCACACATAAATGTGGCAGACAAACAAGGGGACACGATTGGTGAGATTTCCCCTTACAAGCGATTTTTTGTTTCTTTCCTTTTTTTGTCCTAGAAAAACAAAGAAAGAGAGATGGATCAAAAAATGGAAAGGTTCATCAGTGAGACGATGTTGGTGCCTGGTGGGAGAAAAAAAACTGTCTGGTATCAAACGGCAATCAAAGGGAGTTGCTACACAGTGTGACCGAGAGGACGAGGTTACTGGGCCAACCGGGCAGATGTTACTCCGGCCCCTCTCAATATACCGCCATGTGGGACGAGCGCTGGACCTAGTGTGGGACCAACACAACAACCCAACACTAGTGCTCGCTTGGGGACAGGTCCGTATATTGAAGGTAAGGATGTTGAAGGCACTGGGCGCTAGTATATCCACACTTCATTACCAAGAGGGCAAGGTCCACACTTCATTATCAAGGTGAACCCTGCCACGTGCACAGGACAGCCTGTAACACAGTTGATGGTTCCTCAGTCTTATCAGCCCGAGGTCATAAGGCTGGCACATGATATCCCTTTTGCGGGGCACCTGGGAGCTGATAAAACTAGGGAATGCATATTGGCCTGATTTTATTGGGTAGGACTTCATAAGGAAGTGTTGAAATATGTAGCCACATGCCGAGACTGCCAGCAAGTAGCGCCGGGTCGAGTGCGCCCCGCCCCTTTCATCCCACTTTCAATAATTTCCACTCCCTTTGAACACATTGCAATGGACATTGTAGGCCCTTTGCTACCTTCTGACTCCGGGTATACCATATATTAATGGTGGTAGATTATGCAACGTGATACCCAGAGTCAATTCCATTGAGGTCACTAGTACAGCTGCAATACAAGGAATTAGTGCAGATTATGTCTAGAGTAGAGATCCCCAAAGAGATACGTGTTAATCAGACACTAAAGCAGATGATGAGAGGGTTTGTGAACCAAGAGCAAAAACATTGGGCAACGTTTCTTCCCTACCTCCTTTTTGCAGTGAGAGAGGTGCCGCAGAGTTCGACAGGCTTCTCCCCTTCGAGCTCTTGTACGGCCGACAGCCTCGCGGCATCCTCGATATGTTGAGAGAGGGGTGGGAAGAGCACAAAGGCTCGTCCAAAAATGTAGTGCAGAATGTGCTCCTACTCAGAAATCGCCTGGATTTGGTTGGTCATTTGGCCCAGGACAATCTAAAATCAGCTCAGCACCAGCAACAGCAGCAGTACAATACAAAATGCACAGATTTGGACCTTTCGACCAGGACACAAGGTCCTGTTATTTCTTTCCACTTCAGAATCCAAACTGTGTACTAAATGGCAGGGGCCATATAAGGTGATTCAGGATATAGGGAAAGTGAATTATGAAATTAGACAGCCCGATTGCCGCAATGAACAGGAAATTTACTACGTAAATTTATTGAAGCCCTGGCAGGCAAGGGAGGCCTTATTTATAGCCCCAGGCGAGGATGATTTTGGACCTTGTATAGAAGCCCCTAGCTCTCAGAGCATTCAGATGGAGGAACAGTTACTTCCCCATCTGGCAATCCCAAAAACCAAGTCCCAGGTGAGGTCTCTCTTGGGGTTGGCTGGTTATTACCAAAGATTTATCCCTGAATATGCCACAGTGGTCAACCCTTTGGTGAACCTGACTAAAAAGTGTGCACCAAATTCAATTAAATGGACAGAAGAATGTCAGGGGGTGTTTGATACACCCTTATCACACCAGATTTTGATAAGGAATTCATGATCCACACCGATGCTTCAGATGTTGGTCTGGGGGCAGTCTTGTCCCAGCAGGTCGACGGAGTAGAACACCCCATCCTCTACATAAGTAAAAAAAATGCTCCCACGGGAGGGTAACTACTGTGTCATCGAAAAGGAAAGTCTGGCCATTAAATGGGCCACTCAGACCTTATGCTATTACCTATTGGGACATTCATTCAATCTCATCACTGACCAACTCAAGTGGTTAAGCACGATGAAGGATAGCAACTCCTGGATAACTCGTGGTATCTGGCACTACAACTCTTCATGTATTTTATGAGACACTGTAAGGCTGTATGAAGCCTTAATAGCTACATTTTATGTAGTTTAAAAAAATTAAAACATTAAACTTTATTTTTTATGCACTTTATAATGTATAAGTAAACGATTACCCGCCACACAATGTGCTGCAAGAAGAATTCTTAAATGAATGCCAGTAAGCCTGGCCAGGCAATCTATTTCATTGTGAATGCATCTTTGTTTTTAGCTCCATATATTATTTTTGTTGTTGCCTAGTTTTTTAAAAACTCCTTTGGCATCTGGTATAATTCATGTCTTAGTATCCTTTTATATTAGGGTTAATACAGTAATTTTCTGGCTATGCACGGTTGTATTTGGCCCAGTCTGCTATCCGTAGTTGGGGGGCGGAGCTTGCCTTGCTTTGGGAGCTTGTTACTTGTTAGGTATAAAAGCACAAAAAAGCCAGGTATGGTGGTGACTTGCTGTTCCTGTTATCGGTGAAGAAAGACAACTTAGTTAGTTTCCAGAAGCTTATAAAATTGTTGGTCTCCAGAAGCTTTTAAAAGTGTTAGTCTGTATTTTGCATGCAGCTATTTTTTTGTTAGTCAAACGCATTTATTTTCTTTCCTACTGGTTTCAATATGTGTGTGGACTAAAAATAGTGCGACAAACATACCGTTATACTAACACGCAACTCTTTCGTTCTTGAAAAGTTTTATGTGCAGTTTTCTCCAACAACCCCTCGGTTTGATTGATTTATTTTGCTACTTTACACAAAGTGAAATAACATCATTAAGTTTACAACTAAGGTTCGGGAGGATGGACAAACCCACACACATTTATCACTTCATCTAATGGTATCCAAATTGAATAATTACAGCTAGCATAAATAACCTGTTTACTCACCCTTCCTTTCGTGATTTGTTCTTTTCGCCATGGAAGTTATACTGGATTACAGTATCTCTGACAACGAAGATTTATTTACTGTTCCTCCCGAACAGAATCCTCCTGCGACACAACCTGCTTTGGTTACCCACGGCTGCTGATTCCATCTGCAATAATTCCATCCCCGGCTTTCTCAGTCTCCATGGCAGTCTCCACAATCCTCAAGATCTGCTTCAACGTGCAACAGGCTCCAGCAGCTGTTCATCCTCCTTTCTGTCTGCTGTGGGCATCCAACATGCTCCCTCCCTCTTGTTTGTCCTCTGTGGGCTTTCTACAGGACCCTGTATCCCCCCTCCCGATATTCTGTCCTCTGTATAACAGCCTTCCTCAGTCCTTCAATCTTTCTTCTCTCACACCCTGCTCCCTCCCACAGCTTCCTACGGGTTTCTCTCAGCACCGCTGTTCCTCTGCCTCCTCCCCGACAACACACTTTTCTTAAACCCAAAACCCATCTCTCTCTCGCTGCACCAGCAAATTCTATCAGGTGTAGATATTAACCCTGTCTCTTTACTCACTAACACCCTTGACTCTGTTTGCAACAGGACAGTTGATTGTGCCGATCTTTCTGTCACTTTAAACTCATCAGAACCAGGTTATTTAAAATACCTACAATTTCAGAATTTATTCTAGCTTTTAGACATTTAGAGACATTATTTGTGACGTCTACCCTGATCGCCGCTGTGAACTAGATGACGATTTATCCATCATCCTCAATCTTTCCATCAATTTTGGAGGTTCCACTTTTTATGATTACCAAAAAGCTTTTTCTGGTAAAGCCAACACATGCCTCTTGCAATGAAATCAGTGCCTGTACTGGGACGTTTAAACCAGGATCTTTTTTCATGTTTCTTCACTGGCTTATGACTCCTGGCATGTTCTGTATGTGGCTCTACTTCTCATAGCTCATAGCTTGCTCTCTTACTCAGTCTGCCTCTTACTCCGCCCATCTCCCAGCTAAAACTCCTTCTCCTTCTGTCTTTTTTGCTCCCTCACACTCAAAAAACATCCGCGGTCGCACCACCATCTTTGCAGACGGCTGCCAGGTATGCAATAATTTCACCTTGGTGCATGCTCTTTTTCTTATTGTAATTACCTACACATCTGTAGTAACTGTGGTGAAGCTCATTCCAGAGCTGTTTGCCCCCACAGACCTAAATCCTTAATTTCTTCCCAAAAACCAAAAGAAAACGTTTCCAACGTATTACTTTTAAAATTCCTATCCACTCCAATCAATATTCAAGCTCTCAAATCAGAACTGCACAATCATCCCAACCACACTTTGTTTCCTAGCTCTAACGGTCTATCCAATGGGTTTTCTACCAGATGCTTTTCCTCTCTCCTCCTTACTGCAACAACCTACTCTCTGCCACCTTTGACCCTGCTTCTGTAAATGCCCTTTTGCAAAAGGAAATAGACAATCAGTTCATGATCAGTCCTTTCAATACTCCCCCCGCCCCGCCCCCATCGCATTAATTCCATTGGCATAGCAGCAAGAAAATTTTCAGGCAAAAAGAGACTCTATCATAGATCTCACCGCTCCCCACAATTCCTCCTCTCCCAGCATCAACAGTTTAATTTCCCATGATTTTTCCATCCAGTATGCTACAATTGACCATGCTATTTTTCTCATAAAAACAGTAGGCCACAATGTGTGGCTCTCAAAAGCTGACATATCTAACGCTTTCAAAATTATGCCTATAGATCCCGCATTATGGCATCTCTTTGGAGTTCAGTTTTGTAATAATTCTACTTTTCTGTTCACCTTACCTTTGGTTGTAGAAGTAGTCCAAAAATCTTCAACACCATCTCAGAAGTGCTCTGCTCAATACTCCTAAATAACTATCATATTCCGTTCCTGCTCCATTTTTTAGATGATTTCCTTGTAATCAATTTTCCATAAACCCCACCCATACAACATATCTATTCTCAAAAATCTGTTTTTCTAAGTTAGGGACCCCATTAGCCAAGGCCCCTCCACATGATTTGAATTTCTGGAATTTCTGAGTATCAACATTGATTCTAATTCCTTTAAAACCTCACTCCCACAGGAAAAAATCGACCATATTGTTACTGTCATTTCTTCTTTTATTTCTGGAGCCTGTGCACTAAATTTGTCCTCATGTTTCTCTTCGGTCACCTCAACTACGCAATGAGAATCATCCCGCAAGGTCGTTCTTTCATTTCCTACCTACTTCAGCTCGCTTCCTCCGTCAACTCCCTTTCAGACATTATTTCTCTGGACTGTTTCTGTTCCGAAGAATTACGCCTGGAAACCTCCTAAGCGAGTGGAACGGAATAACCTTCTTTATGATGACTGTTGGCTTTCACCGAAAGATCTACAGCTTTTCACAGATGCCTTTCCTTCTCACAGATTTGGAGGTTATTTTAAGGGGAAATGGTTTTCTGACCCCTGGCCCAAAGAGTTTGATTCCATCCACATCTCCAACCAGTCAAACAGAAGTGCCTCCGTTTGCAAAAAACGATTTGTGTAAGGCCAGGGGTACCCTTTATTTGTTTCTTGCGATTGAGTTTTATCTTTTAAATAAATGTTTAGCTTATTTTATCTACTTGATTTCTGATATACGGGTCTAAAAATAAGAACTGTTTCAATTGTTACATCTAATTGTGGAATGCTGACACCTCAGCACAGCACTGATACAGGTTGCCTTCACCTCTGTTACACATTATTCAGAACTGTTGCTCCAGACCAGAGGCACACATTTTTTCATTTATTTCTCTCAAGGGTTTCGTATGGTTATTGTATTCTTTGCTTATTTGTATGGGTTATTGTATATATGTCTCCATATATTAAACAAATTAATAAATATTCTACACGTGAAGTACGAAGCGATGTGCTCCCTGCTGACCCCGCAGCACTACACCCCTGCCAATCAAGTTTTTAAACTTAAACTTGAGTGAGAGAGAAAGAGTGAGAGAATGAGCAACAAAAAGAAAGAGTGAGAGAATGAGCAACAAAAAGAAAGAGTGAGAGAAAAAGAGCGGGAGTAGCACAGTCAGTGGAGCCAATAGGAGAGGTCCTTACAGGAGGCAGATGTTCCAGGCAGATGCTGAATTTCTTGATTTGATTGGCCTTCAGCCTCCGCAAGGCAATGCGTGATTCACCAATGAACTCGTTGTGGGTCAGCTTGTCCTCGTCACAAACAGAGACCCTGCAGAGAGTGCGGAGACAAGGGGTTCAAAATAATACAACATTATACAGTATATATACATTAGAGTGTACATTTATAAAATCACCCCATTGCTTATATATATAGGAGAGAGGAGTGAGGCGCAGACTGCTGTCTGAGCAGTATGCAGGACCGAGAGAAGAAAAATAAATAATAATAAAACATTAAAAGAATATTCTCTGCCCGAGAAAAAAAAACCCATCCTGACCTGGAAGGTGGAAAAGATAACTGAAGAGAACCCGGAGTTTAAAGTCTTCATTGAAAATATATATTCCACTGGAGTGAAGCCAATAAGATATTTTTTTCCCTTGAAATGAATGGGTTGCTTAAGTATTGAATTAAATAAATTCAACTGTTCTATAAATATTGTTTCACAACAACGGAAGTTTAAAATATTATTTTAAAAACTACAAAGAAGATTTATTTTTTTGGAAAAGCTTATGTAATTTTTTTGGTTGATACATTTATTCAAACAAAAGAAAGAGACTTTCTGAAATAATATTTCTGGGACTGATATTTTATTTTGGGGATCCCGGGGTTACTTTTGGTATAATTAAAAAACGTGGTACCACTGGTAAAAAAAAATATATATATAAAATGGTATTTTATTATTATTCACATTATCCATAGTATTATCTTAATATATAAATAATAAAGTTGGATCCAAAATGTTGACCCCTGGGGTACTTTACTTAGTAACCCCATTGCTGGATCACTACAGCAGCCATGTATCTCAAAACCCAAAAAAATAAATAAAAACTTAGCATCAACGCATACTTTTGTATTAGAGCAGAGCATTACATACTTCAACATTTATCTATACATTTGCATATAGCCCTTACACCCCGATATCTTTAACATTTAATATTAGGCAACAGTGAGAAGAACCCAGGTCCCATATCTCTCCTTTGGTTCAGTGAGGTGCCTTGAAGATGTACTGAGTGGAGAAGTATATATATATATATATATATATATATATATATATATATATATATATATATATATATATATATATTATTCAGTAACAAAAACTTTAGGTTGCAGTTCAAAATCACAAAAGTCAGGAAATGGGATGTTAAGGTTGCACGCAACCTTATCTCACCCCTATTATGCCCATGCACCTCATCAGATATGACATCAGCAATGACTAATCACATGACAAATGCTCCACCAAGACTGCCCAGAAGGACATTACGTGGGTGTGTTTATTGGTATGGAGAATATTGTGCCGTCAGCTGTTCTTAGGAACTATGACAATAACAAGACAAAGAAGCAGAGTTTGGTCCTCATTCTCCGTGGCGCTGTTCTAGAAAAAACAAAACAAAACATTCCTTTACTGAGTGAGATGCATATTCAAATGCGTTAAGTGCCACCTTAACGTCCCGTTTCCTGACTCTTGTGATTTTGAACTGCAATCTTAACGTATTTTAACAAAGTTTTTGTTACTGAATTTCCATAGTTTTTTTTTTTTTTTTTTTTTTTTTTTTTAGAATCTACTACAGTATCAATTTCTAAAGTCCTACACACATGAAAGGAAATATGTTGAAGTGGAGATCACACAAAAAAAGGCAACCAGCCTGGTATAATACAGGTCAGCTACTGAAATGTGTCAACTGGCTTATTACAGTCTTTATAAAAAAAAATCTGTCCCTATGCACATGACTTTATCATACACTACAGCAATCCAGTAATGAGACCAGCTTTGTTTTTGTATGCAACTGCAAAAACATGCTAGTTATGATCTATTAGTGATACAAACATAATACTCCATACAGCATACCGCATTTAATGAACATGAAACTCCATACAGTTTCATGAACACGAGACATAAATGTAGCCTATACTATAAATATTACAATTGAGTGCAAATGTTAAACTTATTTAAGCATTTGAACCCGAAGGAGCGCTATTAGAATATGGATCCGTAAGAAAAAGAAAAGTTTTAATCCTGATTTTATGAAGAATAGTTTGTGTTGCTAAGCATTTACTTCAGTATCTCATGAGTAATGTGGTTTTCTCAGAAATAGGGCTCCTGATTTTCCATTCTTGGGAATGGCAAATTCCATTTTTCAAAATGACCAATTCCGTTTTTTTCAGTTTTTACCAATTGATTAAGAATTAGCAATGTAATATGAACATAAATAACATTTTTACATAAAAAAATATATTGAATTATTATTATTTTTTATGTGCCTGAGATAATGTAGTTTTCAGGAAAACTATTTCTTAAAGCAGTCCACTAGTAACAATGTACTATAGGTCAGTCAACAAATAAAGGTGTTTTGAAAAAATAGCTTATTGCTGGCATTACAATATACAGACTAGTTTAAAACGAGGGGCATTATTACAAAAATATACAGTTTTCATTAAATTACAAATTCAATACAGTGTTCAGGACACTTCTCTCTCCCATCTGTAGTTTCATCTGCAACAACACAGACTGTTTTATGCTGAACTTGCTGTAAAACTGCTTGCATGTGTTTCTCGTATACCATGGACAGACAGTTGCCTTAGTTAGAGCAGGGCTCTTCACCTAGTTTTCTTTATTTATTTATTTATTTAAGGGGGCCAGATTGGGAAAAAGTCAGGAGTAGGTGGTCCAGAGTATTTTACTCTGCACATTTTTAAGCACTAATAAATATTAAATACCTTAATGTTCATATACTGAACACGACGTACACATTTTACCATAAGAATAGCACTTTAATAATAGAACAGTGTGAGAATAGAGTACCATTACAAACATTTTAAAATGTATGTGACATATTAATAGTATAACTTAAGAAGAGATCAGTGCTTCTACTTTTGAGCTTCTAACTACTGTGCCCTCTGGATACGTATTTCTAAAAGCTCCTTGCTTGATTTCAAAACGCCTTTTCATATTGCATTCCTTAACTACTGACACATTAATTGCACAATAAACACATTGGCTTTGCGTTCGGTACAGTTGGTTAAATAAATAAGTATTTCCCTTTCAATTCGAAGACAACCACCACTACATTAGGTATGGGATATTCCTGCCCTTCAGGTAGGTATTGCTGAGCTCTCTATACCAGAGCTGCCAAAGGCCCCTTCCTGGGATGACGCACTCGGTCCTGCCTACCGAGAGAATAAAACCGTCACTCGCAGGAAGATCTTCCTCGCAAGACGGTAAGGTAAGACCTCTGTGTTGAGCTGAGCATGTTGATAGAAAAGAGCTTCTCGAGTCGATTCGAGTCAGTTGTATTTCCCCTCCATTCGTGCTGAAAGCCGGCTTGCCGCTTTCCTGGAATCAACGACTTAAAAAAGAGTTCTTTTTGCTTTTCTGTCTTTCAACGGCCTCCACGCTTGCATGGTAGGCCACTCTTTATATCTGTCTATCGTATGTGAGCGACTGTCTGTGCAGTCATCCGTGAATGGCTTTTCTTTTCTTCTTCAGAGTACATGTGTCCTCCCCGGGGCTAGGCCTTGCCATATCCCCGCTGTCGAGTGACCCCTCCAGCCGTGCTCTCCTCCATAGGGCTAGGCCTTGCCGTATCCCCGCTGTCGAGTGACCCCTCCAGCCGCGCTCTCCTACACGGGGCTAGGCCTTGCCACATCCCCGCTGTCGAGTGACCCCTCCAGCCGCGCTCTCCTCCATGGGGCTAGGCCTTGCCGTATCCCCGCTGTCAAGTGACCCCTCCAGCTGCGCTCTCCTCCATGGGGCTAGGCCTTGCCGTATCCCCGCTGTCGAGTAGACCCTGCCGGCCGAGCCCGACCACTGCGGTGAGTCAAACCGTGTAAACAAACGGTCTCTCCTTTACTATCTTTCTAAAGAACCATGTTTTACTGTCTGCTTAAACTCACCACCACGGCTTCGGCCCTGCATCCCCCCTGGTACATGCTACGCGCTGACCAGGTGTGTGTGTTGACCACGCGGTTAGGGTAGGCACTTTGTGTAGCGGCATCCCCGGTGCTGTGGTACTGCGGCGCATGCATAGCCCGTGATATTATCTCGGTGCACAAGTGCTTAGTGTAAGCAGTATACAGTGTCCAGCGCTTCAGTGGTAGTTCACAATAGCGCCGCACGGTACGCGGTGTACGTAGTGCTCCAGTGCTAGTACCTCTACCACATTAGTGCGGTTACGTTACGCGGTGCGCCGTATGCGTGCAGTGTCGTGTAATGCGCACGCCGCCTGGCGCCGCTTGGGACGCTGGGGCAAGCGGTGCACGCGGTGCCCGTTGCGCTCATTGCGTAAGCACTGCTCAACCTAGTGCATAGCCCCCAGTGCTGCGCACGTTACCTGTGAAAACAGGATACTCAGTGCGCACGGGGCTCAGCATACACGTTGCACGCGGTGTACATAGTGCACGGTGCATATGTAAACTGGTTCTACACTAGTGCTCATACGATGCGTGGTACGCGGTGCACTACGTGCCCACGGTACTCGGCGCATGGTGCGCAGTGTTAATACCTTGCTGTAACGCTAGTGAGTGGACACACTACGTTAAAACTTACCATTGTTCAACGTAGTGCGAGCAGTGTCTCAGTGCTAATGCACAAAGGCAAGCCCATATCAGGGTCCCATCCTTGTACGGTCTGCAACGCCATCATCCCACAGGAGGACAAGAATACCCTCTGTGGGCGGTGCTTGGTACAAAGCTAGTGCAAGAGCACACGGTGCTGCACAGGACATGGTGCACGTAGTGCTTACGGTACTCTGTGCGCACGGTGCTCGGTAGGCAGGTGTCTAGTACGTCAGTGCGCATAGCGCCCTCGGGTGCACGAGGTGCCTCGTTGCCCTCTGCCTGTAGACGCTGCTCCACTCCGCTGTAGGCTACGTGCTGCCCCGGTCGTGTGACTGCACATAGTCCAGGCTAGACACCCCTGTCCAGTTACTACGCTGTGTTTACTCTTTTTCTGTGTGACAGCCTACATCGCTTGGCGATTGCAGTCTGCTTAAAACCTTACAGCGCTTGTTTTGTGTTTTCCTCTGCTATTGTAGTTTAAAAAGAAAAAGAGACGCGTGATCCTCCACCGCACCCTGGCTCAGCCATGCTCCGCTGTGGAGTTGACTCTGCTGGACTGCCTCAGCCCGCCCTCTCGGTGCGCTTAAAAAGTTCAGTTCACCCGCGTTGCCGTGATGTCTGCTGTATTACCCTCACAGCTTGCTGTTGTGTGTGTATATTTGTGTTTTTCTTTACTGCCTAGCAGTTCAAAAAGAAAATATAGTATGATATCCACTGGGACCCAGCTCTGCTGCGCCCTGCTGTTGAGTTGCATACGCCGGCTTGTTTCATACTCGGTGAGCTGGAAAAACAAAACTAAATCAGTTACCCATGTTGCCGTGGTGACTGATATTTTTTACCCACACAGCTTGCTGTGGTGTGTGTGTGTATTATTAAGGAGTTAATGATAAATTAGAAATAATAAGTTATAAAACTAAAGGTTTCACCTAAACCATCGTGGTGTTTCCTTGTGTTGAATGGGTGACGGAGTAATGGATTTGCGATAATAACTAAATAAATAAATAAATAAATTCAATTAAGTTTTTTTAAGCGGGGGGTTGACAATCGTTTTTTTTTTTTTTTTTTTCAGGTACTTTTCTGTATATACAACTCCAACATTATTCCATAGAATAGAACTCTCACAAAACAGATAGTTCCTTTTTTTAAACAACTCGACTCACAGCACACAGGCAGCGCCGCAGCAGAGACAGACAGTCCAGCACCGTAACGTCCACAAAACCAACTGTGTTCTCGTTAACCAATGATCCAAATAAACATACAAAAAACATTTTATACAAGCATCATCGCTGAGCTTCTGGGTAGTGTAGTTTTCAAAGTAATCCATTATTTTTTATAGGAGAATGACAAAGCAGAATTCCATTCCCAAAATGCCAATTCTGTTCCCGATGTCTAATTCTGCGATCGTGGAAAATCAGTAGCCCTACAGAAAACATCCGTGGTCTATTCAGGTTCAGTTTAAATCAAGTGGACCCTGTAGTCTACTTCTGGCGTAAATAGCAACTTCATACAACACTGTATTTAATTTAAATATTCTACTGACATGCAGCTGTTCGTACCGTTTCGTGAAGGGTTTGTTATCGGTATTTTTTTTTTTAATAGGGTTTGAGTGCATATTTGTGCAGCCAGCTAAATTTCAGTATGTTACTTTTTTTATATATGTTTTTGGTAATCATGCTGTTTGTTTTGTTCATAAAGTTTATTCAGAATGCTGTCAGGTGATCTGTTGCTGGTGATGGCTTAGAGTCTGCACCCATTTGTTTTATTTTTACAACTTGTGAATGAAACCATAGAGTAGCCTAGAATGCTATATTTACTAAATTCAAGTGATTTTATAAATCTGCTGTTAAACTTTAAGAACAATTTGACTGTGGTTCTGTATCTCTGAAAATGTCTAGCCAAGGCCTAAGTATTTTTTTTTTTTAAGGAACTTGATAAGTTCAGATAAAAATACGTTTGGTCCTGACTACAGTATTTGCGCTAACAGCATGACGGCATGACGAGTATTTTTTTTTTAATTCTATACATGTTATGTTATTTACTCTAGAGCATCAAAGTGCATAGCTATTTGTTTTATGTTAGAAATAAACAAAAAGTATTCATTTGGAAGTTCTTCTGGCTTTTGTGGTTATATGGGTGAGTTTTCGATTTTTGTAAGCCTAATGTAATGTAAATAATCTTTTTAGGCCTAGTATTTGAAATGTTTCGCCATTATTTATAGCTGCTCTCGCGCCTAAGTGTACATAGTCGTTCACCTTCTATCATTGACTGACACGGTTTGTATTATTTATTTACTTTGTACAGTACAATATGATGCTTTGGTACGCCTGTGAAAAGCTTGAAATGTTAGCTACGATCAGTCGTTCCGTGTGCATTCTGGGAGCTGTAGTTCAAAACTGGAGAGCGTTCCAAAGTGATTGTATTGTGTGCGTACCTAAATTCAACGGTACTGTTGAGCGTTGACTCAACAAAAATGTCACTATTGTCACAACACTTCCTGGTACTTAGGAACGTTTTGTTGCATTCCTAAACTAAACGGTAAAATTTAAAATGAACGATTCTGCGTATCAGCCTGCAGCTTCAGAATCTAAAAAGAATAATACAAAATCTTAAATACAAATTTGTATTAAATATGTTACATTACTTCGTAATAGAGAAAAGTGTAAAGTATTGCATGTAGGCAATAAAAATGTGCATTATAAATATCATATGGGAGATACTGAAATTGAAGAAGGGAACTATGAAAAAGACCTAGGAGTTTATGTTGACTCAGAAATGTCTTCATCTAGACAAAGTGGGGAAGCTATAAAAAAGGCCAACAAGTTGCTCGGTTATATTGTGAGAAGTGTTGAATTTAAATCAAGGGAAGTAATGTTAAAACTTTATAATGCATTAGTAAGACCTCACCTAGAATATTGTGTTCAGTTCTGGTCACCTCGTTACAAAAACGATATTGCTGCTCTAGAAAGAGTGCTAAGAAGAGCAACCAGAATTATCCCGGGTTTAAAAGGCATGTCGTATGCAGACAGGCTAAAAGAATTGAATCTATTCAGTCTTGAACAAAGAAGACTACGCGGCGATCTGATTCAAACATTCAAAATCCTAAAAGGTATAGACAATGTCGACCCAGGGGACTTTTTTGACCTGAAAAAAGAAACAAGGACCAGGGATCACAAATGGATATTAGATAAAGGGGCATTCAGAACAGAAAATAGGAGTCACTTTTTTACACAGAGAATTGTGAGGGTCTGGAACCAACTCCCCAGTAATGTTGTTGAAGCTGACACCCTGGGATCCTTCAAGAAGCTGCTTGATGAGATTTTAGGATCAATAAGCTACTAACAACCAAACGAGCAAGATGGGCTGAATGGCCTCCTCTCGTTTGTAAACTTTCTTATGTTCTTATGTTCTAATGTTCTTCTTATGTTCTTATGACTGTTTCTATGGTAAACTGTTTTAAACCTCTGTCTTTTAATGTTTCTATAACATCAATGTCAATCTGATGTAGTTTATGTGTGATCGCAGAGATTTATTTATATATTAAATGATTTTACACATCAAAATGTTGTCAATCTTTAATCAAAATTAAAATGTTTCAGTAATATAATCTGACATGCTGCATCCATCATATTAGTATGACAAGGTCGTATTTTTACATTTTAATATTAGTACAGCTGTAACTTTACTACAGTTTAGACGTGGCAAAACGTAGGCCTACACTGAGAGTTAAAAAAAAAATAATAGTATATACAGTACCTTGATTTGTCTGCATGTCTTAAGCATTAACATTTGTTGTTACACATACAATTATGTTTATTTAAAAAAGGTCCTGGGTTTAGGGTTGTGGTTTTTAAATTGGGATAGGGTGAAGAAAATTAACCACAAATAGCCAGGCGAAAGTTTTTTTTAGTATGGAATTGTGTCGTATATTCAGGTTGGGAATTAAAAAAAAATCTCTCATGTTGTTTGCACACAATACATTAACATAAATGCCATATTCTTTGTAAATGTGACAATTGTATTCCTTGCAGTAATATATAGTATTACAAAGGGATAAGATTTGTACTATGAAAAAAAAGGACCCTGTCAAATCCTCTTGATAGGACAATTACAGAAATGAAAAATGTATGCCATGGTAGATATGATTGCTCATTATGTCTTACATGGTTGTTGCACTGCAGGAATTTATCATTTTGGTATCTTGGTTGGTATTGAACTACACGTATTTACCACGGTTTAGCAAAGACATTAACTCTTTAGTTTTTAACTTATTAATGTACTGTTTCTTCCTAAACTTGTAATTAAAATACATGCATAACGATATCCAGTCTCCTGTTTGTTTTCTGTCCTAATTATACAAAGTACTGTATGTAAAAATAAATGAAACAACAAAGCGCATAATACTAAATAATAATAATAATACTAAAGCAATTTTTCAAGTACATCATCATCATCGCAGCAGGGAGCTCAATTTTTTCCATGACTGAAACTCATGCTTTAACTTTTGGACAATTGCTTGCATACCTGCTGTCCATACTGTAGTGCTTCCCAAAACAAGAACACCTCCAGAAATGCAAAACAATGTTAAATATGAAACACTTTTACATTTCGTATTTGTCATACGTGCCAACAGTCCCGATTTCCTAGCAAATGCGTCCCGATGCATAGGAAGAAAGTCCCGATATTTGATACTGATCAGTGATCACTAACTCATATAAAGGTAAGAACCCTTCATTATGTCTATTTTCACTGTCATGATAGTCGTGTCGTGTTGATTTGGGGGTGGGGGTGGGGGTGGGGGTGGGGATACGTCTATCATATGATAATGAGTATTTTTTGCGTATGACTCCTCCCATGTATATGATGCGTATGCCCCCCCTCCCTTATGTAGAGTCACACTGTCGAATATATCCGATCTATTCATTTTAAATGATTTATTTAATATACCAAGTACTGTATGTAAAAATAAATGAAAGAACAAATATAAAATAATAATGCTGTATAAGCAACGTTTTTCAAGTACATCGTGTGATTGATTTGCACCGTGGCCTAGTTTGTAATCGCAGCATGGAGCTTAATTTTTTCCATGACTGAAACTCATACTTAACTTTTGGACAATCGCTCGCATACCTGCTGTCCATACTGTAGTGCTTCCCAAAACAAAAACACCTCCAGAAATGCAAAATAACGTCAATACGAAACACATTTTGCTAGTTAACGTTTGTTACATCTTATCTACTAATTGATATAAATTATACTTACAAAATTAATTTTAAATTATTTATTGTTCATTAATATATCCGATCTACTTATTTCCTGGCTCGATCTACATATTTCCTAGCCTAGGCTTGTTTACATTAGAAACAATGGAACCTCCCCTTTAAATTCTAGAGCTTGATCAACTTATTTCCTGATCAACTTATTTCCTGGGACACCTGGACCAGTTTTGAATGTGTCCTTGTTAACATTCCAATCCAGTGCTGCCTGCAGTGCTGAAATTCAGGACACAGCTGCATGTCAGTATTCAAACAATAATGTCACCGGTACGTGCTTTATAACAACTTTCAAATGTCTGAAATAATTTCAAAATTTCTATTGTTGTTTTGATTTCAAGAAATGCCAGTTTACCAATCTGCCTGCGTCTGGCTTATCCAAACAGCCTGTAGCCCCTTCATTAAAACCGGTATAGGTGGGAAACAACAGAGAGGATGTAAACTGACAGACTGAGCTCAAGGTTCTATCTAAAGACGGTTGCAAAGAGGCATAAACAGGGTGCGAAATTAATCCGTCGGTTGAAAATTAAAGTAAAGCTCTGACAGGTAAAATAATCCCTGAATTAATTTAATATAAAAATGTCCACATTGTATTGCTATTTATTTTAAATATTTACTGGTGGTTTCACGGGGCATGAGCTGGGGGGGTGTAAGGATAGGGCAGAAGAAACAGAGAGGAGCAGTTAGTAGGATAGAAAGTGGTCACTGACTGAGGGCGACGATGCCGACACATCCCAGGGGCAGAGGACCCAGTGACCGAAAAAGGATAGAAAAGTGGTCACTGACTGAGGGCGACGATGCCGACACATCCCAGGGGCAGAGGACCCAGCGACCGAAAAAGGATAGAAAAGTGGTCACTGACTGAGGGCGACGATGCCGACACATCCCAGGGGCAGAGGACCCAGCGACCGAAAACACATACGACTCAGGAAGCTGCCCCTCGAGAGGAAGTCGGTCCCGGAAGACCGGGACACGAAAGGAGCTGAGAGAGAGGTACCCAGCATCTGAGACTTCTGTAAAGGGGCGCTCGTTAAACCCGAGACTTCACGCTGCCTGGGACCTGAAATAAGGACAAACCATAGAGGTTAGTATGGGACTCGAGCATGCATGGCCATGTCCCGAAAGAAAGGCAGAATAGAACAGAGCCTCGAGTGAGGTAAGATAAGCGCAGGAGCTGCGACAGGAAAGAGTATGGCCGGGGGTCCGCTCTGACTCACATGGTGAGAAACCCCCTGAAGGTAAAGGAGGAGGATGCCTAGCCCTGAGGTCGGGGACCCCCAGCACCTCATGAAATCTCCCACACCGTGAGACAAACCAAAGACAGCACATGCCAACGCATAACATAAACAAAAGACCAGAAGGACAAACGGGACCAACAGAGGGATTATTAGTAATTTGTTAGTAGGATGTGACTATGTGTATACCTGCCGCTCAGTGGAGAGGAAAAAACCCCTTGAGGCTGATTAGGGGAAAACCTCTGGTGGCCCCGGCGGACAGGAAGCCCCCACTCTGGGCATACTAGCAATTTTAAAAATGAGCAGCAACTATATGAGAGGAGGATGAATGAATGAAAGAATCCACCGCAGAAGAGGACCAGCTCCCCACATTCATGATCTGGCTGTGATTGATGTTGGCCCTCACGGGAGATTGGCTGTGCCTACAAAATGATGGGGGGGGGGGGAGGCCCGCTCTGGAGGCGAGGGTAGAGAGGTGAGTTGAGAACCAGTGACGAGTGATTCTAGGAGCGAGGGAAATCAATGAACAGGGTCCGAGGAAGGGGTAGAGTAGAGGAGGGAAGCCTGCTCTGGAGGGTGGAGAGGTGGGTTGAGAACCAGTGACGAGTGATGATAGGAGCGAGAGGAATCAATGAACTGAGGGTCCTGGGGGGGGGGGTAGAGTCAAGGAGGGAGGCCTGCTCTGGAGGGTGGAGAGGTGGGTTGAGAACCAGTGGCAGATAGGGGACTCTACTTGACAACTGAATGAACTGACCACGCTGAAATTGATCCATCTTGGAGGTACACAACCGAATGATGAAGTAAACTAGAAGCAGAAGAAACTGAATTCTGAGCTTCTGAGGAGACCGAAGGCGGCTAGGATGCAGATGATCTCCATAGGTAGATCCTTGTAGGGGGAGAAGTGGCCTTTCCAAAGAGTAGAATGAGCAAATGGAGAATGTCCATTGATGTAGACAGGCAGGAAGGTGAGGCAGAAGGGAAAGCTCTTAAGAATCCCACGGAGGGTCAGGTGAACTGCTGGTATGGAGAGAATGGGGGGAGAGAGAATCCCTAGTGTGGACGATGAAAGCCAGGATCTGGTTTAATTGAAGGAATAGGATGAATCCGATTCTGGGCACAGAAGGTTGAAAACACTGACCAAGCTGTAGAATATGAAGCTCTTGAAGAAGGGGTGAGCGCTGCAGACATGAAATGCTGAGCAGATTGAAGGAGGTTACTGAGAGTAGGATTCAGTCAGATAGCAGCTGGTGAAGCTGGGGAGTTGGAGGGGGGTTGGGGAAGCAGACGGGACCAACTGACGGAACCTGGATACCGAAACTAGAGGCAGAAGGGGAGCTGGAACTGAGGGCTGAGGTGGCAGCTGGAACTGGACGAACATGTGTAACAGACTGCTGGGGAAGCTCAGCACCCTTTGCACTCCATTTTCTGGAAACAAGGGCAGAGATGAGATGTCGACCATCCTATGTGTTAGTTAATACAGGATTCGGTGGGTTGAACTCATCCCCACTAGTTGTGAAAGCACAGCAACAGGAAGTCAGAAGATTGCTGTACTGAGGCACAGAGCACGCAGTGCCTGATGAAGCTGCCTGGTCACCATGGCAACTTACCACTCCCTGCAGTCACTCAGTGAGGGCGCTGCCATGGTAACCATGGTCCATGCGATGCCGGTGGAAAAGTTGCAGTACAGCAGTGTCGTTGGAGCATGCTGTGACCAGTCAAATCACGAGCCGCCACTGGTTGAAATGGAGTTTGTAATGGGCTGGATACGTCTTTAAGACGTTGAACATACCTGATGGAGGTCCAGGACAGGATCTTCTGATGGAACAGTAAATTGTGCTGGCTCTGTGGGAACGGGGGAGGGGTGTCTGATTGCAGACAAGGAGTAAAGAGAGATTCCACAGACAAAGCTTCGTGGTGGATTTATAGAGCTAAAGTAAGGCAATCACTGACAAAGGGAATGTCGATGTCTTGTTGAAGGAGCTTGAAAGTTTAGCGGAGGACCAGTCTTTCTGATAAAGTTATAGACAAGTTGAGTAATGAAGCTGCGCTTTGGACGGCGCTGTTGCAGAGGTAGAGACTGGATGGAGCAGGAAAGACTAACGTTGGAGCTCTTGAAAGCAAAAAGAGAAGCTGAACTAAAGAAGGATCACCTGAGCAGGTAGGAAAAATGATTGATAATATCTTGGCAGCGCTGTGCAGAGAAATGACCAGCAGTGAGCGAGGCAACAAAGTTTAGATATTAGCGGTGAAGCACAAAATTACAGCGTCTGAGTATTTGCTACAAAACGAAATACTAGACAGCAAAGGTGCAAGTGATCAGGGCTTAAATAGAAAATAGATACTAATTAACAGGAAATTAGAAGCCCCCAGCTCCACGCCCGCAGAACCACGCAAGCTAACATATAAATAGAATATTGAATGATCGTTCCTGTTATACATTTTTTATTCCCCTTAGGAGTATGTCCTTACATAAGTTGGGCTTGTGATTTACTGGGACATCCTCCTGTTTTGAATAAAAACCATATACCACCAACTATCATGCAGTACTCTCTCAATATTCAGTGGTGTGCAAATCTATTACAACACCACATTGCTTATATATATATATATTATTATTATTATTATTTATTTCTTAGCAGACGCCCTTATCCAGGGCGACTTACAATCGTAAGCAAATACATTTCAAGTGTTATATAGTGCAGTGAAAAAGTATTTGCCCCCTGTCTGATTTTCTGCATTTTTGCACATTTTTCACATTGTATTAGGTCAGATTTTTTTGTGGGTTGTAGTAGTATATAGAGGGAGCCTGAGAGAAAAAATGACACCAAAATCAAACATGCAATCTTCAGGTGTGAAAAAGTTATTGCCCCCCCCCCCCCCCAGTTAACTCAACCCAATTAAAGGGATAATTAGGGTCAGCTGTTTGAGTACTTTGGTTAACAACCAGGCCTGATTTGGGCCAGCCCTGCCCAATATAAATCTGACTAAATTTGGCCCTTACCACCAGAGTGAAGTTGTCAGCACACAGGTTCTAGAGGCACATCATGCAACGAACAAAAGAAATTACTGAAGACCTCCGGAAAAAAAGTTGTTGATGCGTATCAGTCTGGAAAGGGTTACAAAGCCATTTCTAAGGCTCTGGGGCTCCACCGAACCACAGTCGGAGCCATATTGTCCAAATAGAGAAAGTTTGGGACAGTAGTGAATCTTCCCAGGAGTGGCCGTCCTGCCAAAATCTCTCCAAGAGCAAGACTTAAAATCGTCCAGGAAGTCACAAAGAACCCTAGAACAACATCCAGGGATCTGCAGGCCCCTCTTGCCTCGGCTAAGGTCAGTGTTCATGACTCCACCATCAGAAAGACACTGGGCAAAAATGGGATTCATGGCAGAGTAGCAAGGCGGAAACCATTGCTCACTAAGAAGAACATGCATGCTCGTCTCAAGTTTCCCAAAAAGCACCTGGATGATCCTCAAGAATTCTGGAACAATGTTCTATGGACAGATGAGTCAAAAGTGGAATTTTTTGGCCGACATGGGCCCCGTTATGTCTGGCGAAAACCAAACACTGCATTCCACAGTAAGAACCTCATACCAACGGTCAAGCATGGTGGTGGTAGTGTCATGGTTTGGGATGCTTTGCTGCATCAGGACCTGGACGCCTTGCATCATTGAAGGAACCATGAATTCTGCTCTGTATCAGAGAATTCTACAGGAGAATGTCAGGCCATCCGTCCATGAGCTGAAGCTGAAGCGCAGCTGGGTCATGCAGCAAGACAATGATCCGAAACACACAAGCAAGTCTACATCAGAATGGTTGAAGAACAAGAAATTTAAAGTTTTGGAATGGCCTAGTCAAAGTCCAGACCTAAACCCCATTGAGATGTTGTGGCAGGACTTGAAACAAGCAGTTTATGCTCGAAAACCCACAGAGTTGAAGCAGTTCTGCATGGAGGAGTGGGCCAAAATTCCTCCACGGCGCTGTGAGAGACTAATCAATAACTACAGGAAGCGTTTGGTTGCAGTTATTGCTGCTAAAGGTGGCGTAACCAGTTATTGAGTCTAAGGGGCGATTACTTTTTTTCACACGGGGCATTGGGTGTTGCATAACTTTCTTTAATAAATAAATGAAATATGTATCAAATTCTTGTGTTATTTGTTCACTCAGGGTCCCTTTTATCTAATATTAGGTTTTGGTTGAAGATCTGATAACATTCAGTGTCAAAAATATGCAAAAATGCAGAAAATTAGACAGGGGGCAAATACTTTTTCATGGCACTGTATACAGACGTGCTCAAATTTGTTGGTACCCCTCCACAAAAAACGAAGAATGCACAATTTTCTCTGAAATAACTTGAAACTGACAAAAGTAATTGGCATCCACCATTGTTTATTCCATATTTAATAGAAATCAGACTTTGCTTTTCATTTTTTATTCAACATAATATTGTAAATAATAAAACAAATGAAAATGGCATGGAAAAAAAATGATGGGACCGCTTAACCTAATATTTTGTTGCACAACCTTTAGAGGCAATCACTGCAATCAAACGTTTTCTGTAGCTCTCAATGAGACTTCTGCACCTGTTAACAGGTAGTTTGGCCCCTCTTCCTGAGCAAACTGCTCCAGCTGTCTCAGGTTTGATGGGTGCCTTCTCCAGACTGCAAGTTTCAGCTCTTTCCATAGATGTTCGATAGGATTCAGATCAGGACTCATAGAAGGCCACTTCAGAATAGTCCAATGTTTTGTTCTTATCCATTCTTGGGTGCTTTTAGCTGTGTGTTTTGGGTCATTATCCTGTTGGAGGACCCATGACCTGCGACTGAGACAGAGCTTTCTGACACTGGGCAGTACGTTTTAGCTCCAGAATGCCTTGATAGTCTTGAGATTTCATTGTGCCCTGCACAGATTCAAGGCACCCTGTGCCAGGCGCAGCAAAGCAGCCCCAAAACATAACCGAGCCTCCTCCATGTTTCACTGTAGGTATGGTGTTCTTTTCTTTGAAAGCTTCATTTTTTCATCTGTGAACATAAAGCTGATGTGACTTATCAAAAAGCTCCAGTTTTGACTCATCTGTCCAAAGGACATTCTCCCAGAAGGATTGTGGCTTGTCAATATGCATTTTAGCAAATTCCAGTCTGGCTTTTTTATGTTTTTCTTTCAAAAGTGGAGTCCTCCTGGGTCTTCTTCCATGGAGCCCACTTTCGCTCAAAAAGCGACGGATGGTGCGATCAGAAACTGACGTACCTTCACCTTGGAGTTCAGCTTGTATCTCTTTGGCAGTTATCCTTGGTTTTTTTCTACCATTCACACTATCCTTCTGTTCAATCTGGGGTCGATTTTCCTCTTGCGGACGCGCCCAGGGAGGTTGGCTACAGTTCCATGGACCTTAAACTTCTTAATAATATTTGCAACTGTTGTCACAGGAACATCAAGCTGCTTGGAGATGGTCTTGTAGCCTTTACCTTTACCATGCTTGTCTATTATTTTCTTTCTGATCTCCTCAGACAACTCTCTCCTTTGCTTTCTCTGGTCCATGTTCAGTGTGGTGCACACAATGATACCAAACAGCACAGTGACTACTTTTCTCCATTTAAATAGGCTGAATGACTGATTACAAGATTGAGATATGTGTGATACTAATTAAAGAAACTAATTAGTTTGAAATATCACTATAATCCAATTATTTATTATCTTTTCTAAGGGGTACCAACAAATGTGTCCAAGCCATTTTAGAATATCTTTGTAGAATTAGCAATAATTCATCTCTTTTCACAGCTTCTTTGCTTTATTCTATGACATACCAAAGGCATGCAAGTATACATGATAAAACAGCTTTTAATTTCATCACTTTTCAGGAGGAATGGAGCATTATTTCAATGAGCTGTAAGGGTACCAACAAATTTGAGCACGTCTGTATATATATATATATATATATATGTGTGTGTGTGTGTGTGTGTGTGTGATGTGTGTGTGTGGGTGTGGGTGAGTGTGTGTGTGTGTGTGTGTGTGTGTGTGTGTGTGTGTGGGTGTGTGTGTGTGTGTGTGTGGGTGTGTGTGTGTGTGGTGTGGGTGTGTGTAGGTGTGTGTGTGTGTGTGTGATGTGTGTGTGTGTGTGTGTGTGTGTGTGTGTGTGTGGTGTGTGTGTGTGTGTGTGTGTGTGTGTGTGTGTGTGTGGTGTAAGGTGTGTGTGAGGTGTAGGTGTGTGTGAGTGTGTGTGTGTGTGTGTGTGTGTGTGTGTGTGTGTGTGTGTGTGTGTGTGTGTGTGTGTGTGTGTGTGTGTGTGTGTGGGTGTGTGTGAGTGTGTGTGTGTGTGTGTGTGTGTGTGTGTGTGTGTGTGTGTGTGTGTGTGTGTGTGTGAGTGTGTGTGAGTGTGTGTGTATAGTGTGTGTGCGTGTGTGCGTGTGCGTGTGTCTACAATAAAGCCCGACAGGGTGTCTGTATACATCAAACATATCATAGAAGGGAGGCATGCCTTGATTTAGTCTTTTCAAATAATGAAGACAGAATAACTAAAACAGAGGTCAGAGAACCATTGGCACACTCAGACCACAACATGGTCTCATTTGAAGTATTTTTTAAAACCCCAAAAGTAATGACTAAAGCTAAGGTTTACAATTTTAGAAAAGCAAACTATGAAGGTATGAAACAGAGACTAACAGAAGTAGATTGGAGTAAAATAGAGAAAACATCCACAGAAAAAGGATGGCTGTTTTTTAAAAATGTAGTACTAGAGGTGCAAAACAATTACATCCCAAAAGTAGACAAAATCTAAAACAAAATGGCCAAAATGGTTTAATAGATCAATTAAAAAAAAGTTCAGCGAAAAAAGGCACTTTACAGAGCGTTTAAAAAGGACCAAAAACAAACAAAGTACACAGAAAGAGTACTTGGAACTGCAAACACAAGTCAAAAAGAAAGTTAGAAAGGCCAAGAGAGAGCTAGAAATCAATATTGCTAAGGGGGCTAAAAACAATTCCAAAATGTTTTTCCAATATTATAACAGCAAGAGAACATTCAAAGAGGAGGTTAAATGTCTAAGAGACACAAATGGCAAAATCATAGATGAAGAAAAAAATATAGCAGGTCAGGTCAGAAGCAGGAAGGAAACACACCAGTACTGCAGATCAAAGGAAATGACGCGGTGCATCGTTTTATTTTTAAATAACAAAAATAAATAAAAGGTTTAAACAAAAAACACTTGCTCACAGAGCGAAATAAAAAGGTTAAACAGAACAAAATCACGAGCACAAACAACACGATCAGGCTGGGCAATAGCCTTCACTGATCCTTTACATTTTTCTTTTAGTTTCGTTTTTGCTCTCTCTCCGCTCCTCTCATACACTCTCATCTTCTGCACGAGGTTTTTAAACTACCCATCCACGCTACTAAACAAAACAAATCGGCTATGCCGTTGTATTTATAAACAAAACAATAACAAAACATACGGCGCTTCACTGACAAATATAAAAAACAATAACAGGGCGGTACGCCGTCACAAATACAATAAATAAATCATAACAAACAAATACAAAATAACACAGGGGCAGAGGGGGAAACCCCGTTCTAAAAATAAATAAACAAATCAATGTACAGGCTCTCTACCGCTCTGCTACACAAATATATTAAATGATTACTTTTCACAGGTTTTTACAAAGGAGGACACGGACAACATGCCCCACATGTCGACCTGTTCCTATCCAGTTTTAAATAACTTTCTCATAACATTTTTGATATTGTGTACACTGCCTTTGAAAAGATACACCAGAGGGTGGAGTTGAGACGACACTGAGTTATTATTTTTGTTCCAGTCACTGACAGTGCAGACACACTGTTGAGCACAACAGACCGGAGGAATAAAAATACATTCAACGATGTCTCGGATTTCAGTAATTTTTCAAGGTCTGTGTCAGAGAAGGGTGGCTAATGTGCAGAACAGTCTTTTTGTGTTTCTGTGTTTACAAACCGCTAAAAATACATTATTTGAAGTCACAAAGTCGGGGTGAGTGAGTATAAAGACAGCAATTTTTTTTTTTGCTATATTTTCTTTTTTTGCTGTCTTTCTGTTCATGTAATTGTTCTTCATCCAAATCGACATGTCTACTTACTAATTTGAGATTTTTTGCAGGTAATTGGTCACTCAGTTTCATAGTTACTGTGTACATCTGTAACTGTAAAAGCAAGATGGCTACCGATACTTTAAATTCTGTGAGGCAGTGCAGTGATTTAGAATATGTGACAAGGCTCTAACTGTCCGTGTCCATCCAATATACGGACAGCTGGAACATTGCTCGACCAATCACATTGCTTGTTTTACATTCCAGCCTGTATTATAAATATATGAGATTCCACAGACACCTTCTATTACTCCAGCACAATTTTACCAACTACACCTATTAAGGCTACTATGGGGGCTTTTTCTTTGATTACCTTATAGAAACTAAGGTAACTTGAGCTAGTTCAACATATGAGCGCTACTACATGCTCTCTTGATCCTATTCCTACAAAACTATTAAAAGATGTTCTTGGTGTTTATTAATACACACATTTTAAACATTATAAATGGTTTACTTTCCTCTAGTATAGTTCCCTTAGCACTTAAGGCAGCTGTGGTAAAGCCTATGCTTAAGAAACACAATTTGTACCCTAAAGTCCTCAATAACTATATGCCAATCTCCAACCTACCATTCTTAGATAAGGTTCTAGAGAGAGTTGTTGCAATTCAATTACAAAAACTCTTAATGGTTTTCGTGCTGCACATAGCACTGAGGCGGCCCTTGTCAGAGTTGTTAATGATCTGCTGATAAGGTCTGACTCGGGCTTTCCATCGGTTTTAATTCTTCTAGATCTAAGTGCTGCTTTTGATACTGTAGACCATTCCATCCTACTGAATCGTCTTGAAAGCACAGTGGGACTGTCTGGCCTTGTCCTGTCCTGGTTCAAATCTTATCTTTCTGATAGGTTTCAGTTTGTCTCTATTGGGGAGTGTGGCAAAGTGGTTTCAGTGCGCAGGTGTAGAGGTGATGCCGTGCTCAAGACAATGACAAACAACAAAGTACTGGTGAAATGGAGGTTTATTTTTATAACCCAAAGTCTGATGACAAAACAGTAAACAATAATGATAACAGACAATACACAATGGGTTGCTGTAACAGGGCGAGGAGCCCTGTGCAGTTATTATTTGTTTATTTTGAGAACGGGGTCTCCCCCTCCGCCTGTGTTGTATTTATTATCGTTATGATTTATTTATTATGTGTAGGACGGCGAAGCGCCGTGGGTTTTGTTATTGTTTATTTGTATTTATTTATGTATATATTTGACGGCATAGCCGAATGTTTGTTTTTGTTTCGTAGCGTGGATGGGTAGTCCCATCCACAGTAATTATGAAAACCGGAGCTGTCGTCGTGGGCCAGCACTACCCGGAACAACACTACACCACTGTCACTTAATAAGTTGTTATGACCCACCACGAGCACTACTGCACGTACCCAGACTGGTGACCGTGTCCAGTATTATTGTGGGGCAGATAACGTGTGTTTATTATTTGGGCTGCAACCCGTTTATTATTGTTACCTCCGTGCTTTACACATTGGTGTGTATTGCCAGAGGTTATTGTTTGGTCACCAGACCGAGATTAAAAATTAAATACCTTTTTTTTCCCAAACAGATTACAGTTTCTGGTTGTGATTATTCCTGCACTGCATCACCTCTGCACTTGTTCTCACTCAGCAGCCACTTTGCCACAAATGTTTATATACAATGACCCCCCCAGAGAGAACTGAAAACCTTGGGAAATTGTCTAAATAGGCAAATTTCATTGTCTAGTTGAATTGACGATTTTAATTTTAATTGGTTACACATGTAATTAATTTAATATTAAACTAATTGTTCTGTAACTTAATGCATTTCCTTATTTTATTTATCTGTATGGCTTTATACTGAAGTTTTAACATGTTCACTGAGTTTAAGAATTTAATGTTAAAATATAAGTAACATAATTTGCAGAGTTAGTGTGACACCTCGAAAAAATGCTCTGAGACGATAAAATACCTTGTAGAACACGCGTGGTTGTACAGTAGTTTAAAGTAACATTGCAGTTTAAACGGAAGGCTCTTTTTTAATGTCTACCAGTGACAGAGAGCAAATAAATCCTAGTCAACAATCTCCCTCCCGACCTGTGAGGGCTCGGTATAACGGGAACAGTGTGCCCCAGACTGGATGGTTTGGCAGTTCATTCTAGGGTCATTCAGAAGCCAGCCATCCAGGAAGGGGGCGGAGTCACCCTAATGCAGTATGTGATGTGTCAGCCATGGATTGGAGGATATGTGATTGAACTAGCTATCGCAGGGGGCGTGACTAAGGGTATTTCAGGGGATGTGATGATGCAATCTGTTCCTTTTGTTATGGTTATCGTAAGGACCAGTAAAGTAAACGGAGTGTTGAAACGTGAGTGTTAAGTGTTTTGTTTGTTTATCATACTAACTGTCTGTATTTGTCATTGTTAGACGGCTAACACGAACCGGGAGCTGTCGCTACAAGCCAGCACCAAGCCCGGACTACACTGCACCACTGTTTTACTAGTATTATCCTGCACTGCACCAGCACTAAGAGCACTCACTATTGGGAGAAGTGACCGTGTCTGTGTTGTGTGTTATGGTTGTTGTCGGGACTGAACCCTGTGGTTCATATGCTGGTGATACACTTCACTGTGTAGAGCCAATACTATTATTTAATGGTTTCAAACTGTGAACAGCATTAAAAGAACTGTTTGAACCATGGACTTTTTGTCTGTCATTGTTTGGAGCACTTGCATCACCTGTACATCTGCGCACTGCAAACCACTCGTTCACACTACCCCATTATCATTGTACAGTATTTATCAAGATTACTCATGACTTCAAGGTAATGTTGCATTTTACCCCCTGAAAATATATTTTACTCTCAGTGTTAAAATTAGAGGGTACGTTGCTCCCAGACCCAAACCCTTATCTGGAGCGCTACTTGAGGTGTTCTAATACATTTGCACACTGCTGTATACTTGTACATAGAGAGACATTTCATAGTTGAATTAATAAAAAAAAAAAATCATAACATCAAATCAGGGTGGTGGGATCTGTGAACCGAGAATGAGAATGATTAAATATCGAAAGGTTACGAACTGGCAAATTTAATTAAATAAGAAATGTAATTGATCTAATTTAATTACAGCAGAGGGGCATGAGCATTCTTAAGGAGATGACAGGGGAGAAGAGAGAAGAAAGAGGAGAGGGGAGAAGAGAGAGGAAAAGAGAGGAGAGTGGAGAGCAAAGAGAGAGGGGAGAGGAGAAAGGAAAAGAGAAGAGGAGAGATGAGAGGAGAGAGGATAGAAGAGGGGGAGAGAGAAGAGAGGAAAATAGGAGAGAGAGGGGACAGAGGGGAAGAGAGGAAATTGAGGAGAAGGGGAGAGAGGAGGAGAGGAGGGGTGCAGAGGAGAATGGAGAAGAGAGGAGAGAAGAGAGGGAGAGGGGAGGAGAGAGGAAAAGAGGAGAGGCAGGGAGAGAGGTGAGGGGAGCAGAGAGGAGAGAGGTGAGAAGGGAGGAGAGAAGAAAGGAGAGAGGAAGGGGGAGAGACGGATGGGGAGTGAGGAGGTAGAGAGAGGAGAGGAGGGGGGTTTAGAGATATTGGCCCTGAATATCAAAGCTTTTCCGACTGTCGGGGAGGACTTTTGTTGCAGGGTTTTAACTTTCGGACTGTTTTTTGTATTGTGAGCTAAAATCTAAAAAGACCAAGAAGGATGAGAACAGTCGCAAAACCCCAATTCCAACAGTATGAGGAATCTTATGCAAATTAAGTGGGTACCTAATTATTATTATTATTATTTATTTCTTAGCAGACACCCTTATCCAGGGCGACTTACATATGTTACAAGACATCACATTATACACATATCACATTATTTTTACATACAGTTACCCATTTATACAGTTGGGTTTTTACTGGAGCAATCTAGGTAAAGTACTTTGCTCAAGGGTACAACTGCAGTGTCCCCCACCTGGGATTGAACCCACGACACTCCGGTCAAGAGTCCAGAGCCCTAACCACTACTCCACACTGCTGCCTAATTAACATACATCCCGTGCAAAAATCAAAAGGGTTGAAGTGGTCAGATTGAGTATTTTCCGCCTGGTTTCAAAGAGTCCTAAGGGGGTGGGAACATATTTCAAACAGGCTCAATGCTAAAATAAACCACCTGTTTGGACCTTACGAAGAGCAAGTGCTACAAAGATATTGAACCCAGAAGGCTATGATATTGTATTATGTGGCAACGTTAAAGAGTATTTAGAGTCAAGCACCCTGAGAGTCATTCATTGCCAGTATTACTCACCACCCTGTTACTCTTTGCCACCGGTGATTTCCTATTGTATAGTCATGTGTTATTCATTTTCATAAAGTGCAACCGGGTATGGAGGATATTTTATGCCAAAATGAAAAATAAATAAATAAACTCCAGTAATACATACATGAATAAATAAACACATATAGAAATAAATACATGTCTATATATTTAATTACTTATTGTAACAAAGTAGGGGTGCCTTGCTACAATTCGGGACCTTCTTGATTGTAAAAGAAACATTTACTGGACCACAGAGGTTATTTAAACAGGACAGGGCCTGTATATTAATTCATAAACCCCAAACAAAACAAACAAAAGCCTAACTCCTCAAAGGAGTACTAACTAAACACACAGGAACACCCTGACTACAAGTGGGACAGCTAGGCCGTTTCCCCACCAAACAATAAACAAAAACCACACAAGTTTAATACAGCACACTTTTACCTCACGACTGCCAGGAAGCAGAGCACTCCTTTCTGCCTCCTTCTCCTCAGCAGCTCTGAGCAAACTGACTGCCTCTCTTAAATACCCTGCACCTGGTTCTAATTTAACAATGGCTACCAGGTGCAGGGGATAATTAATAATAAAACAATTAACAAAACCCTTCCCCAATTAACAAAACTACACATTTTACTGCGGGGAGGATTTCAACCCCCTCCCCGCTGTGCTACACAATCTATTTATATATTTATTTATTTATGTATTCATTAACCAGGTACATGAAAAAATAATTTAATTAATACAGAACATACATTTAAAAAATTAGCTACATTAAAATTAGCTCTCTAACTTCCTTTTTTTCTCTTTGCCCTGATGCTCTTGTTATGATGTTCTATTAAATGTATGTTCTCTTGTTTCTCCATATCTCCTGAAACACATGTCTGTTTTGTTTTTCTCCACCTTTATTACTTTTCAATCCCACCTGTCCATTTAAATACTGAATAGTTATTCCGCCACCTGTTTGTAAATTGCACCCATTCCAACTGTTGGAAAACAGCAGAAAAGTGTTTTATTTTTTGATGGAACAGAGTCGGGTTAAAACAGACAGAGACAGCGAGTTTCAGACTGCTGGAAGAAACTTAATATTCAGGGCCAATGAATCACAATAATGTGATAATTTGTCTGCTCAACCTGTAACTGCATTAACACTGGAGTTAATTACTTTCAAGCTTTCAATTGCGAGAAAACATTCAGCGCATTTTAATTGCTAATTACACTCTGGTGTGCAGAAATTAATAACTGATACAGGAAAGGGGGGTCGACTGGACACTTCTATTAGTTTAGTGAGGAGACAGACAGCAGTCTTGTACCATAAGAGACAGGGAAAGGGTGAGGGAGGGAAGGAGAGGGAGAGAGAGAGACATTCTGTTTAAAAATGTCAGGTTTTGACCTTCAGACTGTTGGTAAAATCTTTTGCCCTATGGGGGGCAATAATATAAAACAACTGTGAGTGTGACCTAGATCTGTCAATCTCTCTAAGAAAGAGAGGAGAGAGGAGAGAGACAGACAGACAGGTTCACTCCTTCCTCTCCTCACCGCAATGTTTTCCTCCCCATGTCCTCCTCTGTGATTCCACAGTAAGTCAGGGTTTCGTTCCAGATGGGATTCAGACTGTTCCTCACTGTCCGAGTCTTCAACTTGTTTGCCTGGAAGAGAGGAAACAAGCAGTAGAGTAGACACACAGACAAACAGACATACCAGTATTCGCTTGCTCGCTGAACCCCCAGTTTCTTATTAATGAATTATGCTTCCCTTCTTCTGGGTGATGTGCATCTCACATGACACTGGCACATCAACAATGCCGTTCATCCCATCTGTTTAATGGGCTGAATCCGGGCAGTGCTCGCTCAAATCCGCTGTGCACATGCGCAGTAGCAGCCAGCCGTCAATCAGGACTGGCTATGATTGGCTTAAAAATGTCTGGATGAAGTGCAGCCGGTTAGCGAACATGGTGATCAGGTGATCAGCGTGCATGTGCCAAAACAGCAAAGGCAATATGTGCAGCACGACTTTGTCTCTTCTCAGTCTTGTATGATGTGTTACTTTGCAGAAAGAGAGAAAATGTTTAAGCTGTTTAAATATTAAAATAAAATGTACAAGTCTAATTATCTTTGTCTAACTTTAAATGAATGTTTATGAATACTTCGTTCTATTCACAGATTTAATCTGCCTTTATTTTGCACCGTCTGTCCCTTTTTCTTCTGAAGCTGCTGTTCGGCAATTTTTCTTATTTATTTTTGTTTGTAGCTGATCAGTCTTTTATTAGGGCTATATACAGTTGTGGTCAAAAGTTTACATACCCCAATGGAAATGTATAATTTCTAGAAATTTCTCGAAAGCAAAGAATTTTAGGAAAAATGTTTTGTAGCAAAAGTTTTGCTTTTGTAGATGAGGGAAAAAAAGTTGTCTACAAAAAATAGATGTCTACAATTATTTCAGCAATTCTTTTGCAAAACTCCAAAAATGCTAATTCAAAAGTATTCATACTCTGACAAGGAAAATTAAATTAATAGATAACTAGTTGAGGCACCTTTGGCAATAATTACCTCTTTTAAACAATTAGGATATTTGTCAATTATCTTTTGGCATGACTCTATAGTGATTTTTGACCATTCTTCAGCAAAATTGTTCCAATTAATTCAAATTCTGAGGACTTCTCTTGTGCACAGCCTTCTTCAACTCATACCAAAGATTCTCAATCGGATTTAGATGGGGTCTTTGACTAGGCCATTCAGAACCTTGATTTTATTCTTCTTTAACCATTCTGAAGTAGATTTTGATGTGTGCTTTGGATCGTTGTTGTGTTGGAAAGTACAGTTGTGCTTTAAACCAAGTTTTGTGGCAGAGGGATTCAGATGATTGGCCAATATCTTTCGGTACGCTATGGAACCCATTTTACCATGTACTGGAACTAAATTTCCTCTGTATTAGAGGAAAAACAGCCCCATAGAAGGATATTACCACCTCCGTGCTTGACAGTAGGTACGGTGTTCTTTTCCTTGTACGCCTCACCAGACTTTCTCCAAACATAGCGACTATCAGTGTGACCAAATAGCTCGATTTTTGTTTCATCACTCCACAAAACCTTTTACCAAAACGCATATCCTTCATTCAAATGCTATTTTGCAAACTTTAAGTGATTGTCGTTGTGATGTTTTCCTATGAGTGACTTTTTCCTTGGCCTATGACCATTGAGATTTCACCATGCAATACTCGACCTATGGTTGAAATGGAAACCCCAGTCCCACTTGTAGCTAATTCATAAGAACATAAGAAGAACATAAGAAAGTTTACAAACGAGAGGAGGCCATTCGGCCCTGACCATACAAAAAGTAAAGAATTTCTCAGTAAATTCCCCCTACCTAGGATTAATGAGGACCACAAACTTGCACTGGATGCAGAAATCTCAGAAGCCAAAGTTCTTAAAGCAGCTAATCTTTTGCAGGGAGGCAAGGCACTGGGATAAATAAAGCATTCATGGATAAATTGAGAACACCCTTGACAGAGATGCTGAAGGAATCCCTGCATAAGGGACAACTACCTCAAACTCTAGAATTAGCTATACTTCTCCCCAAACCTGCTAAAGATAAACAACTATGCAGCTCAAAAGAATCCTTGAGGAGGTCCAGAAGCATTTAAACTAGAAAGGAAGGGGGGAGAAAACAAAAAAACAGAAGGGAGACCACATCAAAACAAGGGCAACAACTCAGGTAAGACAACTATTAAATGTATTTATCTTAATGCTAGAAGTCTCAGAAACAAAATGTTAAAACTTGAAGCTACTGTACTAACAAGTACCTACGATGTGATAGGTGTTACAGAAATGTGGTTGTCTGAGAGTGATGGAGACAAATATAATATTAGTGGGTACACACTGTATAGGAAAGACAGGCAGGACAGAAGAGGCGGAGGGGTAGCACTATACATAAGAAATAGTCTTGAAGCCCAGGTGTTAAATCTGGACAAAGAAAACAGCGCCGAATCAATATGGGTCAGAATAATGGACAAAACTTCAAAAGGCATAATAATAGGAGCATGCTATAGACCGTCAAATTCAGACGCTGAGCAAAATAAACTGTTATACAATGACATTCGCAATGCGTGTAGAAAAGGAGAAGCCATACTAATGGGCGATTTCAACTTCCCCCATATAAAATGGGAAAACCCGATAGGGAGCACGACGGACGAAATTGAAATGGTGGAAATGACAAATGACTTCTTCCTAACGCAATTTGTCAAGGCACCGACTAGAGGGGAGGCATGCCTTGATTTAGTCTTTTCAAATAACGAAGACAGAATAACTAAAACAGAGGTCAGAGAGCCATTGGCAAACTCAGACCACAACATGGTCTCATTCGAAGTGATTTTTAAAACCCCAAAAGTAATGACTAAAGCTAAGGTTTACAATTTTAGAAAAGCAAACTATGAAGGTATGAAAAGAGACTAACAGAAGTAGATTGGAGTAAAATAGGGAAAACATCCACAGAAAAGGGATGGCTGTTTTTCAAAAATGTATTACTAGAGGCGCAAAACAATTACATCCCAAACGTAGACAAATCTAAATCTAAAACAAAATGGCCCAAATGGTTTAATAGATGAATTTAAAAAAATATTCAGTGAAAAAAGGCACTTTACAAAGCGTTTAAAAAGGACCAAAAACAAACAAAGTACACAGAAAGAGTACTTGGAACTGCAAACACAAGTCAAAAAGGAAGTTAGAAAAGCCAAGAGAGAGATAGAAATGAACAGTGCTAAGGGGACTAAAAACAATTCCAAAATGTTTTTCCAATATTATAACAGCAAGAGAACATTCAAAGAGGAGGTTAAATGTCTGGAGACACAAATGGCAAAATCATAGACAAAGAAAAAAAATAGCAAATATATTAAATGATTACTTTTCACAGGTTTTTACAAAGGAGGACATGGACAACATGCCCCACATGTCGACCTGTTCCTATCCAGTTTTAAAAAACTTTAGCATAACAGAGTCGGAAGTGTTAAAGGGACTAGGAGCTCTTAAAATAAACAAATCCCCTGGGCCAGATGAGATCCTCCCAATAGTACTGAAAGAAATGAGAGAAGTTATTTACAAACCGCTAACCAAGATCATGCAACAGTCTCTTGACACAGGGGTTGTACCGACAGACTGGAAAATTGCAAACGTAATACCGATCCACAAAAAGGGAGACAAAACCGAACCAGGTAACTACAGACCAATAAGCCTGACTTCTATTATATGTAAACTTATGGAAACTACAGTATATTAAAATCCAAAATGGAAATTTACCTATATGGGAACAATATCATGTCTAACTAACCTGCTTGATTTCTTTGAGGATGCAACATTGACAATGGATAATTGCAAAGCATACAACATGGTTTATTTAGATTTCCAGAAAGCTTTTGACAAAGTCCCGCATAAAAGATTAATTCTCAAACTGAATGCAGTAGGGATTCAAGGAAATGCATGCACATGGATTAGGGAGTGGTTAATATGTAGAAAACAGAAAGTATTGATTAGAGGAGAAACCTCAAAATGGAGCGAGGTAACCAGTGGTGTACCACAGGGATCAGTATTAGGTCCTCTGCTATTCCTTATCTACATTAATGATTTAGATTCTGGTATAGTAAGCACACTTGTTAAATTTCCTTCAATTATTATTATTATTATTATTATTATTATTATTATTATTATTATTATTATTACTATTGTATTTGTATGCGGTTGGACGAAGCCGTCCGTCCTAATCATTATTGTGTTTATCTGCGGGCGGTCGAGCACCGTCCATCTTTTATTATTTGCTGTTTGAGGCCGGCGAGAGAGCCAGTCTTGTAATGTGTAGTAGGCGGGTATGGGGTTAAAACCCCTTCCCTAGAACTCTTGTGGGAATGTGGCTGGAGCCTTAATAAGGTAATTTATTAATAGGTAATTAAGGCTCCAGCCACGAATATAAAAGACCCACTCTCGGCTCAGAGGGGGTTGGATGTTCAGAGGTGGAACGAGAGCGAGAGCGAGAGCGGGAGAAGCGAGAGAATTAAAAAAACAAAACGTACAGGACCAGTGAAGGCATTTCCCCAGCCTGACCTGTATTGGCTGTTTGATTTTTGTGTTCGTGATTTTGTTTTGTTTAAATATTTATTTTGTTCTGTGAGCAGTGTTTTTGTGTTTAAACTTTTTATTTTGTTTTTGTACATAATTAAACGGCGCGCTGCGTCTTTTTGCCCTGAACTACTGCCTGTGTTTTCTTTCCGGTTCCTGAACCTGATGTCACCACCCACACGCCACACAAAGCCATCTGTGACAGGGAGATACTGAAATTGAAGAAGGAATCTATGAAAAAGACGTAGGAGTTTATGTTGACTCAGAAATGTCTTCATCTAGACAATGTGGGGAAGCTATAAAAAAGGCCAACAAGATGCTCGGATATATTGTGAAAAGTGTTGAATTTCAATCAAGGGAAGTAATGTTAAAACTTTACAATGCATTAGTATATTGTGTTCAGTTATGGTCCACCTCGTTACAAAAAGGATATTGCTGATCTAGAAAGAGTGCAAAGAAGAGCGACCAGAATTATCCCGGGTTTAAAAGGCATGTCATATGCAGACAGGCTCAAAGAATTGAATCTATTCAGTCTTGAACAAAGAAGACTACACGGTGTTCTGATTCAAACATTCAAAATCCTAAAAGGTAGAGACAATGTTGACCAAGGGGACTTTTTTGACCTGAAAAAAGAAACAAGGACCAGGGGTCACAAATGGAGATTAGATAAAGGGGCATTCAGAACAGAAAATAAGAGGCACTTTTTTACACAGAGAATTGTGAGGGTCTGGAACCAACTCCCCAGTAATGTTGTTGAAGCTGAAACCCTGGGATCCTTCAAGAAGCTGCTTGATGAGATTCTGGGATCAATAAGCTAATAACAACCAAACGAGCAAGATGGGCCGAATGGCCTCCTCTTGTTTGTAAACTTTCTTATGTTCTTAGGGCCTCGCATTGATCAGTACTTCTTACGAAGTCAATCAAGTCAGTCGAATGAAATCCAGCGACAGGAAGCAAACCACAGTTCGCAGGATATCAGCACCCCTGTCATAGACGTGAGGAGGACTTGCATGGACACAGTTAGTGATGAACCTAATGATCCTTGTGAACCCGGTCAGACAAACCAGCATAAGAGAGAAAAGAACCTCAACGGGCACAAGCCTGGAGTTAAATGGCCAAGAGCTTGTGAGAAAACTGCATGGGACACAGTAAACACAGATCTCTGCGTTGCATTGGAAAGATTAAGTGGAACAGTTGAAAAGAAGCTGGATAAATTTGGGGACATCATCTACACATATGGAAGTGAGAGGTTTGGAGTTGAAAAAAGGAAGGAAAAAGTACAAACTATTCCTGGAAAGTCTAGACGGCAGCAGGAGATTGAACGCTTAGTTAGAGAAAGGAGACAGCTGAGGAACCAATGGAGAAGAGCAGAACAAAGTCAGAAGGAGGGACTCAATCTCTTACAAAGGGTCATAAAAGATAAGCTTGCAACATTGCGCAGAGCTGAGCGCCACGGAAACGCTACAAAAAGAAGGAGCGTGCGAGAGCTAACTTTTATAAAGACCCATTCAAATTTGTAAAGAAGTTATTCACCAGTGAGAAGAATGGCACACTAAAAGCATCTAAGGTTGAGTTGGAGAGATATTTGGAGGAAACACATACAGATTCAAAAGGCAGGAGCCTATGTCAATTCCGTCAGACATCCCACCTATCAATCCACCAGAATACCAAATGGAGGACTGTGCACCTAAGTGGAAAGAAATAGAGCAAGCTGTGAAAAAAGCAAGGGCTTCATCATCTCCAGGGCCTAATGGAGTTCCGTACAGAGTGTACAAAAGTGCTTCAGGAGTTCTACGAATTCTGTGGAAATTGATGAAAGTGGCATGGGAAAAACAGGTTGTACCAAGAGCATGGCGCCGAGCAGGTGAAGTCTTTATACCTAAGAAAAAAGATTCTACAAGCATCAGTCAGTTTCGTCCCATTTCCTATTAAACGTAGAAGGCAAGATTTTCTTCAGCATTATTGCTCAGAGATTGTCAGCTTACCTATTAAAGAACTGCTTCATTGACACTTCAATACAAAAAGCGGGCATTCCAGGTTTCCCAGGTTGCTTAGAACACATCAATGTGATCTGGCAACAAATTCAATCAGCTAAAAAGGAGAGGAAGGAGCTCCATGTGACATTCCTGGATTTGGCTAATGCATATGGTTCAGTGCCACATGAACTACTTTGGGCAGCATTTGATTTTTTTTTCAGTGTACCGATGACAATAACAAATTTAGTGAAAGCCTACTTTGGAGATTTGCAATTCAGTTTTCAACTTCAGAATTCAGCACTACATGGCAATGCCTAGAGGTTGGAATAATGGCAGGATGCACCATTTCTCCACTGGCTTTTACCATGGCAATGGAAGTAATCATTAGGGCATCAAAATGGGTAGTAGGAGGAGAGCGCTTGGCTTCTGGAATGCGACTACCACCAATTCGAGCATACATGGATGACATGACAACCATGACTACAACAGTAGCCTGCACTAATCGATTATTGGGCAAATTAACCAATAACATTGAATGGGCACGAATGCAATTCAAGCCCACTAAATCAAGGAGCATCTCTATAATTAAAGGCAAAGTAGTAGATAAAACATTCTTCATTAATGGTGAGGCAATACCAACAGTGTCTGAGAAGCCAGTGAAGAGTCTTGGGAGATGGTACGACGGGGATCTAAAGACACAGTTCGTGTGGGAGAAATTAGACAACAAGCAGTGGAAGGGTTGAAGAGCATAGACAGCTGCGCTCTACCAGGTAAACTAAAACTCTGGTGCTTTCAGTTTGGTCTACTGCCGAGGTTGCTGTGGCCACTGACTGTGTACGAGGTTTCTTTGACAACAGTAGAGAAGATGGAAGCTTTAATCAGTTCATACATCAGGAAATGGTTGGGAGTTCCACGCTGCCTCAGCAGAGTGGGACTTTATGGTAAAGGAATACTGCAGCTACCAGTCTCTGCTCTAACCGAGGAGTTTAAGTGCGCCAAGGTCAGACTGGAAATGACATTAGTAGAGTCACGCGATAAATGCGTAAGGGAGGCAGCACCTGTGTTGAAAACTGGAAGAAAGTGGGCGGCAAAGAAAGCTGTGGAAGATGCAAAGGCTGCCCTTCGAATTGGTGATATCATGGGGCAAGTTCAGCATGGAAGAGGGGTCTTGGTTTCAGTTCAGCTCCTCCTACATGGCACAAGGCAGCCCCAGCTCAAAGGAGGAAGCTGGTAGTCAACGAGGTGCAAAAGCAGGAGGAGAGGATGAGGTGTATAAAGGCCATTTCCCAGGCCAAGCAGGGAGAATGGATGAGATGGGAGAGTGTGGAACAACGCAAGATTGGCTGGCAAGACCTATGGTCAATGGAACAGAGCAGGATCAGTTTCCTCATCAGGTCAACATATGATGTTCTCCCATCACCACAGAACCTAAACCTCTGGGTAGGAGAGGATCCCTCATGTCCTTTGTGTTCATTACCTGCAACATTAAGGCACATTTTGACAGGATGTAAGGTGGCTCTTAGCCAAGGACGGTTTACTTGGCGCCATGACCAGGTGCTGCGATGTTTGGCCTTAGCATTGGAAGACAAGCGTAACATGACCAATAAGTTGTCACCTGTTCCATCAAAACATTACACACAAAAGACAACATTCCTCCGCCCAGGAGAGCAACCACCAAGAAAAGGTGTTAAAACCAATCCTCGCCCAGGACAACTGGATGCTGCTAGAGACTGGAAAATGCTGGCAGATGTTGGTCAACGGCTTATTTTTCCACCTGAGATTGCCACCACTAACCTTCGACCAGATATTGTCTTGTGGTCTGGATCAGCACGCCTTGTTCACCTGGTAGAGTTAACAGTGCCATGGGAGGATGCTGTAGATGAGGCGATGAGAGGAAGAAACTGCGGTATGCTCAACTAGCCACTGAAGCGGAACAGCGAGGATGGAGAGTCCGGGTTTACCCAGTGGAAGTGGGTTGTCGAGGATTTGTGGCACACTCTACAACCCGGTTTCTCAGAGACGTCGGATTCAGTGGCCAAGAGTTGCGTCGCACAGTGAAGAACTTATCTGAAGCAGCAGAGAGGAGCAGCAACTGGCTGTGGTTGAGACGGAAAGATTCTGGCTGGGGATCTCAAGCACAATAGAAAGAAAGAAACGCTGATGTACAGGTAAGTAAGCTGGGCTGAGTTGAGTGGGGGACGGAGGGGGGTGATGCTGGGACGCCAGAATCACCGTCGAGCCCTCTTGAGGTGTCGTGGGCTAGTCGACGAAACACTGAGGATGGAAGGTGCCCACTTGAAAACCCCAGAGATGTACCCTACTTAGCTCAATCCAGACGGTTGTCATGCTGATGCGCTGGGGAGGCCGCACTGTGGTTGATCCCCGGAGCCAGCATCGCAGCCGTTGTGTGTGCTGATGCGCCAGGGAGGCAAAATAAGCTGATCCCTGGAGCCAGCATTACACTTCAGCCATTAACACCAGACAGAAGGATATCTACATTATCATATGGAAGGAAACGTAAATGGATGGAGACACATATGGATCACATTAGTTTACTGTAAAGCTACGTCTTAGTTGGTGCTTATCTTGGCGAGAGCCGAGTTCAAATCAGCATGAAGTTTTAACATCTACTCTCGTGTAATGGAAATCAAAATTACAATGCATTAGTAAGACCTCACCTAGAATATTGTGTTCAGTTCTGGTCACGTGCGTTCTGCGTTCAGTTTGAGAATTAATCTTTTATGCGGGTCTTTGTCAGAAGCTTTCTGGAAATCTAAATAAACCATGTTGTATGCTTTGCTGTTATCCTTTGTCGATGTTACATCCTCAAAGTCAAACAGGTTAGTTAGACATGATCTCTCTTTCCTAAAACCATTCTTCTTCTTGGTTCTCGCTAACCAATGGGAGCGTGACTGACGTTACAAAAGGGGACGTGGCTCAGCGATCTCTTCCTTTGTTATGGTTGTGAGCAAACCCTAAAGGAGAACTATAATTGTGCCGTAAGTGTTTAGTGTTTGTTTGTATTGTTGTGTCTAATCGCTTAAGGCCAGCACTAACCCAGACAACACTTCACAACTGTACACAAATAAACTGTATTTCACCACTTGTACGTTAGCACTCACTCTGGACTTGTGATCGTGTGTGTTTATACTGTGATTATTATTTCAGGACTGTAACCCGTTGTTTGGAACAGTGCAGTACACATTGCTGTGTATTGCCTGCGATTATTCTTTGCGGTCGCCAGACCGGGATTACAAAAATAAATGTCTGTTTGGATCGTGAACTTTGTTGTCTGTCTTCTGTTTCGTAATCACATCACTTTGCCACACACACACGAAGACACACACACAGACAGGTACCTTGCAGGCTCCCGGCAGTAGATGCAGTTTGACATACGGATCAGCCAGTCCATTGAAATCCATCGGCTTCAAACCCTACGAGAGACGAGAGGGAGTGAGAGAGAGATACAATCACAACTGCTCTTGTGTTACTGTAAATATGAGGAGAAATGGAGGGGCGGGGGAGTATAGGGAGTGGGCTGGGGGCTGTATACGAGATGTAGGGGTGTATAAGAGGAGGGGGGCATGCACAGTTGTGTAGTGCTACATTTTATAGTGCCAGAGTATTCAAAACCTAATTTCCATTTTTGCCAGTCCATTTTATTTAATTGAAAATATATGCAACACTAATTATAATAAATACACATTTTATCAACATAAAACTCGCAAGTCACCTTCCATTTAACCAAGCAGCAAGTGGGTTCAGGAAAGTTTCCACTGTGGGTCCCGTACACTACTTCGCAACCAAGTAGTAGCGTAGCTTGTGGGATCCCATTGTTTAAGTGGGGGTCCATCCAGTTTTACAAACATAAGTGAAACACCCGACAGATCAGAATTCTTGAGCGTGTTGGAGATATTATTAAGTTCATATGGCTAAATCCTCACTCACATTCTGCAGAGCTGCATGGTATTAGTTGTGTACAGCTCAGCAAAGTTTGTAATTCTTGAGGAATTTGTCACCCAGCTTCGTCGACATAATCTCTGTAGGCATTTATTAGTAGTAGATGGCAGTTTAAACCGCTTGCAGAGAGAAGTTACCTCCCCATACCCAGGAGGAAGCTCAGCTCGCCAGTACTCAAGAACTTGTATCTGTTAGAGAGACATTGAGCCTGGGATGCTAAACAAGATCCTTTCAATGAAGGTGTTGTGAACATTCGTTTCCGATTATTAATGAGACTGGTAAGCAACTGCTAATGAGTGATGCTAATAGATTTGTTGTTACAAATTAACAAAACAGTTCAACATTTTCTTTCTGCAATTGCAATTTCAGCCTCAAGAGTTTTGGTAACCGGTCATTCTTTTAATCCTTCAAAGAAGCATATGCTACGATAGATCATTTTGTCTGTGTACACAATTGTTGTGGTACTGTAATGATATTTTGGAGTTTTATATTTAAATTGGGAATTGAGCTTAATGAAACCTAATACTAGAAAGCCATTCTGTGTTTCATAGTCCAAAATCTTCCCTCCCCCTTAAAACACTTAACTTGCATTTGTTTATGTAAAGAAAGAAGGCGATCTAACCTCTTATCTGCCAGACCACAAAAAAATGTCATCCTCTCCAAGTTTCAAAGAGACTTCCTGGAACCAGGAATTTCAAAGAACTGGCATTTTAAGGGTTAATGGGCAATGACATCTAGTGGATAAAATGGACAGTATTCTTTGGTAATATTCTCAATGGACTGATAAAAGAAACTTGATATGTCTTAAAAAAAAATATATTTGTTGTTGTTTTGTATTAAATCTAATACGATATAAATGTTCTTGCATGTAAAACCATAACACTGGGAGTATTATAGATACTGGACAACAGTCATGTAAGTGTTTTATACAGTTATTTGACTACAAACACTCAAATGTTTAGTATGTACCGAACGTGTATTTCATGGTGAGATGAAACTTAAACCTGTAGTTAATTCCACGATACTCAGAAAGAGTTATCTTACTATGAGAGTTTGGGTTTTTAAACATGGTTTCCTCAATGCTTGTAAGAATGCTAATTTGAGGTGTGGTCTTATGGTATGTCATAAATACCATCTTATTTGAAATCCTCCTAACACAGAGTCTGATGGAGGTACGTTCGTCCTCTTTATCAAATTAACCACCTAAGAGGTTGCCAAGAGCTTCTCTGATTGGTTATCGTAAATGCATTTAAGCTTCTGTTTGTTCTATATTTTCAATGTACCTCTTCCATCTAGACAAGCTCTCTTCCATCTAAGGGCGCTCTCTTCCATCTTGGAGGTACTCTCTTATCCATCCAAGACTTGCCAACATTCTACGAATGAGTGAAGTACCCTTTGCTATGGAAACCATCTGATACGATCTTTGAAGCAATGTGCCTGCCTGCTTACCTGAAAGATTGCCTGCCTGCTGGTCAACACCATTAAAGCTGTCCATCTCCAAAAGAAATGGGAGCGAGATCAAGTACTTTGTTCTAGAAACTGCCGTTTCTCCTCTCAAGTAATTGAGTGCACCTTCCGAGACCCATAAGAATTGGGCACTCGTGGTCTTGTAACTCCACATGACTGTGCATCAACTACAGGATCCTGTTCCTGCTTGCAAGATTGCGGTTCTGTTTGAACTTCCTGCTGCTGACGTCAGCACAAGACACCCAGCTGCAACCCTGCTGCCTGCAACACTGGGAACCCTGTCGAGTAACTATTAAATATAAACTCTACTTTTCACATTACTTCAATTGGCGCATAGATTAATCATATGAGTCCTTATCTAAATAATGTTTGTTGAAATGTATATTAATCCAAGTTATTACATATTCTGAATTCAAAGGTTATATGAAAGCATTTCTGACTGTTATGTAGACGTATGGTACGAATTCAGGTGTGATCTGCAATCCTGAATGTTAAATCTCCTTTCTTCTCACATTAAGCTAGTTATAACACTATGTGACCGAGCTGTTGTTGCAGTGACATGTGGGTAGTGATGTCATGGACCAGGAAGTAAACAAAGGCAATGAATGGCAGTGATGAAACTGAGCACTACGGTGCTCAGCGTATTTATCAAATAATAAATAAACAAAAGGTTTACATAAGAACATAAGAAAGTTTACAAACGAGAGGAGGCCATTCAGCCCATCTTGCTCGTTTGGTTGTTAGTAGCTTATTGATCCCAGAATCTCATCAAGCAGCTTCTTGAAGGATCCCAGGGTATCAGCTTCAACAACATAAACTTAAACAAAACGAAACATTACAAATGAAAGGGAACGTTGGCCAAACAAATAAACAATAACAAAACAAGTATACTTAAATGTATAGCAATTGTTTATATTTTAATACGGCTTGCTCGCTCGCTCTCCCGTACTCTCCTCTGTACACTGTCTTCCTTGCACAGACAGCTGGAGGCTTTTATATTTTGGCCACAGTCTGCACGAGTTTAGTAAGGATGCGTGACTGTCAGCTCGTTAAATAATCAGTCACGCATCCTCATGAGGTTTTTAAAATGCAAAAACAATAACAAATAAGCGGCGCTTTGCTGTAATATAAACATAAATCAAAATATAAATAAATAATAAACAAAGGGGCAGGACACTCTGCCACACATGCCCCCCCTTGTGCGCAGCACACATGGCCTTTTCGGCCACCTCCCCCCTTAGTTCCCAAAGTCCCGGTTCACAGTCCCGGCCCAGGAACAGGGGCAGCAACGGGCCAAAGGTGGCGGCCACGGTGGGAGGTCCTCCTCCAACCCAAACAGCTGTAGTGTCCCGGTGGACTGAATACAGGCCGGCTCCTCCGACCAAGGAAATTTTGGGGGTTTTCTGAATGTCCCTTTATCTAATCTCCATTTGTGACCCCTGGTCCTTGTTTCTTTTTTCAGGTCAAAAAAGTCCCCTGGGTCGACATTGTCTATACCTTTTAGGATTTTGAATGTTTGAATCAGATCTCTGCTTAGTCTTCTTTGTTCAAGACTAAATATATTCAATTCTTTGAGTCTGTCTGCAAACGACATGCCTTTTAAACCAGGGATAATTCTGGTTGCTCTTCTTTGCACTCTTTCTAGAGCAGCAATATCTTTTTTGTAACGAGGTGACCAGAACTGAACACAATATTCTAGGTGAGGGCTTACTAATGCATTGTAAAGTTTTAACATTACTTTCCTTGATTTAAATTCACCACTTCTCACAATATATCCGAGCATCTTGTTGGCCTTTTTTATAGCTTCCCCACATTGTCTAGGTGAAGACATTTCTGAGTCAACATAAATTCCTAGGTCTTTTTCATAGATTCCTTCTTCAATTTCATTATCTCCATGTGGCAATGTGCCCCGTCCCTGTGTGCATTTGTGTGCTATATGTTGTATGATATGTGTGTTAATGTACGAGTTATTTAAAATGTATAATTGTATTTAGACATGAGGATTGCACATCACTTCATGTGCATTTAAAGTATTTAATATGTGAGCAAGAGGTTGCACATAATTAATTCACGTGCTGGGATTCAAGTGAATAATTAATTAGTAATTGAATCCCACCACAACAGTATATATAGATGCACGTTTCACTCACTCGGGGTTGTGTGTTCGGTGAGTGGAGAACGGGTGTGCAGAGGAGAAAATAAAATGTAAATAGTTGTTTAAACTCACCATGTTTGTTTATCTGTTCATCCAGTCTGTTTAGTGTTCCGTTTTGTTTGTCTATTTATTTTGGCCGCAAGTGCCGTGTCCTGTTCAATAAACATACTGAGCACCGCAGCGACTCAACCAGAGTATTGCCTGTCTGTGTGTGTTTCTTTCTGGCCTGAAGTCATCCCTGCAGCTAGCCTGTCACACGTGGTGTCAGAACCGAGACAACAGTGCCTCCAGGACTCATGCCAGAGAGAGTACTGCAGGGAAAAACAATTTAAATTAAAAAAAGGGGGCAATGGCAGAAGACGCCATCAGGCTGCGGGACTGGATCCTGGACAATGCTGGACTGGAGGCCCAGTCTATGCCCATAGCCATCCGGGTCCTGTGGCTGATGGACAGGGAGCGATGGGAGGCATATGAGAGGGAACACACCCCAAACACCTTGGAGGAAGGTGTGGAGTTGGTCCTCAGCTACCTGGAGGCAGCTATAAACAAAACAGCAGCCCAGGTATCAGGGTCTCCAGCAGAGGGAAAATGCCTGCTGTCCCCATCTTCACCAGCAGAGGAAGAATGCCTGCTGTCCCCATCTCCACCAGCTGAGGAAAAATGCCTGCTGTCCCCATCTCCACCAGCAGAGGAAAAATGCCTGCTGTCCCCATCTCCACCAGCAGAGGGAAAATGCCTGCTGTCCCCATCTCCACCAGCAGAGGGAAAATGCCTGCTGTCCCCATCTCCACCAGCAGAGGGAAAATGTCTGCTGTCTCCACTTCCACCAGCAGAGGGTGAATGCCTGCTGGGTCCACTTCCACCAGCAGAGGGTGAATGCCTGCTGGGTCCACTTGCACCAGCAGAGGGTGAATGCCTGCTGGTATCACTTCCCCCACCGTCACCATCACGAGGAGAGGAGCCGGAGCTGCCTCTGCCTCCACCATCACCACCAGCAGAGGGAGCATGCCTGCTGTCCCCATCACAACCAGCAGAGGAAGAATGCCTGCTGTCCCCATCTCCACCAGCAGAGGAAGAATGCCTGCTGGTTTCCCCATCACAACCAGCAGAGGAAGAATGTCTGCTGGTTTCCCCATCACAACCAGCAGAGGAAGAATGTTTGCTGTTTTCCCCATCACAACCAGCAGAGGAAGAATGCCTGCTGGTTTCCCCATCACAACCAGCAGAGGAAGAATGCCTGCTGGTTTCCCCTTCCGAGACAGAGGGAGAACCGCACCCAAGGATGCCAGCCTCGCACCGCCCAAGGGTGCCAGCCTCGCATCGCCTGGGGCTGCCTGTTGCTCTGTATCGCCTGGGGCTGCCTGTTGCTCTGCATCGCAGCAGGAAGTACTGTGGCTGGAACCCCCCAAGGGGAGCTGCCGGCCATGAAAAAGGGGGAGGAGGTTGGGAGACCACCAACCCCAGCAGCAGTTTCGCTGCCGGAGATCGTGGGGAAGGTCAGGAGACCTGCTCCCACTGCAGCACTTTCGCTGCAGGAAGTACTGTGGCCGGAGCCCCACAAAAGGGAGCTGCCATCTATGAAGAAGGGAGGAGGTCAGGAGACCACCCCCCAAGCAGCCTTTCCGCTGCCAGGACTGCCCTGGCTGAAGGAGTCAGTCTGGGAGCTGTCAGCACGTCTGCTGACAGCATGGCCAGTAGCAGCCTGGCTACTGGCAACATTGCCACCCATGAACCCCTTGAAGTCCCTATTCTTGACCCAGGACTTGAGCGAGACTTTTGGGATTTTAAGGGGGGAGGTGGCCATTGAGGCCATGTGTGCTGCGCACAAGGGGGGATATATGTGGCAATGTGCCCCGCCCCTGTGTGCATTTGTGTGTTATATGTTGTATGTTACGTGTGTTAATGTTGGTGTATAGATATGGCTGCACGGGATATAAATGGGTGTGTGCAGCAAAAGTTATTTAAAATATATAATTGTATTTAGGCACGAGGATTGCACTTCACTTCACGTGCATTTAAAGTATTTAATATGTGAGCACGAGGTTGCACATAATTAGTTCACGTGCTGGGATTCAAGTGAATAATTAATTAGTAATTGAATCCTGACACAACAGTATATATAGATGCACGTTTCACTCACTCGGGGTTGTGTGTTCGGTGAGTGGAGAACGGGTGTGCAGAGGAGAAAATAAAATGTAAATAGTTGTTTAAACTCACCGTGTTTGTTTATCTGTTCATCCAGTCTGTTTAGTGTTGATCCGTTTTGTTTGTCTATTTATTTTGGCCGCAAGTGCCGTTTCCTGTTTTCTGTTTAACCCTTTGCAGTCCATTTATTAAGTGCGCGTCAGGCGCGTCAGGTCCAATTTATTTTCACACGCGCAGTTAATTTTAGATGCGCTGTTTAAAAGTATTTTTTTTCACAGTCAAACGGGTTTAAAAGGCCCTGCATATCAACAAAGCATTCACTAGGCATCTCCAGCCCCGCCCCACCATTTTGTTCGCTATCGCTTTCACATATGCTAAGAAATAAATAATAATAATAATAATAGTCGTACATACCGATCAATCATCTCCTGATCACTCGTTTTATCACCAAGCTCCTCAATAATGCAATCCAAGTCATTATTTTATTACTATAACATCTCAAAAAAGCTCTGCAAATGTCCGTGATAGTCTCTGTGCGCTGATACAGTAACAGCCAGCTTGTTTCCTTATGACCGCCCATATGGGATGCCAGGGGCAAGTATGACTATTCATGAGATAAGCCTTTTTTTTTTTTTTTTTTTCGACTTGTCTCAGCTCCTGTCGCTCCCACTCGGCCATTGAATGGTTTTCTTTTTTTTTTCAGAGAAAAAACGACTAGAAACCCGTTTTTTACGTTTTTTTTGATGATGTCGGACAGGGTCCGACAATGGACCGGATAGGAATAATTGCAATGTCGGACCAGGTCCGACAATGCACCGCAAAGGGTTAAACCTTTTATTTTGTTCAATAAACATACTGAGCGCCGCAGCGACTCAGTTTTCAACCCGAGTATTGCCTGTCTGTATGTGTTTCTTTCTGGACTGAAGTCATCCCTGCAGCTAGCCTGTCACACTCCTATATGATATTTATAATGCACATTTTTATTGCCTGTGTGCAGTACTTTACACTTTTCTCTATTAAATGTAATTTGCAATGTGTCTGCCCAGTTCTGAATGCTGTCTAGATCATTTTGAATGGCCTTTGCTGCTGGAACAGTGTTTGCCACTCCTCCTATTTTTGTGTCGTCTGCAAATTTAACAAGTTTGCTTACTATACCAGAATCTAAATCATTAATGTAGATTAGGAATAGCAGAGGACCGAATACTGATCCCTGTGGTACACCACTGGTTACCTCACTCCATTTTGAGGTTTCTCCTCTAATCAGTATTTTCTGTTTTCTACATGTTAACCACCCCCTAATCCATGTGCATGCATTTTCTTGAATCTCTACTGCGTTCAGTTTGAGAATTAATCTTTTATGCGGAACTTTGTCAAAAGCTTTCTGGAAATCTAAATAAACTATGTCGTATGCTTTGTAATTATCCATTGTTGATGTTGCATCCTCAAAAAAATCATGAAAAGACACCATCTCCCTTTCCTAAAACGATGCTGACTGTCTCCCAGGATACTGTCACCATATAGTTAATTTTCCATTTTGGATCTTATTATAGTTTCCATAAGTTTACATATAATAGAAGTCAGGCTTATTGGTCTGTAGTTACCTGGTTCGGTTTTGTCTCCCTTTTTGTGGATCGGTATTACGTTTGCAATTTTCCAGTCTGTCGGTACAACCCCTGTGTCAAGAGACTGTTGCATGATCTTGGTTAGCGGTTTGTAAATAACTTCTTTCATTTCTTTGAGTACTATTGGGAGGATCTCATCTGGCCCAGGGGATTTGTTTATTTTAAGAGCTCCTAGTCCCTTTAACACTTCTGCCTCTGTTATGCTAAAGTTATTTAAATTGGATAGGAACAGGTCGACATGTGGGGCATGTTGTCCGTGTCCTCCTTTTGTAAAAAAACCTGTGAAAAGTAATCATTTAATATATTTGCTATTTTTTTTTCTTCTATGATTTTGCCATTTGTGTCTCTTAGACATTTAACCTCCTCTTTGAATGTTCTCTTGCTGTTATAATATTGGAAAAACATTTTGGAATTGGTTTTAGCCCCCTTAGCAATGTTCATTTCTAGCTCTCTCTTGGCCTTTCTAACTTCCTTTTTTACTAGCGTTTGCAGTTCCAAGTATACTTTGTTTTGGTCCCTTTTAAACGGTCTGTAAAGTGCCTTTTCTCGCTGAATATTTTTTAAATTGATCTATTAAACAATTTTGTCCATTTTGTTTTAGATTTAGATTTGTCTACTTTTGGGATGTAATTGTTTTGCTCCTCTAGTACTACATTTTTAAAAAACAGCCATCCTTTTTCTATGGATGTATGACTCGTGTCACGTGTGTGGGTAACCGCTGTTCAAGCAATACAGAGAGACATTGGAGGTGGAGTTGAAACGCCGGCACAGGCGCGCAGGATTTATTAATAATAAACAGAAAGTAAAATAACAGAGGCGTAACAGAGGCTCCTGGAAGGCAGCACACTGTTGTAGTAAGGGGGTCCAAACTGCGAACTGAACTTGCTGTGTTTCTCAATATGGAGTCCCCAACAATCATGACCTCCCTTCTTTTTGCTGCCTGGCCAGCACTATTTATAGGGTCCTGGATGTTGTTCCTTTCATTCTCTTGATGTTGGTTTTGATCATCTAAATTTTGAGGTTGTGCAAATTTGTTGGATGTTATGATTTCTGGTGGTTGTTTTTGATGAAGTTTCTTTTTTCCCTGCTTCTGCCTATCTGAACCCAGCTGCTTCGACTCTCTTCCATCTCCCTGGTGGCTTTCAGTCTGCTAGGGGTGCAGACGTCCATAAATTGCATGAACTGTGGGTGTGCCAGCTCCTCAAGCTGCTGTTCCTGCAGCTCCATTTCAAGTATACTTACTAGTTCAAGCAAGTCCTGGATCGTGTGGTACTTTACACACACTTGGTTTAGCTTGGTTTAGTTTCCCAAATTTCCCACATTTTTTGAAGTTTAGTTTAGCTTCTGCAGCTGTCAACCTGCTTTCAAAGTGCTTCTAACTGCTCTGTACTTTTCCACCACTGTACTTCTCCCACACGCTGTCGCCCTTTGGATTTTTTTTATTATTACTTCTAATAAACTGAATTCTGGATATTGATTAGGAACAACATGCTTTTGACAGCCAACAAAAATGAATATTTGTGTTTTTAAACTGGTCAATCAAATAACTCACTTACAAAATGTTAGACATTGTCTGATTTTTCTCTTAGGCCAATCATAGTGATATGATCTGACAACTGCATTGGTGTAATTTAATTGAGTTTATGGTAAATGTATTGACTACTTAAATAACTATTTGAAAAATGTAGGTATTGACTATTTAAGATATTACTCTTTTTGATAAACTGTTAGTTACCATGGCAACTGAGACTGAAACTGAAAAAAGTAAGTCACCTGTAAGAAGGACAGATCTAAGTGGTAGGTTTCAACTGCTTAATGATTTAAGTAACATGGTGTGACAGGGTGCCCACCCCTTATGTATATTTTATGTATTATTGTTTTCATATGTATCATTATTATTATTATTATTATTATTATTAATAATGATACAAGCCGTCTGTCATTATTATTAGTGGGGCTTGCGAAGCGAGAGTCCCCACTTTAAATCTTCAACATACTTCTTCTTCTTCTTCTTCTTCTTCTTCTTCTTCTTCTTCTTCTTCTTCGGCACGCTACTCCTCTTACACCGTTTAAGCTAGAAACGCCGTTCAGACTTTAAAACGTGTAGACCGGTCTGGAATAGTGTGCTTGTATACAACTTTTTGATATATTTTATAGTTTTTAAACTATTAAGCTTTTTGTCCTTTTTTGTCCATCTTCATTCACTTTAATGGGACTTTTTTCAACATTCTAAAGCTCCCCATTGTTTAAAAACTCCCAGACTTCCAACTTTCTATTTACTGTAAACGATGTAACTTTTGACACAAATCAGCTACTTTGACCACTTTCCCAACAAGTAAGACAAAAAGTTAGACTATATGGAATCTTCCTCTGCTATTCAAATCTGAAATCAAAACAGAAATAACTTTTACCAATCAAGAGGTACAGCTGTTTTAGTAACCGCATCAACTAAATTTTCTCAAACTTTTTATAAACAACTGAAATTTTGACCACTTTCCCAACAAGCTAGACAAAAAGTTAGAGGGTATGACATCTTCCTCTACTTCTCTGCTATTCAAATATGAAATCAAAACAGGAATGGCATCCAATCAAGAGGTACAGCTGTTTTAGTAACCGCATCAACTTCTTTCAGTAGGCTACTTCCCACTGTTGAATTAACTGTCATAGAACTTTGAGAAATTTCAAATTATAGCACATTCTAAGCATGAGACAATTAGTAAACTTTTGACACAAATCAGCTACTTTGACCACTTTCCCAATAAAGCAAGCCCCACAACTTTACTTGTAAATTTACCATCTAGTTTATTATTGGAGACCGGCGAAAAGCCGGTCTTATAAAGTGTAGTTGACATGGATGGGGTTAAATCCCCTCCCGATAAAATCTCGTGGGAATGTGCCTGGAGCCTTAAGAAGGTAATTATTTGATTAATGGGTCATTTAAGGCGTAGAATATAAAAGACCCACTCTGGGCTCATTGAAGGGAGAGCATAGAAGAGCTTGAAGAGCCTAGGACAAAGACATAACTATAGAAAGAGAGTGCAAATGCTACCCTGTTTGAAAGGTACTCGTTTTAGCAACATCATTATTGTTTGTGTTGAAGATATCACCTTCAACAACATTACTGGGGAGTTAGACTCCAGCAATTCTCTGTCCTATTTTCTGTTCTGAATTCCCCTTTATCTAATCTCCATTTGTGACCCCTGGTCCTTGTTTCTTTTTTCAGGTCAAAGAAGTCCCCTGGGTCGACATTGTCTATACCTTTTAGGATTTTGAATGTTTGAATCAGATCGCCGCGTAGTCTTCTTTGTTCAAGACTGAATAGATTCAATTCTTTTAGCCTGTCTGCATACGACATGCCTTTTAAACCCGGGATAATTCTGGTTGCTATTCTTTGCACTTTTTCTTCAGCAGCAATATCCTTTTTGTAACGAGGTGACCAGAACTGAACACAATATTCTAGATGAGGTCTTACTAATGCATTGTAATGTTTTAACATTACTTCCCTTGTTTTAAATTCAACACTTCTCACAATATATCCGAGCATCTTGTTGACCTTTTTTATAGCTTCCTCACATTGTCTAGAAGAAGATGTTTCTGAGTCAACATAAACTCCTAGGTCTTTTTCATAGTTCCCTTCTTCAATTTCACTATCTCCCATATGATATTTATAATGCACATTTTTATTGCCTGCATGCAATACTTTACACTTTTCTCTATTAAATTTCATTTGCCATGTGTCTGCCCAGTTCTGAATGCTGTCTAGATCATTTTGAATGACCTTTGCTGCTGCAACAGTGTTTGCCACTCCTCCTATTTTTGTGTCGTCTGCAAATTTAACGAGTTTGCTTACTATACTAGAATCTAAATCATTAATGTAGATTAGGAATAGCAGAGGACCGAATACTGATCCCTGTGGTACACCACTGGTTACCTCACTCCATTTTGAGGTTTCTCCTCTAATCAGTATTTTCTGTTTTCTACATGTTAACCACCCCCTAATCCATGAGCATGCATTTTCTTGAATCTCTACTGCGTTCAGTTTGAGAATTAATCTTTTATGCGGAACTTTGTCAAAAGCTTTCTGGAAATCTAAATAAACTATGTCGTATGCTTTGTAATTATCCATTGTCAATGTTGCATCCTCAAAAAAAATCATGAAAAGACACCATCTCCCTTTCTTAAAATGCATGCTGACTGTCTCCCAGGATACTGTCACCATATAGTTAATTTTTCCATTTTGGATCTTATTATAGTTTCCATAAGTTTACATATAATAGAAGTCAGGCTTATTGGTCTGTAGTTACCTGGTTGGTTTTGTCTGCCTTTTTTTGTGGATCGGTATTCGTTTGCAATTTTCCAGTCTGTCATTACAACCCCTGTGTCAAAAGAGACTGTTGCATGATCTTGGTTAGCGGTTTGTAAATAACTTCTTTCATTTCTTTGAGTACTATTGGGAGGATCTCATCTGGCCCAGGGGATTTGTTTATTTTAAGAGCTCCTAGTCCCTTTAACACTTCTGCCTCTGTTATGCTAAAGTTATTTAAATTGGATAGGAACAGGTCGACATGTGGGGCATGTTGTCCGTGTCCTCCTTTGTAAAAACCTGTGAAAAGTAATCATTTAATATATTTGCTATTTTTTTTTCTTCTATGATTTTGCCATTTGTGTCTCTTAGACATTTAACCTCCTCTTTGAATGTTCTCTTGCTGTTATAATATTGGAAAAACATTTTGGAATTGGTTTTAGCCCCCTTAGCAATGTTCATTTCTAGCTCTCTCTTGGCCTTTCTAACTTCCTTTTTTACTAGCGTTTGCAGTTCCAAGTATACTTTGTTTTGGTCCCTTTTAAACGGTCTGTAAAGTGCCTTTTCTCGCTGAATATTTTTTAAATTGATCTATTAAACAATTTTGTCCATTTTGTTTTAGATTTAGATTTGTCTACTTTTGGGATGTAATTGTTTTGCTCCTCTAGTACTACATTTTTAAAAAACAGCCATCCTTTTTCTATGGATGTCTTAGTGTCACGTGTGTGGGTAACCGCTGTTCAAGCAATACAGAGAGACATTGGAGGTGGAGTTCAAAATATGTCACATATTAGTCAGGATTTATTAATAATAAACAGAAAGTAAAATAACAGAGGCGTAACAGAGGCTCCTGGAAGGCAAACACTGTTGTAGTAAGGGGGGTCCAAACTGCGAACTGATTTTGCTGTGTTTCTCAATATAAGGTCCCCAACAATCATGACCTCCCTTTTTTTTTGCTGCCTGGCCAGCACTATTTATAGGGTCCTGGATGTTGTTCCTTTCATTCTCTTGATGTTGGTTTGATCATCTAAATTTTGAGGTTGTGCAAATTTGTTGGATGTTATGATTTCTGGTGGTTGTTTTTGATGAAGTTTCTTTTTTCCCTGCTTCTGCCTATCTGAACCCAGCTGCTTCGACTCTCTTCCATCTCCCTGGTGGCTTTCAGTCTGCTAGGGGTGCAGGCGTCCATAAATTGCATGAACTGTGGGTGTGCCAGCTGAAAAAGCTGCTGTTCCTGCAGCTTTTTTCAAGTATACTTACTAGTTCAAGCAAGTCCTGGATGGGTGTGGTACTTTACACACACTTGGTTTAGCTTGGTTTAGTTTCCCAAATTTCCCACATTTTTTGAAGTTTAGTTTAGCTTCTGCAGCTGTCAACCTGCTTTCAAAGTGCTTCTAACTGCTCTGATTTTTTCCACCACTGTACTTCTCCCCCTGCGCTGTCGCCCTTTGGATTTTTTTTTATTATTACTTCTAATAAACTGAATTCTGGATATTGATTAGGAACAACATATTTTTGACAGCCAACAAAAATGAATATTTGTGTTTTTAAACTGGTCAATCAAATAACTCACTTACAAAATGTTAGACATTGTCTGATTTTTCTCTTAGGCCAATCATAGTGATATGATCTGACAACTGCATTGGTGTAATTTAATTGAGTTTATGGTAAATGTATTGACTACTTAAATAACTATTTGAAAAATGTATGGTATTGACTATTTAAGATATTACTCTTTTTTTTGATAAACTGTTAGTTACCATGGCAACTGAGACTGAAACTGAAAAAAGTAAGTCACCTGTAAGAAGGACAGATCTAAGTGGTAGGTTTCAACTGCTTAATGATTTAAGTAACATGGTGTGACAGGGTGCCCACCCTTATGTATATTTTATGTATTATTGTTTTCATATGTATCATTATTATTATTATTATTATTATTATTAATAATGATACAAGCCTAGTCATTATTATTAGTGGGATCTATGGCGAGAGTCCCCACTTTAAATCTTCAACATACTTCTTCTTCTTCTTCTTCTTCTTCTTCTTCTTCTTCTTCTTCTTCTTCTTCTTCTTCTTCTTCACATTGCGCTTCTCCTCTTACCGTTTAAGCTAGAAACAGCCGTTTCAGACTTTAAAACGTGTAGACCGGTCTGGAATAGTGTAATTGTATACAACTTTTGATATATTTTATAGTTTTTAAACTATTAAGCTTTTTTGTCCTTTTTTGTCCATCTTCATTCACTTTAATGGGAGTTTTTTCAACATTCTAAAAGCTCCCCAAAAGACAAAAACTCCCAGACTTCCAACTTTCTATTTACTGTAAACGATGTAACTTTTGACACAAATCAGCTACTTTGACCACTTTCAAAAAAAAGTAAGACAAAAGTTAGACTATATGGAATCTTCCTCTGCTATTCAAATCTGAAATCAAAACAGAAATAACTTTTACCAATCAAGAGGTACAGCTGTTTTTTAATTTCATCAACTAAATTTTCTCAAACTTTTATAAACAACTGAAATTTTGACCACTTTCCCAACAAGCTAGACAAAAAAGTTAGGGTATGACATCTTCCTCTACTTCTCTGCTATTCAAATATGAAATCAAAACAGGAATGGCATCCAATCAGAGGTACAGCTGTTTTTTAGTAATATTGTCAACTTCTTTCAGTAGGCTACTTCCACTGTTGAATTAACTGTCATAGAACTTTGAGAAATTTCAAATTATAGCACATTCTAAGCATGAGACAATTAGTAAACTTTTGACACAAATCAGCTACTTTGACCACTTTTCCCAATAAAGCAAAACCCCACAACTTTACTTGTAAATTTACCATCTAGTTTATTATTGGAGACCGGCGAAAAGCGGGTCTTATAAACATTTGAGTTGACATGGATGGGGTTAAATCCTCCCGATAAAATTGGTGGGAATGTGCCTGGAGCCTTAAGAAGGTAATTATTTGATTAATGGGTCATTTAAGGCGTAGAATATAAAAGACCCACTCTGGGCTCATTGAAGGAGAGCATAGTCCAAAAGATTTTTGAAGAGCCTAGGACAAAGACATAACTATAGAAAGAGAGTGCAAATGCTACCCTGTTTGAAAGGTACTCGTTTTAGCAACATCATTATTGTTTGTGTTGAAGATATCACCTTCAACAACATTACTGGGGAGTTAGACTCAGCAATTCTCTGTCCTATTTTCTGTTCTGAATTATTTTTATCTAATCTCCATTTGTGACCCCTGGTCCTTGTTTTTTTCAGGTCAAAAGAAGTCCCCTGGGTCGACATTGTCTATACCTTTTAGGATTTTGAATGTTTGAATCAGATCATTGGCGTAGTCTTCTTTGTTCAAGACTGAATAGATTCAATTCTTTTTAGCCTGTCTGCATTTGACATGCCTTTTAAACCCGGGATAATTCTGGTTTGCTATTCTTTGATTTTTTTCTTCAGCAGCAATATCCTTTTGTAACAGGTGACCAGAACTGAAAACAATATTCTAGATGAGGTCTTACTAATGCATTGTAATGTTTTAACATTACTTCCTTATTTTAAATTCAACACTTCTCACAAATATCCGAGCATCTTGTTGATTTTTTATAGCTTCCTCACATTGTCTAGAAGAAGATGTTTTGAGTCAACATAAACTCCTAGGTCTTTTTCATAGTTCCTTCTTCAATTTCACTATCTCCCATATGATATTTATAATGCACATTTTTATTGCCTGCATGCAATACTTTACACTTTCTCTATTAAATTTCATTTGCCATGTGTCTGCCCAGTTCTGAATGCTGTCTAGATCATTTTGAATGACCTTTGCTGCTTTGCAACAGTGTTTCCACTCCTCCTATTTTTGTGTCGTCTGCAAATTTAACGAGTTTTCTTACTATACTAGAATCTAAATCATTTTGTAGATTAGAATAGGAGATTTGAAATACTGATCCCCTGTGGTACACCACTGGTTACCTCACTCCATTTTGAGGTTTCTCCTCTAATCAGTATTTTCTGTTTTCTACATGTTAACCACCCCTAATCCATGAGCATGCATTTCCTTGAATCAAAAATGCGTTCAGTTTGAGAATTAATTTTTTACGCGGAACTTTGTCAAAAGCTTTCTGGAAATCTAAATAAACTATGTCGTATGCTTTGTAATTATCCATTGTTGATGTTGCATCCTCAAAAAAATCATGAAAAAGACACCATCTCCCTTTCCTAAAACGATGCTGACTGTCTCCCAGGATACTGTCACCATATAGTTAATTTTTCCATTTTGGATCTTATTATAGTTTCCATAAGTTTACATATAATAGAAGTCAGGCTTATTGGTCTGTAGTTACCTGGTTAGTTTTGTCTCCCTTTTTGTGGATCGGAAAAAGACGTTTGCAATTTTCCAGTCTGTCGGTACAACCCCTGTGTCAAGAGACTGTTGCATGATCTTGGTTAGCGGTTTGTAAATAACTTCTTTCATTTCTTTGAGTACTATTGGGAGATTCTCATCTGGCCCAGGGGATTTGTTTATTTTAAGAGCTCCTAGTCCCTTTAACACTTCTGCCTCTGTTATGCTAAAGTTATTTAAATTGGATAGGAACAGGTCGACATGTGGGGCATGTTGTCCGTGTCCTCATTTGAAAAAACCTGTGCAAAAAGTAATCATTTAATATATTTGCTATTTTTTTCTTCTATGATTTTGCCATTTGTGTCTCTTAGACATTTAACCTCCTCTTTGAATGTTCTCAAAATATGTTATAATATTGGAAAAACATTTTGGAATGGTTTTAGCCCCTTAGCAATGTTCATTTCTAGCTCTCTCTTGGCCTTTCTAACTTCCTTTTTTACTAGCGTTTGCAGTTCCAAGTATACTTTGTTTTGGTCCCTTTTAAACGGTCTGTAAAGTGCCTTTTCTCGCTGAATATTTTTTAAATTGATCTATTAAACAATTTTGTCCATTTTGTTTTAGATTTAGATTTGTCTACTTTTGGGATGTAATTGTTTTGCTCCTCTAGTACTACATTTTTAAAAAACAGCCATCCTTTTTCTATGGATGTATGACTCGTGTCACGTGTGTGGGTAACCGCTGTTCAAGCAATACAGAGACATTGGAGGTGGAGTTGAAACGCCGGCACAGGCGCCAAAGGATTTATTAATAATAAACAGAAAGTAAAAATAACAGAGGCGTAACAGAGGCTCCTGGAAGGCAGCACACTGTTGTAGTAAGGGGTCCAAACTGCGAACTGAACTTGCTGTGTTTCTCAATATGGAGTCCCCAACAATCATGACCTCCCTTCTTTTTGCTGCCTGGCCAGCACTATTTATAGGGTCCTGATGTTGTTCCTTTCATTCTCTTGATGTTGGTTTTGATCATCTAAATTTTGAGGTTTTGCAAATTTGTTGGATGTTATGATTTCTGGTGGTTGTTTTGATGAAGTTTCATTTTTTCCCTGCTTCTGCCTATCTGAACCCAGCTGCTTCGACTCTCTTCCATCTCCCTGGTGGCTTTCAGTCTGCTAGGGGTGCAGATTTCCATAAATTGCATGAACTGTGGGTGTGCCAGCTCCTCAAGCTGCTGTTCCTGCAGCTCCATTTCAAGTATACTTACTAGTTCAAGCAAGTCCTGGATCGTGTGGTACTTTACACACACTTGGTTTAGCTTGGTTTAGTTTCCCAAATTTCCCACATTTTTTTGAAGTTTAGTTTAGCTTCTGCAGCTGTCAACCTGCTTTCAAAGTGCTTCTAACTGCTCTGTACTTTTCCACCACTGTACTTCTCCACACGCTTGTCGCCCTTTGGATTTTTTTATTATTACTTCTAATAAACTGAATTCTGGATATTGATTAGGAACAACATGCTTTTGACAGCCAACAAAAAATGAATATTTGTGTTTTTAACTGGTCAATCAAATGAAACTCACTTACAAAATGTTAGACATTGTCTGATTTTTTCTTAGGCCAATCATAGTGATATGATCTGACAACCGCATTGGTGTAATTTAATTGAGTTTATGGTAAATGTATTGACTACTTAAATAACTATTTGAAAAATGTAGGTATTGACTATTTAAGATATTACTCTTTTGATAAACTGTTAGTTACCATGGCAACTGAGACTGAAACTGAAAAAAGTAAGTCACCTGTAAGAAGGACAGATCTAAGTGGTAGGTTTCAACTGCTTAATGATTTAAGTAACATGGTGTGACAGGGTGCCCACCCCTTATGTATATTTTATGTATTATTGTTTTCATATGTATCATTATTATTATTATTATTATTATTATTAATAATGATACAAGCCGTCTGTCATTATTATTAGTGGGGCTTGCGAAGCGAGAGTCCCCACTTTAAATCTTCAACATACTTCTTCTTCTTCTTCTTCTTCTTCTTCTTCTTCTTCTTCTTCTTCTTCTTCTTCTTCTTCTTCGGCACGCTACTCCTCTTACACCGTTTAAGCTAGAAACGCCGTTCAGACTTTAAAACGTGTAGACCGGTCTGGAATAGTGTGCTTGTATACAACTTTTTGATATATTTTATAGTTTTTAAACTATTAAGCTTTTTGTCCTTTTTTGTCCATCTTCATTCACTTTAATGGGACTTTTTTCAACATTCTAAAGCTCCCCATTGTTTTAAAAACTCCCAGACTTCCAACTTTTCTATTTACTGTAAACGATGTAACTTTTGACACAAATCAGCTACTTTGACCACTTTCCCAACAAGTAAGAAAAAGTTAGACTATATGGAATCTTCCTCTGCTATTCAAATCTGAAATCAAAACAGAAATAACTTTTTACCAATCAAGAGGTACAGCTGTTTTAGTAACCGCATCAACTAAATTTTCTCAAACTTTTATAAACAACTGAAATTTTGACCACTTTCCCAACAAGCTAGACAAAAAAAAAAAAAGTTAGAGGGTATGACATCTTCCTCTACTTCTCTGCTATTCAAATATGAAATCAAAACAGGAATGGCATCCAATCAAGAGGTACAGCTGTTTTAGTAACGCATCAACTTCTTTCAGTAGGCTACTTCCCACTGTTGAATTAACTGTCATAGAACTTTGAGAAATTTCAAATTATAGCACATTCTAAGCATGAGACAATTAGTAAACTTTTGACACAAATCAGCTACTTTGACCACTTTCCCAATAAAGCAAGCCCCACAACTTTACTTGTAAATTTACCATCTAGTTTATTATTGAGACCGCCAAAAGTCGGTCTTATAAAGTGTAGTTGACATGGATGGGGTTAAATCCTCCGATAAAAAAATCTCGTGGGAATGTGCCTGAGCCTTAAGAAGGTAATTATTTGATTAATGGGTCATTTTAAGGCGTAGAATATAAAAAGACCCACTCTGGGCTCATTGAAGGAGAGCATAGAAGAGCTTGAAGAGCCTAGGACAAAGACATAACTATAGAAAGAGAGCAAATGCTACCCTGTTTGAAAGGTACTCGTTTAGCAACATCATTATTGTTTGTGTTGAAGATATCACCTTCAACAACATTACTGGGGAGTTAGACTCCAGCAATTCTCTGTCCTATTTTCTGTTCTGAATTCCCCTTTATCTAATCTCCATTTGTGACCCCTGGTCCTTGTTTCTTTTTTCAGGTCAAAGAAGTCCCCTGGGTCGACATTGTCTATACCTTTTAGGATTTTGAATGTTTGAATCAGATCGCCGCGTAGTCTTCTTTGTTCAAGACTGAATAGATTCAATTCTTTTAGCCTGTCTGCATACGACATGCCTTTTAAACCCGGGATAATTCTGGTTGCTATTCTTTGCACTTTTTCTTCAGCAGCAATATCCTTTTTGTAACGAGGTGACCAGAACTGAACACAATATTCTAGATGAGGTCTTACTAATGCATTGTAATGTTTTAACATTACTTCCCTTGTTTTAAATTCAACACTTCTCACAATATATCCGAGCATCTTGTTGACCTTTTTATAGCTTCCTCACATTGTCTAGAAGAAGATGTTTCTGAGTCAACATAAACTCCTAGGTCTTTTCATAGTTCCTTCTTCAATTTCACTATCTCCCATATGATATTTATAATGCACATTTTATTGCCTGCATGCAATACTTTACACTTTCTCTATTAAATTTCATTTGCCATGTGTCTGCCCAGTTCTGAATGCTGTCTAGATCATTTTGAATGACCTTTGCTGCTGCAACAGTGTTTGCCACTCCTCCTATTTTTGTGTCGTCTGCAAATTTAACGAGTTTGCTTACTATACTAGAATCTAAATCATTAATGTAGATTAGGAATAGCAGAGGACCTAATACTGATCCCTGTGGTACACCACTGGTTACCTCACTCCATTTTGAGGTTTCACCTCTAATCAGTACTTTCTGTTTTCTACATGTTAACCACCCCCTAATCCATGTGCATGCATTTCCTTGAATCCCTACTGCGTTCAGTTTGAGAATTAATCTTTTATGTGGGACTTTGTCAAAAGCTTTCTGGAAATCTAAATAAACCATGTTGTATGCTTTGCAATTATCCATTTTCAATGTTGCATCCTCAAAAAAGACAAGCAGGTTAGTTAGACACGATCTCCCTTTCTTAAAACCATGCTGACTGTCTCCCAGGATATTGTTCCCATATAGGTAATTTTCCATTTTGGATCTTATTATAGTTTCCATAAGTTTACATATAATAGAAGTCAGCCTTATTGGTCTGTAGTTACCTGGTTCGGTTTGGTCTGCCTTTTTGTGGATCGGTATTACGTTTGCAATTTTCCAGTCTGTAAATTTACAACCCCTGTGTCAAGAGACTGTTGCATGATCTTGGTTAGCGGTTTGTAAATAACTTCTTTCATTTCTTTGAGTACTATTGGGAGGATCTCATCCGGCCCAGTGGATTTGTTTATTTTAAGAGCTCCTAGTCCCTTTAACACTTCTGCCTCTGTTATGCTAAAGTTATTTAAAATTAGATAGGAACAGGTCGACATGTGGGGCATGTTGTCCGTGTCCTCCTTTGTAAAAACCTGTGAAAAGTAATCATTTAATATATTTGCTATTTTTTTCTTCATCTATGATTTTGCAATTTGTGTCTCTTAGACATTTAACCTCCTCTTTGAATGTTCTCTTGCTGTTATAATATTGGAAAAACATTTTGGAATTGGTTTTAGCCCCCTTAGCAATATTGATTTCTATCTCTCTCTTGGCCTTTCTAACTTCCTTTTTGACTTGTGTTTGCAGTTCCAAGTACTCTTTCTGTGTACTTTGTTTTTGGTCCCTTTTAAACGCTCTGTAAAGTGCCATTTCTCGTGGAATATTTTTTTAAATTGATCTATTAAACCATTTTGGCCATTTTGTTTTAGATTTAGATTTGTCTACTTTTGGGATGTGCAGCAGGGCGTAAAAGTACCCTGCGTGTGTATTTAGTGTTGGTATCATTTGTATGGGGAAATGGGTTAATTGTGTGTCGTTTTGGAGTTGATTTGTTTAATTGAATTATTGTTTTACAGGCCGGGCTCGATTGAGACTTGCTGCCTGCTATGCTTGGTTGAGGGAAGGGCAGCAAGTGATTGGCTGTGCTGGTCCTCAATCAGCAGGTGGGCGGGTCTCGACAGAGTGTCCGTCAGGGTTAAAACATCCGGGGGAGATAGCTCAGGGCTGCTGCAAGGCCTGCCGTTTTCACGGCACCTTTGATTTATAGTTTGTGGGGATTGTGTTTTATTTTGCACTTTTGTACAGCTTGATGTACTAGTCCTCTGTCGTTACCATCGCTGGTAACGTCACATGACTTTTATTTTATTTTCGTTTTCTGTTTTTGTTTGTGAATAAAACCTGCGTGCCTGTGCGGCGTTTTCAACAACACCACGTCTGTCTCTCTGTATGCTTGAACAGCGGCTACCCACAGCGTGACACGAGGAAGACCCTGTCACAGGATGTAATTGTTTTTTGCGCCTCTAGTACTACATTTTTTAAAAAACAGCCATCCTTTTTTCTGTGGATGTTTTCTCTATTTTACTCCAATCTACTTCTGTTAGTCTCTGTTTCATACCTTAATAGATTGCTTTTCTAAAACTGGAAACCTTAGCTTTAGTCATTACTTTTGGGATTTTAAAAAATACTTCAAATGAGACCATGTTGTGGTCTGAGTTTGCCAATGGCTCTCTGACCTCTGTTTTAGTTATTCTGTCTTCATTATTTGAAAAGACTAAATCAAGGCATGTCTCCCTTCTAGTCGGTGTCTTGACAAATTTCGTTAGGAAGCAGTCATTTGTCATTTCCACCATTTCAATTTCGTCCGTCGTGCTCCCCACCGGGTTCTCCCATTTTATACAGGGGAAGTTGAAATCCTTCATTAGTATGGCTTCTCCTTTTCTACACGCATTTCGAATGTCATTGTATAACAGATTATTTTGCTCAGCGTCTGAATTTGGCGGTCTATAGCATGCTCCTATTATTATGCCCTTTGAATTTTTGTCCATTATTCTGACCCATATTGATTCTACTTTGTTTTCTTTGTCCTGATTTAACACCTGGGCTTCAAGACTATTTCTTATATATAGCGCTACCTCTCCGCCTCTTCTGTCCTGCCTGTCTTTCCTATACAGTGTATACCCACTAATATTATATTTGTCTCCATCACTCTCAGACAACCAAGTTTCTGTAACTCCTATCACATTGTAGTTACTTGTTAGTGCAGTAGCTTCACGTTCTAACATTTTGTTTCTGAGACTTCTAGCATTAAGATAAATACATTTAATAGCTGTCTTACCTGAGTTGTTTCTCTTGTTTTGATATGGTCTTCCTTTTGTTTTTTTTGTTTTTTAGTTTAAATTCTCTCCTCAAAAATTCCTTAGCCAGGAACACCCGTGGTTCATTGCGTTGGTTGAGGTCTGTTCAAAAAGGAAAAGGAAGGGGAGAGAACAAACCCTACTGTTTAAATTAATTTTGCCAGCAACTGCTATTTTTTTGCATGAACGGAACACCAATGCCCCCATTGATTCTGCAGCAATGGGGGGGGGCCCCATTGCTGCAGAATCCGACTCGCTAAGCATTAAGCATTAGCAATTTCATCTTCATGCAAAAAAAGGGTGCAGCTGCTGGCAAAATTGAATTTAAACAAGTGTTTATTTTAGGGTTAGGGTTAGGCTAGTTTTGCATAGTGCACTATATAAGTCCCTCCCCCACACACACACAATTTTATTACTCTCACAGATACAGTAGACCTCTTAAATCATAATTATTAGTTAATGTATTTTAAGATATGTTGACAAATGAAAGCATCATAGGCTTTTTACGTTTTCTATTGGCCAAAAACATTTATTATATATAATGTTAGTTCCAGGGCACTTTTGTAGATTCATGGCAAATCAAACAAATGTCAGGATTTCACACACATTCAATACAAACAAATATCAATGAAAAACCTAGGACTATGTGGAATTACAAGTTCCCTTTAAAATAAATGTCCTCTTTAAAATAAATACCACACAGCTATTGCACATTTCAAATGAAGCAGTGGACATGCAACATGCTGTGGTTCCCGATGAAACTTCTGCTGACAGGAAGCCACATGCCAGAATGCTGCATAAAGCTAAAGATAAATAAAAAATAAAAAAAGATCTATTGATCTTCGTAAACTCTCTGCATATACAAATTCTGATCAATTCTCAGCCTGAGTAAGATATGTGAATTTAGAAATTGTTAGTAATTGTTGCTTATGATGAGCTAATAACAATGCTGTTGTTTCCAAACATGGATGGTACCAACATATATTGAATTTATTGGCAGCCATTAAGTTCTTTATTTCCTTTTCCATGCATATTTTTGGTTGCTTCTTGCAGCAGCAAGGAGAGGTTTGTCCTCCATGATCAAGGAGTGGAAGTCTGCACACCCCACATCAAAACAGAGGCTCACAAGGAGCTCACTTTTGATAAGCTCCACTGAACACCTGTTTTGGCTGTCCCTCAGTTTGTTTTGCGATGGACACCATGGTTGACGTGTGTGTTGTCGCCACTAAAAGCTGAAACTGAGTTCAGAGATAATCCAAACCTCTCCAGTGAGCTGGTGATGCATTGCCATCTGCAGATTCATCTGGATTTTAAATAACATTATATATATATATATATATATATATATATATATATATATATATATATATATATATATATATATATATATACTACCGGTCAAAAAGTTTTAGAACACCTCCATTTTCCAGTTTTTATTGAAATTTCGCAGTTTAATGTCTCAATGTACTCTGAAATTAAAGCATAGAACAAATAAACAATTGGAGATAAAAAAAGAAATCATGGAATCGTTTTGTTTAACAAAATTTAATCTAAATTTTGACTCATCAAAGTAGCCACCTTTTGCAGATATAACAGCCAAACACACTGTGGCATTCTTTCTACAATGGAAGTCCAATATTGTTCGGAAAGTTCTTTAACACTGTTGCAAAGTTCCCACAAATGTGTTGCACTTGTGGTTGCTTTGCTTTCACCCTTCTGTCCAGTTCATCCCAAACCAGCTCGATGGGGTTTAAGTCTGGAGACTGTGCTTGCCATTCCATGATTTGAAGCCACCGTCTTGTTCTTTTCTTCTAAGGTAGTTCTGACATAGCCTGGAGGTATGTTTTGGGTCATTATCTTGCTGTAGGATGAACTGACAACCAGGTATATGTGCATGGTGCTGCAAAATGCTGTGGTAGCAGTTTTGGTTCAGGGTGCCACTCTGTGAAAGTCGCCCGACTCTGGATCCAGCAAAAGAGCCCCCAGACCATCACGCTTCCTCCTCCATGTTTGACAGTTGGTGTCACACACCGAGGAACCATCCTTTTGCCTATGCAAAAAACCCTGCGTGATGAACCGAAGATTTCAAATTTTGATTCATCGGTCCATAAGACCTTCTTCCAGTCTTCAGTAGTCCACTGGCGGTGCTTCATGGCCCAGGCAAGCCTCTTTTTTTTTTTTCTTATTTTGCCATCTTAGCAATGGCTTTCTTACTACCACTCGACCTGTCAAACCTGCAGCTCGAAGTCTTCTCTTCACAGTTGAAACTGAGACTTGCTTACTTCGACCAGTGTTAAGCTGTGCTTGAAGCTGTTGTCCTGTGAGCCGCCTATCACGCAAGCTGTTGACTCTCAGAAACTTGTCTTCTGATTCTGTTGTGGCTTTGGGTCTGCCAGACCTCTTCCTGTCAGAGTTTCTCCAGTTTCCAAGTGCCTTTTGATGGTGTAGGAAACTGTACTCACTGACACCTTGGCTTTCTTTGCAATTTCTCTAAAGGAAAGACCTACACTTTTAAGGGTTATAATGGTCTGTCTGTCTTCCTTTGTTAATTGCCTTTTTTCTCACCATTATGAGAGCAATATACTACTTCCTGCAGTACAATACTGTCCAAATAATGCTTAAGAGGGTGTAGTAACACAGTCTGTTCCAACACTGCTTTTATACAGACAGAGGGTTTGTAAGTAATCAACAAAAAAGTTGGGACACCTTTAGGAATTGTTAGCATCAACTTTCAAGGCTTAATTTACTTCCATTGCTGCAGAACAGCTGTAAGTTGTTAACCCATTACTTGTTCCTGAAAAAGGCCTTTTGTATAACTCTGAAATGTACATTATTTTTCAGTTTTGGTAACCTAAACTTTTTTTTTTTAACCTCTGCAGTTTATCGCTTACCTTTGTACCATTTCAGGTTATTCACTGGACTTGAACTGCTTAAATTTCAATAAAAACTGGAAAAATGGGGGTGTTCTAAAACTTTTGACCGGTAGTGTATATATATATATATATATATATATATATATATATATGTGTGTGTGTGTGAATAATAATGAATAAGGAATAAAACTTCACTCTAGCTACATTAAGTAATACTAGTTAGTTATTTCAATGTTTAAATACAAATTGTGTAATGCAAATAATAACAGCAACACATTCAATACAGACTATTAAAATGCAAATATATAAATAGGCTACATCTTAGATTATAAGAACCCAGAAAATGATCGACACATTAAAACGCTATTTACATATCACACATCAAGAAAATACACTTAGAATGATAAACAGATTATGAGTGCACGCGCGTAAAGTATAAAGTCCATTTAAAACGTTAAGAGTAACGTTAGCTACTAATTGATGGTGCGCTTTGAGTTGTGAGAGCGACCCAGAAAATGTATTTCGTAAACGATCAAAAGTCAAAACTACACAAGAACAACAATGTCCAATGCATAATTAATTAAAATAATTACACTTAAAGTCCACAAGAAAGCAAAAAAAGAGACCGGAGACAGCATTACAGAAGAAAATCATGTATATATGTTTCATAGCTACATAGCTGACAGCGGCACACACCACCTAATAGGAAACTCGGAGCAGCTGATTCACATTCTGCGGCGTTCTGAGACACGGGGGAGGGGCGGAGCCCACAGCACAAACAAATAAAAGGCAGGCAGTCTTCCCAGCGACAGCGTGTGGAAGCGACAGCGTGGGAGAAGTACGAGTGGACAAGTACAACACAGTTAGAAGCAGCTGAAAGCAGGTTCACAGCTGCAGAAGCTAAACTAAACTTCCAAAAAAAAAGGTCTTCAAGCCAGTAATCTGCAACAACTGCATGATGTGGGAAATCCAAGAAAAGCCAACAGAGCTCAACCAAGTGTGTGTAAAGTGCCGCACGATCCAGGACTTGCTTCAGCGATTAAGCCTGCTAGAAAAGGAGCTGGAGGAAATGAGACAGCAACAGGAGCTTGAGGAGCTGACACACCCACAATTCATGGAAGTCTGCACCCCTAGCAGACTGAAAGCCACCAGGGAGATGGAAGAGAGTCAAAATAGCTGGGTTCAGATAGGCAGAAGCAGGGAAAAAAAGAAACTTTGTCAAATACAACCACCAGAAATCCAGACATCCAACAAATTTGAGCCACCTCAACATTTAGATGACCAAAACCAACATCAAGAGAATGAAAGGAACAACATCCAGGACCCTATAAACAGTGCTGGCCAGGCAGCAAAAAGAAGGGAGGTCATGATAGTTGAGGACTCCATATTGAGAAACACAGCAAGTTCAGTTTGCAGTTTGGACCCGCTTACTACAACAGTGTGCTGCCTTCCAGGAGCCTCTGTCAAGCACATCACTGAGAATGTGGACAGGCTCCTAGAACGAACAGGAGACGACCCGGTAGTAGTCATCCACATCGGTACAAACAACATTGGAAGAGACAGACCAAGATCCCTGCAAAACAAATTCAGGGAGCCAGGACAGAAATTAAAAGACAAGACCAAAACTGTGGTATTTTCTGGGATACTGCCGGCACCTTGCAAAGGACCATATGGATAGCTGGAAATACAAAATCAAAATGCATGGCTGAAATCGTGGTGCACACAGGAAGGCTTCACCTTTCTTGAACATTGGAGCACATTCTACAACAAAGACTATCTATATAGGTGGGACAGACTGCACTTAAACAGAAAGGGAACCAATCTACTCGGAGAAAGGATCCTTCAGGCGGTACAGAAGCATTTAAACTAGAAAGGAAGGGGAAAACAAAAAAAACAGAAGGGAGACCACATCAAAACAAGGGCAACAACTCAGGTAAGACAACTATTAAATGTATTTATCTTAATGCTAGAAGTCTGAGAAACAAAATGTTAGAACTTGAAGCTACTGCACTAACAAGTAACTACAATGTGATCGGTGTTACAGAAACTTGGTTGTCTGAAAGTGATGGAGACGAATATAATATTAGTGGGTACACACTATATAGGAAAGACAGACAGGACAGAAGAGGCGGAGGGGTAGCGCTATACATAAGAAATAGTCTTGAAGCCCAGGTGTTAAACCAGGACAAAGAAAACAATGCAGAATCAATATGGGTCACAAATTCAAAGGGCATAATAATAGGAGCATGCTATAGACCGCCAAATTCAGACACTGAGCAAAATAATCTGTTATACAATGACATTCGAAATGCACGTAGAAAAGGAGAAGCCATACTAATGGGGGATTTCAACTTCCCCTGTATAAAATGGGAAAACCCGATGGGGGGCACGACGGACGAAATTGAAATGGTGGAAATGACAAATGACTGCTTCCTAACGAAATTTGTCAAGACACCGACTAGAAGGGAGACATGCCTTGATTTAGTCTTTTCAAATAATGAAGACAGAATAACTAAAACAGAGGTCAGAGAGCCATTGGCAAACTCAGACCACAACATGGTCTCATTTGAAGTATTTTTTAAAATCCCAAAAGTAATGACTAAAGCTAAGGTTTCCAGTTTTAGAAAAGCAATCTATTAAGGTATGAAACAGAGACTAACAGAAGTAGATTGGAGTAAAATAGAGAAAACATCCACAGAAAAAGGATGGCTGTTTTTAAAAAATGTAGTACTAGAGGCGCAAAACAATTACATCCTGTGACAGGGTCTTCCTCGTGTCACGCGTGTGGGTAGCCGCTGTTCAAGCATACAGAGAGACAGACGTGGTGTTGTTGAAAACGCCGGCATAGGCACGCAGGTTTTATTCACAAACAAACAGAAAACGAAAGTAAAATAAAGGTGGTCATGTGACGTTACCAGCGATGGTAACGCACAGAGGACTAGTACATCAAGCTGTACAAAAAGTGCAAAATAAAACACAATACCACAAACTATAAATCAAAGGTGCCGTGAAAACGGCAGGCCTTGCAGCAGCCCTGAGCTATCTCCCGTGGATGTTTTTAACCTGACGGACACTCTGTCGAGACCCGCCCACCTGCTGATTGAGGACCAGCACAGCCAATCACTTGCTGCCCTTCCCCTCAACCAAGCATAGCAGGCAGCAAGTCTCAATCGAGCGCCCGTCTGTAAAACAATAATTCAATTAAACAAATCAACTCCAAAACGACACACAATAAACCCATTTCCCCATACAAATGATACCAACACTAAATACACACGTGCAGGGCACTCGCCCTGCTGCACATCCCAAAAGTAGACAAATCTAAATCTAAAACAAAATGGCCAAAATGGTTTAATAGATCAATTTAAAAAAATATTCCAGGAGAAATGGCACTTTACAGAGCGTTTAAAAGGGACCAAAAACAAAGTACACAGAAAGAGTACTTGGAACTGCAAACACAAGTCAAAAAGGAAGTTAGAAAGGCCAAGAGGGAGATAGAAATCAATATTGCTAAGGGGGCTAAAACCAATTCCAAAATGTTTTTCCAATATTATAACAGCAAGAGAACATTCAAAGAGGAGGTTAAATGTCTAAGAGACACAAATTGCAAAATCATAGATGAAGAAAAAAATAGCAAATATATTAAATGATTACTTTTCACAGGTTTTTACAAAGGAGGACATGGACAACATGCCCCACATGTCGACCTGTTCCTACCCAATTTTAAATAACTTTAGCATAACAGAGGCAGAAGTGTTAAAGGGACTAGGAGCTCTTAAAATAAACAAATCCACTGGGCCGGATGAGATCCTCCCAATAGTACTCAAAGAAATGAAAGAAGTTATTTACAAACCGCTAACCAAGATCATGCAACAGTCTCTTGACACAGGGGTTGTACCGACAGACTGGAAAATTGCAAACGTAATACCGATCCACAAAAAGGCAGACAAAACCAAACCAGGTAACTTCAGACCAATAAGGCTGACTTCTATTATATGTAAACTTATGGAAACTATAATAAGATCCAAAATGGAAAATTACCTATATGGTAACAATATCCTGGGAGACAGTCAGCATGGTTTTAAGACAGGGAGATCGTGTCTAACTAACCTGCTTGTCTTTTTTGAGGATGCAACATTGAAAATGGATAATTGCAAAGCATACGACATGGTTTATTTAGATTTCCAGAAAGCTTTTGACAAAGTCCCACATAAAAGATTAATTCTCAAACTGAACGCAGTAGGGATTCAAGGAAATGCATGCACATGGAATAGGGAGTGGTTAACATGTAGAAAACAGAAAGTACTGATTAGAGGAGAAACCTCAAAATGGAGTGAGGTAACCAGTGGTGTACCACAGGGATCAGTATTAGGTCCTCTGCTATTCCTAATCTACATTAATGATTTAGATTCTAGTATAGTAAGCAAACTCGTTAAATTTGCAGACGACACAAAAATAGGAGGAGTGGCAAACACTGTTGCAGCAGCAAAGGTCATTCAAAATGATCTAGACAGCATTCAGAACTGGGCAGACACATGGCAAATGAAATTTAATAGAGAAAAGTGTAAAGTATTGCATGCAGGCAATAAAAATGTGCATTATAAATATCATATGGGAGATAGTGAAATTGAAGAAGGGAACTATGAAAAAGACCTAGGAGTTTATGTTGACTCAGAAACATCTTCTTCTAGACAATGTGAGGAAGCTATAAAAATGTCAACAAGATGCTCGGATATATTGTGAGAAGTGTTGAATTTAAAACAAGGGAAGTAATGTTAAAACATTACAATGCTTTAGTAAGACCTCATCTAGAATATTGTGTTCAGTTCTGGTCACCTTGTTACAAAAAGGATATTGCTGCTCTAGAAAGAGTGCAAAGAATAGCAACCAGAATTTTCCTGGGTTTAAAAGGCATGTCGTATGCAGACAGGCTAAAAGAATTGAATCTATTCAGTCTTGAATAAAGAAGACTACGCGGCGATCTGATTCAAACATTCAAAATCCTAAAAGGTATAGACAATGTCGACCCAGGGGACTTTTTTGACCTGAAAAAAAGAAACAAGGACCAGGGGTCACAAATGGAGATTAGATAAAGGGGCATTCAGAACAGAAAATAGTAGGCACTTTTTTACACAGAGAATTGTGAGGGTCTGGAACCAACTCCCCAGTAATGTTGTTGAAGCTGACACCCTGGGATCCTTCAAGAAGCTGCTTGATGAGATTCTGGGATCAATAAGCTACTAACAACCAAACGAGCAAGATGGGCTGAATGGCCTCCTCTCATTTGTAAACTTTCTTATGTTCTTACGACATTCCTTTTAAACCCAGGATAATTCTTGTTGCTCTTCTTTGCACTCTTTCTAGAGCAGCAATATCCTTTTTGTAACAAGGTGACCAGAACTGAACACAATATTCTAGGTGAGGTCTTACTAAGGCATGTGGCGGAGCGTCACACCGATGCGCTCTGGTGCGTTCCGGCAGCACTACACCCCTGGGTACGAGGGTTATCTGTTTGTATTGATAAGTTAAACATTAAATAAACCTAAGTAGACAGTATTTCAGAACACTATAAAGACTAAAAATAGTGATACTTGCTTGCTTACTAAAACAGAGTGCTGTCATTTGTTAGAGGGAAGCATGCAGCATCCCCCTGCAGTTGACTTGTCCGTACACTGAGACTGCATATTCTGCATCCACTGAATTGGTTGGAAGTTATACAGACGTGGAAATTGATTAGAAACAGCCCAAAAACTCGGTTACACAAAGGAATTGGACATACTTTTAATAAAGGCAATGTATGAAGCACGTTTGTTTTCATATTATTTGTCCCATCCAATAATTTATTTTATTAGTACCAAGTCAAAACAAAGAAAATGTGGCTACTCGGGTCTAAAATTCCAACTGCGAAAAAGTAAGCAGCAGGTTGAAGCGAGGTGGCTGTGCTGGATCGTTTTAGTGCTTTTTTTGCGCGCTGACTTTTCAGTTTGGTTTCTGAAAGCTGTTTATTTTGATTCATCATGGGAGAATGAAATGCTTGATGGAGAAGGGACAAGGGCCTCGCATTGATCAGTACTTCTTACGAAGTCAGTCAAGTCAGTCGAATGAAATCCAGCTACAGGAAGCAAACCACAGTTTGCAGGATATCAGCACCCGTCATAGACGTGAGGAGGACTTGCATGGACACAGTTAGTGATTAACCTAATGATCCTTGTGAACCCGGTCAGACAAACCAGCATAAGAGAGAAAAGAACCTCAACGGGCACAAGCCTGGAGTTAAATGGCCAAGATCTTGTGAGAAAACTGCATGGGACACAGTAAACACAGATCTCTGCTTTGCGTTGGAAACGTTAAGTGGAACAGTTGAAAAGAAGCTGGATAAATTTGGGGACATCATCTACGCATATGGAAGTGAGAGGTTTGGAGTTGAAAAAAGGAAGGAAAAAGTACAAACTATTCCTGGAAAGTCTAGATGGCAGCAGGAGATTGAACGCTTAGTTAGAGAAAGGAGACAGCTGAGGAAGCAATGGAGAAGAGCAGAACAAAGTCAGAAGGAGGGACTCAAGCTCTTACAAAGGGTCATAAAAGATAAGCTTGCAACATTGCGCAGAGCTGAGCACCTACGGAAATGCTACAAAGAGAAGGAGTGTGCGAGAACCAACTTTTATAAAGACCCATTCAAATTTGTAAATAAGTTAGAAGTGAGAAGAATGGCACACTAAAAGCATCTAAGTTTGAGCTGGTGAGATATTTGGAAGAAACACATACAGATTCAAAAAGGCAGGAGCCAATGTCAATTCCTTCAGACATCCCTCCTATCAATTCACCAGAATACCAAATGGAGGACTGTACACCTAAGTGGAAAGAAGTAGAGCGAGCTGTGAAAAAAGCAAGGGCTTCATCATCTCCAGGGCCTAATGGAGTGTACAAGAGTACTTCAGGAGTTCTATGAATCCTGTGGAAATTGATGAAAGTGGCATGGGAAAAACAGGTTGTACCAAGAGCATGGCGCCGAGCAGGTGGAGTCTTTATTCCTAAAGAAAAAGATTCTACAAGCATCAGTCAGTTTCGCCCTATTTCCCTATTAAACATAGATGGCAAGATTTTCTTCAGCATTATTGCTCAGAGATTGTCAACTTACCTATTAAAGGACTGCTTCATTGACACTTCAATACAAAAGCGGGCATTTCAGGTTTCCCTGGATGCTTAAAACACATCAATGTGGTCTGGCAACAAATTCAATCAGCTAAAAAGGAGAGGAAGAAGCTCCATGTGACATTCCTGGATTTGGCTAATGCATATGGTTCAGTGCCACATGAACTTCTTTGGGAAGCATTTGATTTTTTCAGTGTACCGATGACAATAACAAATTTAGTGAAAGCCTACGTTGGAGATTTGCAATTTCGTTTTTCAACTTCGGAATTCAGCACTACATGGCAATGCCTAGAAATTGGAATAATGGCAGTATGCACCATTTCTCCACTGGCTTTTACCATGGCAATGGAAGTAATCATTAGGGCATCAAAATGGGTAGTGGAAGGAGAGCGCTTGGCTGCTGGAATGCGACTACCACCAATTCGAGCATACATGGATGACATGACAACCATGACTACAACAGTAGCCTGCACTAATCGGTTATTGGGCAAATTAACCAATAATATTGAATGGGCATGAATGCAATTCAAGCCCACTAAATCAAGGAGCATCTCTATAATTAAAGGTAAAGTAGTAGATAAAACATTCTTCATTAATGGTGAGGCAATACCAACAGTGTCTGAGAAGCCAGTGAAAAGTCTTGGGAGATGGTACGACGGGGATCTAAAGGACACAGTTCTTGTGGGAGAAGTTAGACAACAAGCAGTGGAAGGGTTGAAATGCATAGACAGCAGCGCTTTACCAGGCCAACTAAAACTTTGGTGCTTTCAGTTTGGTCTACTGCCGAGGTTGCTGTGGCCACTGACTGTGTACAAGGTTTCTTTGACAACAGTAGAGAAGCTGGAAGCTTTAATCAGTTCATACATCAGGAAATGGTTGGGAGTTCCACGCTGCCTCAGCAGAGTGGGACTTTATGGTAAAGGAATACTGCAGCTACCAGCATCCGCTCTAACCGAGGAGTTTAAGTGCGCCAAGGTCAGACTGGAAATGACATTAGTAGAGTCACGTGACAAATGTGTAAGGGAGGCAGCACCTGTGTTGAAAACTGGAAGAAAGTGGGCAGCAAACAAAGCTGTGGAGGATGCAAAGGCTGCCCTTCGAATTGGTGATATCATGGGTCAAGTTCAGCATGGAAGAGGGGGTCTTGGTCTCAGTTCAGCTCCTCCTACATGGCACAAGGCAGCCCCAGCTCAACGGAGGAAGCTGGTAGTCCACGAGGTGCAAAAGCAGGAGGAGAGGATGAGGTGCATAAAGGCCATTTCCCAGGCCAAGCAGGGAGAATGGATGAGATGGGAAAGTGTGGAACAACGCAAGATTGGCTGGCAAGACCTATGGTCAATGGAACAGGACATGATCAGTTTCCTCATCAGGTCAACATATGATGTGCTCCCATCACCACAGAACCTACACCTCTGGGTAGGAGAGGTTCCCTCATGTCCTTTGTGTTCATCACTTGCAACATTAAGGCACATTTTGACAGGATGTAAGGTGGCTCTTAGCCAAGAACGGTTTACTTGGCGCCATGACCAGGTGCTGCAATGTTTGGCCTTAGCATTATTATTATTATTATTATTATTATTATTATTATTATTTCTTAGCAGACACACTTATCCAGGGCAACTTACAATTGTTACAAGATATCACATTATTTTTACATACAATTACCCATTTATACAGTTGGGTTTTTTACTGGAGCAATCTAGGTAAAGTACCTTGCTCAAGGGTACAGCAGCAGTGTCCCCACCGGGGATTGAACCCATGACCCTCCAGTCAAGAGTCCAGAGCCCTAACCACTACTCCACACTGCTGCCCCATGGATGACAAGCGTAACATGACCAATAAGTTGCAACCTGTTCCCTCAAAACATTACACACAACATTACACACAAAAGACAACTTTCCTTTGCCCAGGAGAGCAACCACCAAGAAAAGATGTAAAAACCAATCCTCGCCCAGGACAACTGGAAACTGCTAGAGACTGGAAAATGCTGGCAGATGTTGGTCAACGGACAGCTTATTTTTCCACCTGAGATTGCCACCACTAACCTTCGACCAGATATTGTCTTGTGGTCTGGATCAGCACGCCTTGTTCACCTGGTAGAGTTAACAGTGCCATGGGAGGATGCTGTAGATGAGGCGTATGAGAGGAAGAAACTGCGGTATGCTCAACTAGCCAATGAAGCGGAACAGCGCGGATGGAGAGTCCGGTTTACCCAGTGGAGGTGGGTTTTTGAGGATTTGTTGCACACTCTTCAACCCGGTTTCTCAGAGACGTTGGATTCAGTGGCCAAGAGTTGTGTCGCACAGTGAAGAACTTATCTGAAGCAGCAGAGAGGAGCAGCAACTGGCTGTGGTTGAGACTGGCTGGGGATCTCAAGCACAATAGAACGGGCAAGTTGAGTGGGGGATGAAGGGGGGTGATGCTGGGACACCAGAATCACTGTCAAGCCCTCTTGAAGTGTCATGGGCTTGTTGACGAAACACTGAGGATGGAAGGTGCCCACTTGAAGACCCCAGAGATGTACCCTACTTAGCTCAATCCAGACGGTTGTCATGTTGATGCGCTGGGGAGACCGCACTGTGGTTGATCTCCGGAGCCAGCATCGCAGCCGTTGTGTGTGCTGATGCGCTAGGGAGGCAATAAGCTGATCCCTGGAGCCAGCATTACACTTCAGCCATCAACACCAGACAGAAGGATATCTACATCATCATATGGAAGGAAGCGCAAATGGATGGAGACACAGATGGATCACATAAATTTACTGTAAAGCTACGTCTTAGTTGGTGCTTATCTTGGCAAGAGCTGAGTTCAAATCAGCATGCCTTTTGTTTAATGTGTGATTCTGAAGCTAAATAGCGATCAATCTTATTTTCTCCAAAGACATTAAGATATGCAAAGCAATTACCTCTATCTGCATATACAGTTTCTTTGGGAAATATCTTGACATGAAATAATCAATCACTGAAATATACTTTTGCTTTTTTTTGCTTTGTCGTCCATTTCTACTATTTTACCTCCAATGCTGAAAACTAGATTTTAGCAACCTAAATCAAAACAATGCAGCACCAACTTTGTCCCACCCCTACTGCACAGTACAGGTCACATAAAAGCAGTAAATACGCACTGATAGGCTGATCAAAACTTTGTCATTCAAATAGTAAACAAGAACGTTAACTGCTTTGGAGAATTTATTTTGTAAATGTTACTTGTGGACGTTTTTTGCTTGTTTGTTTTTTGCTTAAGTGCAATGCAAACAGGAAGGCGAAGGAATCAAAAAGCGCTATCTATAGAAGACACGTAGTTTGCATCACTTGCGTTGTGCAGTAGTTCATTTAAACAAGGTCTTTTTTTCCTCTCCGTACTTGTTTGTATGCATTGGACCCTAAGGGGTGAATTTCGCGGTGACCCCTCAATTAAACGATTTCCGCGAAATCGCGATTTAGGTAGATCCCTAACTATAAACAAAGCCACAAAGACACACACACTGATACACTCTCTCACTCTGTCTCACCTTGGCTCTGATCACTGTGCAGTGCAGGGAGCTTGTGTGTTTCTCATATAGGAGGGTGAACTCCAGCATTCCTAAAGCAGCTGAGAGAGTGAGACAGGAGAGAGGAGAGCGAGATTATATTCACAAGGAATTGATTCTTCTGAAATTGGTTCTTTTGAATCCAAAAAACACACTAACATACTGACAGACAACCAGACAGACACACTGTGGCAGGGTGAAAGCCCTTAGCGTAAATATATGTGTGTGTGTGGATCAACCAACATTACAAAAAAAAAGCAATGTAAAAACATGTTTTAATTGACAAAAGTCATTTTTATTAAATATCCTTCCACCTCTGCTTGACCTTAGAAAAAATAGTCCATTAAAACATAACAAATAAAACCAAAAATGCATTAATTAAAAAATAATTTCAGATGTTGAATTGAACATTGCCTTTGAAAGTGCAGTTTTGATTTGTTACACTTCTTCACTTCTTGTAATTTTTGGTTTATTCATTACATTTTAAAGTAAAATATTACTGTCCATTTTCATCATGACACAGCACAGATGAGTCTGCCTTTATATCACACAGACCCTTCCTCACAAGACCTGCAATAGTATCAGGTGAGAGTGTTGGTTTTTTTTTAATCGTCCTTTGTTAACTGGGGTAGTAACAGGAGGCATCCATACCAGATTTGTGCTACAGCTTCACAGTGGCGAGAAAGACATTATTTGCATGGAATACCTGGTTACTTATCAAACTGACTTTGCAATTTACAGCTTGGCAACGTGGAGAACTACTGGGCCAGTGTTAAGAAACAATTTAAAACAATGCAGGGCACAGCAGAAGACATGATACCATCGTACCTGGACACATTTAAAAGGTATGGCAGGAATTGTCGAGATCGATTTATAAATGTTCAGCATCAGATCACACAGCTGCATAGGGGGTGGGTCCGGTGGCAGCAGGCAGGCAGACTGAAAAACCGACAGCAGGAGCAACGGCAACAAAACATCTTTTTAACCCCAAATCTTTTTTGAAAAGCTGAAAGTTTAAGAGATATTTTTTAAACTATTTATTTTCAAAATGGGATCGGGAAATGCCGTAGTTCAGGGAGAAGGAACAGAGCGATCAGAATGGTGATTTTTTAATTTATTTGAATACTTTTGCTTTTTTTCACTACTTTAATTAATCATTGGTGACCGATTCAGATTCATTCTATTTCTCATGTACAATTCGGTTTCCCAAAAGTTCAACATTTACATAAATCTCATTGGTCATGTTTATTGCGGTAAATTCCAATATGTCTTTCGTTTTTGTTTTTAAATTTTAGTGGCGTATGGATATCTGCCAGTGATTTGCCCGTTTTTTAAAAAAAGTGCCGACCCATGGTGATAAGCTGTAATATCAACACCCCCATGTGACCTGTTTTGACCAATCAGGATAGAGTATTTAAAAATATCCATTTTATAAATTATATATATATATATATATATACACAGACTAACTTCACTATAACAAACCCTTCTTGTAACAAACCCCCTTTTTTAATGATCCTAACAGCAAGAACCAATTTTTTCAATGCAAATTAGCCCTATTAGAACGATGTGTGTACAGGATCGACGTGGATACAACGATCTCAGTACTGACTGACACAGTGTCAAGTGTGTTATTGTCTCAGTGAAAAGAAAGACCATTGTTGACTAATTGAAAGATAACGCTAATTCAAAAATGACCTCTTGTAGTATGAATCATGCAATCGTTACCCAGTCATCTTCACACAAACTGCAACCAGGCAACGGGCGTGTAGCAGGGCGGTAGTAAGCCCTGCTGTTTAAATGTATTTCTTTATTTTAGAACAGGGTTTCCCCCTCCGCCCCTGTGTTATTTTGTATTTTTTGTTTATGTATTTATTATTTATGACGGTGAGTTACTGTTTTTATTTTAAAACGTGTTCTGGCAGAGGTGAGATTGGTGCTCGTCCTCTGCCAGGAATAATTAAACTCGTGCAGATTGTGGCCGAGGGGTAATAGAATAATTGCCAGCTAGTTAAACCCCTCAGCCACGGTATAAAAAGCCTGCAGCTCTCCATGTTCCAGGTGGGTGTATTAGGAGTGAGAGCGGAGAGAACAAGGCGAGAGAGAGAAAACGAAACTTAAAAATTAAATACAGGAACAGTGACAGCAGTTGCCCAGTCTGCCTTGTGTTGTTTTGTAGTATGTTTTGTGTTCGAGATTTGTTTTGTTTAACCTTTTTATTTCGGTCTGTGAGCAAGTCTTTTTGTTAAAACCTTTTATTTATTTTTTGTATTATTTAGATAAAATGGCAGTACTTGGTGTCAGTATTTTTCCCTTCCTGCTTCTAACCTGACGTCACCGACCCAGCCACCCTGTCACAGGGCGTGAGGAGCAATCTACTCTGGATAGTTTTTTTTCAAGAGAAAGGACATGTAATTACTTCAGCATGTACATGCTTTGCTTTTTCATTTCTTTACTGTTTTCTCTGAAACATAAAGTAAACAAACGGGTTTGTTTTGTGTGCTTTTTGGAGTTGTTGTTATGTTTGATCAAATGATTGTTTACAGACGGGCGCTCAATTGAGGCTTGCTGCCTGCCTGTCTTGTATGTGTCCTCTGTGCGTTACCATTGTTGGTAACGTCACATGACCCGTTTGTTTACTTTCTGTTTTGTGTTTAATAAATCCTGCGCACCTGTGCCGGTGTTTCAACTCCGAATCTTCTGTCTTGCAATGCGATTACCCACACATGTGACACAAGTACCTTGTCACAATACTGTTTAAATGTTGATCAATGTGAAGGAATCTTCATAAGTACTAAATATTGATGTCAATTTAAATTTGCCGTTTTGTCATTATTCTGATACAGAAAAATGCCAAACCCTATTATAGTGAACATCCTGATGTAACGAACATTTCTCCAGGTCCCAGGGAGGTTCATTATAGTGAAGCCGTTGTGTGTGCTGATGCTCTGAGGAGGCAAAATAAGCTGATCCCTGGAGCCAGCATTACAGTTCAGCCATCAACACCAGACAGAAGGATATCTACATCATCAGATGGAAAGAAACACAAATGGATGGAGACACAGATGGATCACATTAGTTTACTGTAAAGCTACATGTTAGTTGGTGCTTATGTTTGCGAGAGCCGAGTTCAAATCAGCATGAAGTTTTAACATCTACTCTCATGTAATGGAAATCTATATATATATATATATATATATATATATATATATATATATATATATATAGTAACACAGCAGGGAGGGGGTTAAAGCCTCCCTGCGTGGAAAACATGTGCAAATGCACATTTGTTTTAGTTTAATTGTTTTGCTTATGGTTTAATTTAATTGTGTTTTGGTTTATTGTTTAATTGTTTTGCTTTTGTTAATCAGTTTTGTTAATTGTTTTATTATTTAATTATCCCCTGCACCTGGGTGGTAACTGGAAATTAGCACCAGGTGCAGGGTATAAAGGACAGTCAGTCAGTTTGCTCGGGGCTGCTGAGGAGAAGGAGGCAGATGAGGTGCTCTGCTTCCGAGCAGTCGAGAGGAAAAAGAGTGTGCAATTTAAACCTGTGTGGTTTGTATTACAGGTAAACAGCTTAGCCGTCCTGTGAGGTAGTCAGGGAGTTACCTGTGTAGTCAGCGCTCCAAAACAGAGTTAGGTGTTTATTTTGTGTTTGTTTTATTTTTGTTTTGTTTTGTGAATTAAAATAGTGCGTCAGCGCATAAAAAAATCCATTCCTGTGTGTGTTGGGTCAATTTTTAAAGGGGCAAGAACCCGTGTGGCAGCGGTTCTTATATATATATATTACAGTGGCTCTCAAAAGTATTCACCCCCTTGGACTTTTCCATATTTTATTTTGTTACACCATGGAATCAAAATGGATTTAATTAGGAGTTTTTGCCACTGATCAACACAAAAAAGACCATAATGTCAAAGTGAAAAATAAAATCTACAAATTGTTCTAAATTAATTACAAATATAAAACAGAAAATAATTGATTGCATAAGTATTCGTCCCCTTTGCTATGACACACCTTAAGCTCTGGTGCAACCAATTGTCTTTAGAAGTCACATAATTAGTTGAATGGAGTCCACCTGTGTGCAATTAAGGTGTTTCACATGATTTCAGGTTAAATACACCTGTCTCTGGGAGGTCCCACAGTTGGTTAGTACATTTCCTAACAAAAACTACATCATGAAGATGAAGGAACATTCAAAGCAAATCCGGAATACGGTTCTTCAAAAGCACCAATCAGGGGTAGGATATAAGAACATTTCCAAGGCATTGTATATCCCCCGGAGCACAGTAAAGTCCATTATTAAGAAATGAAGAGAATATGGCATAACTGTGAATCTGTCTAGAACAGGCCGTCCTCAAAAATGGAGTGTCCAGGCGAGAAGGGCACTTGTCAGGGAGGCCACCAAGAGGCCTATGGCAACTCTAAAGGAGTTACAGTCTTCCACGGCTGAGCTGGGAGACACTGTGCATATAGCAACAATAGCCCGGGTGCTTCACAAAACTGGCCTTTATGGGAGAGTGGCAAAAAAAAAGCCATTGTTGAAAAAAACTCACATCAAATCTTGGCTAGAGTTTGCCAGAAGGCATGTGGGAGACTCTGAGACCAAGTGGAAGAAGATTCTATGGTCTGATGAGACCAAAATAGAGCTTTTTGGCCTCAACGCTAAGCGCTATGTTTGGTGCAAGCCTAACACCGCATATCATCCTGAGAACACCATCCCTACCGTGAAGCATGGTGGTGGCAGAATCATGCTATGGGGATGCTTCTCTGTGTCAGGGCCTGGAAAGCTTGTGAAGATAGAGGGCAAAATGGATGCAGCAAAGTACAGAGAAATCCTGGAGGAAAACCTGCTGAAGTCTGCAAGAGACATAAGAAAGTTTACAAACGAGAGGAGGCCATTCAGCCCATCTTTCAGACCTGGGACTTGGGAGAAGATTCATCTTCCAGCAGGACAATGACCCCAAACATACAGCCAAAGCCACACGAGTGGCTTAAAAACAAAAAGGTCAATGTCCTGGAGTGGCCCATTCAAAGCCCGGACCTCAAACCAATTGAGAATATGGGGAAAGAGTTGAAAATTTTGCAAAGAAGAATGCGCAAAAATTGCAGTGTCCAGATGTGCAAAGCTGATAGAGACTTATCCAAATAGACTCATGGTTGTAATTGCTGCCAAAGGTGCCTCTACCAAATATTGACTCAAGGGGGTGAATACTTATGCAATCATTTATTTTCTGTTTTGTATTTGTAATTAATTTAGAACAATGTGTAGATTTTATTTTTCACTTTGACATTATGGACTTTTTTGTGTTGATCAGTGGCAAAAACTCCTAATTAAATCCGTTTTGATTCCATGTTGTAACACAATAAAATGTGGAAAAGTCCAAGGGGGGTGAATACTTTTGAGAGCCACTGTATATATTGGCAGGTTGGCAGGGAGGGGGTTAAAGAATGTGGCTGAAGCCTTAATTGAATGATTAATGGTTAATTGAGCTCCAGCCACATGCAGGGAGAAAGCCTTTTTCTGGAAAGGTGTTACTTGGTGTGAATTGCAGAATTGTTTTGTTTACCCTTTTATTCTGGCTCTCGTGCCGTGTTTGATTTGTGTTTGTTGTTTAATAAACGTGTGCAACGGCGCTTAAACTGCAGCTTCTTGACTCTGAGTCTCATTCTTGACTCTATCCTGCTAGACAGACACAGACAGACAGACAGACAGACAGACAGACAGGCAGGCAGACACTCACTTGAGTCATCACTGTCACAGCTATCCCATTCAGTTGAGGTGTCTGTGATGGACTGCAGGCTAGGTTGCCCTGTCGTCCCCTGCCCTGGCACCTGCCCCTGCCCCTGGCCCTGCCCCGCGGGGCTCACAGGCCCCTCGGCCCCCGTGGGGGAGAACCGAGGGAAGTAATCTGAGATCTGACGGATAGGTCTGATCGGCCCGGGACACACATCGATAGCCATGTGCTCCTGAATAGACACAGAGAGCTTGTTACCTCTACGAACAGTCATTCAGCTAGAGGAGATGGAAAGAGAGGGGGAGAGGGGATAGAGAAGAGAAATAAATAAATAAATAGTTAGATCAATTGTACTAGTTCAACGTTGTCGTAGTCGGCACTATTTGTATTAACAGCCAGAGAGAGAGTGGAAGGGAGACCCAATAGACTGTTTAATTGCTCACTGGGGAGATGAAAGGAGGGAGAGAATGATGGGCTGAGACAGGTGAAGCTGACAATGGACTGTTTAATTACACACTTGGGAGAGAGAGAGAGTAAGAGAAGACAGAGAGAAAGATATGATAATATTGACAGTGTAATGTAGGAATTGAGAGGAGGGAGGGAGGGAGAGGAGAGACATTAGTATACAACTGTTGCATGTTTAGTGATAAATATCGGAGAGAGAGAGAGAGAGAGAGGTATGGCTAATATTTATAGTTTTATAGTAAATTGAGAAAGCAGGGGGAGGAGAGGGAGAGGAGAGATGAGAGAGGAGAGGAGAGGGAGAGAGGAGAGAAGTGGAATTTGATAGATGTGTTTTGATCTATCATCTTTTTTGTTTACCTTGATTGACTTGATTTGAATTTAAAAAAAATGTCTCTGCAAACACAGAGATGAAGGGAGAGAGAGTGTGAGAGACTGAGAGAAATAGATAGAAAGAGATGTGAAAACAAAAGGATGTTTTCATTAGAAGAGAGAGGGGGAGGGTGGGGGGATAGAGAGGGAGAAACATTTGCTGCATTAACTTTGGAAATGCTTGTATGCACCTCCCCTCTCTCTCCCCTGTCCCCTATCTCCTTTCCTCTATCCCCTCCCCCTTTTCTCTACCCTCCCTATCCCTTTCTTTCCCTCCTCCCTATCACTTCTTCTCCCTCTTTCCCCTCTCTCCCTCTTTCTTCTATCACCTCTATTGCTCTCATCCCCCTCTTCATCCCCATCAGCATATTAAGAAAAAGGAAGTAGGCAATTTAGCCAAAGAAAGATAATATTTGAATACATTGGCAGAAAATTCCAAATAAACTAATTAAAATATATAAAGTAAGAAAGAATGAAAATATTTTAACAAGCAGAAAAAGGAGACAGAAAGAAAGAAAAATTGAAACTAAAATAATATTTGAATGTTTTAGCAGATGAAAGAAATGAAAGAACATTCTCGAATACATTAGCAGAAATTTACAATCAATTAACCCAGAAAGAAAGGATAGATAGTAGATAGATAGACATGAATATAGAGTGATAGATAGATATATAATAGATATAGACTGATTGATGGAAAAACAGATAAATAGATAGATAGAATAATAGAATAATACAGACAGACTGATACATTTCTTATTGACATGCTTCCCTGTTATACTATTTCTCCTTACCTTAGCTGTGATGGAGTGAGTGTGAGCTTTCCCAGATAAATGAGTGCAGTGTTGAGGTATGTCCCAATCGATATGGGGGGGGGTGCTGGAGAGTCTTCAAGGGGGAGGATTCCCAAAAATATTTAAAAAAAACAACAAAAACAAAAAACAGAATGTGTAAATTGTAATCCTGACAAGAAAGAGGCTGAGTGAGAAAGAGAGAGAGAGAGAAGAGAGAGAGGGAGATAGAAGACGGTTACTGCATTCCTTGAGTCTTGTATCTGTGTGTGTGGTTCTCTCTTTCCCCTCCTCTCTCTCTCCCTTCCTCTCTCTCCCCTCCTCTCTCTTTCTCTCCTCCTCTCCCTTCCTCACAATCTCCCCTCCTCTCTTTCTCTCTCCTCCTGTCTCTCCCTTACTCTCTCTCCCTTCCTCTCTCTCTCCCCTCCTCTTTCTCTCTCTTTCTCTCTCTGTCTCAAAATGTTTCCTTCTAATTTGTCTCTCCTCTCTCCTTCCTATTCATCTCTCCTCTCTTCATGCCCCCTCTCTTCTCCCCTCTCTCCCTCATTCACCATCTCTTCTCATTCCTCTTCTCCATTCTCTCTTTCACTCCCCCTCTCCCCCTCACACTCCCTATTTCCCTCCCCCTCTCTTTTCTCTCCCCCTTCTCCCATATCATCTCTCCCCTCTCCCTTATTCAATCTCTCTTCTCTCTCTCCCCTCTCTCCTGTCCCCTTCCCCTTTCTCCCCCATTCCCTCTCTCTTCTCTCGCTCTCCCCTCTTTCCTTTCTCCTCTATTCCCTCTCTCTTCTCTCTCTCCCCTCTTTCCTTTCTGCCCTATTCCCTCTATCTCTCCCAGTGATGGACAGATCGACTCCCTCCCTTTTCTCTTTCAGAGATAATTACTGACCCCGGCATAGCGAGGGCGTGTGTCAGGCTGTCAATAAACGAGTGTGGACTTCACTTTACAAAATCAGACCAGTCAAGAAAAAACAGAGAGATTGAGAGAAACTTAATAAATTCAATGACAAACGTTTCCACTAGAAGATTGTTAGCACTCCTTTAAAGAGAGGACCAGTGATAATAAAGCTAATGAGAGCTAAGAGAATGGATTTTAAAGCTGGTTAGCCTCTCTCTCTCCTCTTTCTCTTTCTCTCTCATCTATCTCACTCCTCTAGCTCAGTGTGTTTCCTCTGCGGGTGGCCTGTCACTTTAACTCAATGTCATCTGTGTGCTGATTGGCTGAAGGCAGAGGCAACAGGGCTGTGTCACCCGAGTGTCAAAACTCACTTCCAATTCCCACGGACCAGACACTGAAAATAAAATAAAACAAATTATACAGAATTGTAGTTTTTTTACATTTTCACTCCTTGCTCTTTCTTTCTTTTTCCGTCATTATTTCTTATTAAAAAACACAAACAGTTTGTTCAGCTTCATTAACTCAGGTGTTTATGGAATGAGAAACTTCAGCTTAAAATGTTTAAGGAAAATCACAACAGATTAAAATGTATTCAGACTGAATAGTTTTTAATCTGTTGTGATTAAACAGTTTCTAACAAGCAGGACCTACCAAACACCAGCACTGAGGGCTTCAGTTAGACGTAGGCACCCTAACCCTAATTTTAACCCTAACCCCTCCCTGTTACAAGTGACCCCGAAACCTCTCCTCTTGTACAAGTCTCTTGCACTCTTTGAGTGGAATGTGTACGAGGAGGTGGGAGTATATGGCCCTTTGATTGAGCCAGCTTAATTTCTGTGCAGTTTTCCCACTGGAGATGGAAGTGAATATGAAACCTGGGAACGTCGTGACATGAAAAATGGTGAGTTCTGGACTAATCCTGTGTTTGGGATGGAAGATATTCTTGTTAAAGTGACCTTAGTGAAGTGGGTGAACATAACAGGCTGTGTGGTCCAGTGGTTAAAGGAAAGGGCTTGTAACCAGGAGGTCCCTGGTTTAAATCCCAGCTAACTCACTGTGTGACCCTAAGCAAGTCACTTAACTTCCTTGTGCTCTGTCTTCGCGTGAGATGTTGTAAGTGACTCTGCAGCTGATGCATAGCTCACACACCCTAGTCTCTGTAAGTCACCTTGGATAAAGACGTCTGCTAAGTAAACAAATAATAATAATAACACTTACAAATCTAACTGTCATTCCGGATGGGAGTCTCTCTTTAAAAAAAGGGGCCAAGCAGATACACTCCTTTGCTCAGATGTGACTCTCAAAGGTGCAGAACTGGATTGACCCAAACTGGACCATTAATCTGCCCAGCTTGTACAAGTATGATTTAGCATTGTAAAAGTATGTAGTAATGCAGAAGCAGTAATGTTTTCTCATTTAAATATTAGTCAACAAAATGTCAAGCGAATTGAATGTTTGGATTGTGAGTCTGTATACCCTGTGAAATGGGCACATCTGGGACCATTAGTGTGCTTGATGGAAGTCCCACTAGCAGGGTACAAGTGTTTTGCAGGTACTGAAGACTGTCACCCACATCTGTGATGCAAGGAGATGGATTCTGAAACCAGCAGTGGCTTTTACAGATCCATTAAGAGCTGAGCCTGATGCAGATTTTCAGACATGCTTGGAGTAAGCCGATACTTGGAGAATGTGATTAGAATGTACTGTGTGAAGCTGTGATAATATTAAGTATTGCAATAATTCTATAATATGTTTTAAAAGATGGTAAGGCCAGCAGAAGTGCTATTGCAGCAACATTATGAGCAGGATAGCAGGATTTGAACTTAAAAAAACAAGCAAGCAATGGTCTAAATGTTAAAAAGCTAGTCTATGTGCCTCTGTGAGTGGAATGAACATTAATCACTGGTAGCTGTTTGAAACTAAGATGTGGGCATCTTCTTATCAGTAGATATACTGGTATGCGCAGTCTCTTGAATTTAGCAGAACTATAATCTAATGTAATCAATTTGAAAATAGGCTTACAGCCTGGTTTCTCTAAAACAGTAACTCCTGCTAGAAAACAGGCCTCTTGAATTCTTATCTGTAAGTAGGTAAGTTTTGCTGTCAAAGAAGAAATATATTTTAGACCAAGGCTAGTCTAATCTACAAGCAGGTGTTATATATCAAAAGACACCTCTCTATATACATTCTTATCTCAATCAGTACCAAACATATTGTTAGTTTAAAGGTTACCTCACATATTTTAGGGATTAGAAAATAGGGAGCAGGTAATATTAATCTTAAAGGAGTAAACCGGACAATATGACCATATTATTAACGTTAGTGATAAGGGCTGTCTAAAAATTCCAGATGTTTTAAGTTTAATTAAGCCTTATGACACACGAAGGAGGGGAAAATTGCTATAAAAGATCGAGTGAAAAGGCAGTATGATATCAATCTAAAAACCTGATCCACTTTCTGCATTGCTGTCTTGAGGAATCATAAGAACATAAGAAAGTTTACAAACGAGAGGAGGCCATTCGGACCATCTTGCTCGTTTGGTTGTTAGTAGCTTATTGATCCCAGAATCTCATCAAGCAGCTTCTTGAAGGATCCCAGGGTGTCAGCTTCAACAACATTACTGAATCTTGATTGACTAAAGGCGTTTGAACTTAAATAATTATTTGGGTAAGCATACTATACTTTGCTTTATATATATCTCGGTATACTGGAGTGTGTAATAGGGTATAGGATTTATATTTAGTTATAGGGAGTTCGTATATTTGCTGCTATTTTTGGGTGCTATAACCTTAAACATTTATTTGTAACCATTTTATTATATAAAATTGATACTGACAGTTGTACAGGATACTGGATTTCCCTCGAGATAGGATCTGATGTGGCTTGTAGCCTCCTGATCCATTATTAATCACACAATAAAGCAAAGGATTAGATATATATACTCTGAATCGATAAACACAAGATGAGATTGAGTCTGTGTGATTTTTCTTGATTGTATAAAAGTTGGATATGTTAATACGTGTATGCCAGTACTCAAACTGACCACGTAAAGGAGTTTAAACACCTTTATGTCCTCCTAAAACATCTCCCCTGGATATTTAAGTGGTATAGAAATAAAAGAAGTATGTGTTTCGTGACAACCTCTATCTCTATCTCTATATCTAGCTATGGGATTGTAAGGAGCATTAATCAATTATTGTTTTTAATGTATTCATTGTGACTTTTACGTTTGGGTAAATTAATAGCTAAAAGAGTATTTTCAAATCTATTTATCTATCTGCTCTCCTGGGGGTTTTCCCAGTTTAATACATCCCATCCCATCACCACAGCAGTGGTTGCTAGGCAACAAGGAGGATGAGTTCCGATCATTAAGAGATCGGGAGAGAGGGAGAGTGAGAGGAGAGTGGGGGGATGTTGAATATGTTGTATGTTTGCTGCGTTAATTTTGGCAATAAAAAATGTGTGTGTGTGTGAGAGAGAGATGACAGAGAGAGAAAGATAGAGGGGAAAAGAGGGGAGAGTGAGGGAAGGAAAGAGAGAAGATAGAGGAGAAAAGAGGACAGAGTGAGGGGAGGGAGAGAGGGGAGAGGGAGAGAGAGGAGAAGGAGAGAGTGAGGAGGGAGAGAGAGAAAGGAGAAGGAGAGTGAGGGGAGAGAGAGAGGAGAGTGGAGAGAAGAGAGCGGGAGAGAGGAGAGAGAGTGAGGGGGAGGTAGAAATGAGAGAGGATAGAGTGAGGGGGAGGGAGAGAGAGTGGGGAGAGGAGAGAGGGAGAAAGAGGAGAGAGTGAGGGGAAGGGAGAGAGAGGAGAGTGGAGAGTGAGTGAGGGGTGAGGGAGAGAGGAGAGTGGCGAGGGGAGAGAGAAAAAGAGGAGAGGGGAGAGAAGAGAGAGATAGACAGAGGAGAGAGAGTGTGAGGGGGGAGAGAGAGGAGAGAGTGAGGAGGGGAGAGAGAGTGATGTGGCAGGAGAGAATGAGAGTGTGAGCAGTCCTCTGTCCCAATAGAGTTTGAACCTGCTGGAGCAGTATTGTGAAACATGGGCTAACAAAGCAAAACATTATAATAAATTAGTTCTGCACCGTATAAAACTGAGCTGATTTTGCCAGTGTTTGCTAGTCTATTAACCAGTTTGAAATTATTTAGGCTCAAATAAAAGCATTTTTGTTTCGGCTTTATTGTTAAAGATTTTACAACATGGCAATACTGCCCTATAAATACTGCCCTACAATTACTGCATGACAGTACAGCAATCATTCCACTGTGTTATATTGTGAACTCATAGTTAAGTTTTACAACTGAGAGATAACAAATGCTTATCGTAAAAGTTTACCGGTACCTTAAAATTAAGGGCCATATAAGAATGATAAATACTGTAACTGATTAGAAGGCCTTCTTTGTTGCAGTTACATTGTAGATGCTATAATGAGTTACTGTAAATGAGATACTGTTTTAGCAGAAATATTTCATTAAGTAAACATTTATTTGAATGTTTTTGGAATTAAAAATATAAATGAATAAATGCAAAACTGTGTGATTTTTTTTTTGTGAACGTGCTAAGTGAAATAATCCCCCAAGGCAGCAAATCCGCCGAATTTAATACTAGCCAAAATGTCCCGTTATACGGTATTGTGGCAAAGTGGCTGCTGATTGAAAACAGGTGCAGAGGTGATGCAGTGCAGAAATAATCACAAACTATAATCTGTTTTGGAAAAGGGGACTTTATTTTCTAATTCCCGGTCTGGGGACCAAACAATAAACCTCCAGCAATACTCACCAATGTGTAAAGCACAGAGGTAACAATAATAAACAGGTTGCAGTCCAAATAATAAACACACGTTATCCGCCCCACAATAATACAGCCACTTCGTTGACTTTTCGGGATCTGGTCTGTCTCGCACCGTGACACCTGAGGTAGAGATAATGTCATATTCAACTAAGTTAGTCCTGCCGGGCATTTCAGAAAAACATTGCTGAACTCCTCAATAAGCTTACACAGTTCCCGTTGCTGATCTGGAACTAATTGTTCCCCCATCAAAATGATTTTTGTGCTAGGATGTGGCAACCGCCACACAATGTGCTGCAAGAAGAGTAGCACCTGCGCATTCTTAAATGAATGCCAGTAAGCCTGTCCAGGCAATCTATTTCATCGTCAATGCATCTTTTTTAGCTCCATATATTCTTTTTGTTGTTGCCTAGTTTTTTAAAACTCTTTGGCATCTGGTATAATTAATTTCTTGGTACGCTTTTGTATTAGGGTTATTATGGTAATTTTCTGGCTATGCACGGTTGTATTTGGCCCTGTCTGCTATCCGTAGTTGGGGGTGGAGCTTCCTTTTTCTTGGGAGATCATTACTGGTAAGGTATAAAAGCACAAAAAAGCCAGGTATGGGGCTGGCTGTTCCTACTATGGGTGAAGAAAGAAAACACAGTTTCCAGAACCTTATAAAAGTGTTAGTCTGTGTTTTGCGTGCAGCTATTTTTTGTGTTTAGTCAGACGTATTTACTTTTTTTCCCTACCGGTTTCAGTATGTGTCGGGACTAAGACTAGCGCTGCAAACATACAGTTATACTAACACGCAACTCTTTTGTTTTTGAAAAGTTTCACGTTCAGTTTTAATAACCCATAGGTTTGATTGATTTATTTTGCTACTTTGGAACACTGTTAAATTGCTATGGACCAAGAATAAGTTTCAGACTTATAATATTTCCAGCGAGATATGAACTGAAGGAGCTACACAGTGGATTCACTATGACCGGGTGAGATCTTTTTTTTTTATTTAATCTTTTTTTTTATTTCTGTTGGATTGCTGGATATGGGATTACAAATATATAATGTAGCGATCCGTGTATTATGTTTGCGTACTGTGTTCCCTCTTGTTTCTACTGTCTGTGCTGTTAATACCGCTGTATTGTGTTCCTCTTCCCCCCCGTCTGTATTACCTGTAGTTGTGGGTTCTCTCTGTCCCTGTGGCTGTGCGAGCAATCCTGCACGCATGGTGCGCTCTGGCCCCTGTCATTGGCTGTTGGTTGTGAGTGCCCATTGGTCCTAGTGTGTGGCTGTGGACCAATGGGATAGGTGTTCGCTCTGGCACCCGCTTAGCATAAAGGGGCGGAGCTAAGTTATAAAAGGGGGCGTTGCCCGCTCATTGTGGTCGTTCCAGGACAGGCAGCTATAGTAGTGAGCTCTGTAGGGTGCTGAGAGATATCCTAAATAAAGCTTTGAACCTGGAAGCAGCGTGTTGTCTCCTTCTGTTCTGCCTACTGCGTGCAACGCTACACTGGTGTCAGTAGTGGGATGAAAAAAAAAAGTAATCCAGCGTTGAGCAGGAGCAGAGATGGACCAGTGGCTGTGGTACGACCCCGAGCCGTCACGGAACCGGTGGGATGGCGGACTGGAGGATCTCTTCGGTGGCTTGGAGGATCAAGGCTGCCTGCAGGGAGTTGGGGAACCAAGTGGCGTGCTGCCCCTTCCAGGAGGAAGGGGACCTACTACCTGCCCGAAAACAAAAGTGGAGGAGGGGCGGCTGTTCGCGGAGTCTAACGAGGGAGCCTGGACCATCTCCAGTGTGTGAGATGGGAGACCTACCACCGCCACCGCCTGAGAGAGCGCCGCCGCCGCCTGAGAGCGCGTCGCTGCCGCTCCCGCCTGAGAGAACGCCGCCGCCGCCGCCACCTGAGAGAGCGCCGCTGCCGCCACCGCCTGAGAGAGCGCCGCCTCCGCCACCGCCTGAGAGAGCGCCGCCGCCGCCTGAGAGAGTGCCGCTGCCGCCTGAGCGCCGCCGCCGCCGCCTGAGAGAGCGCCGCCACCACCGCCTGAGAGAGCGCCGCCGCCGCCTGAGAGAGTGCCGCTGCCGCCTGAGAGCGTGCCGCTGCCGCCGCCGCCTGAGCGCGCCGAGCCGCCGCCACCCTCCTGCCCGCCGCCTCCGCCCGCCTGAGAGCGCCGCCACCACCGCCCTGAAGAGCGCCCGCCGCCGCCTGTACCGCGCACCGCCTGAAGCGCGCCCGATACCGCCGCCGCCTGAAGCGCGCGCCGCCGCCGCCTGAAAGCGCCGCCTCCGCTGCCTGAGAAAGCGCCGCCACCACCGCCTGAGCGCCGCCGCCGCCTGAAGCGCCGCCGCTACCGCCTGAGAGAGCGCCGCCGCCGCCGAGAGAGCCGCCGCTGCCGCCGCCTGAAAGCGCCGCCTCGCTGCCGCCTGAAGCGCCGCCGCGCCGCCCTGAAGCCGCCACCCGCGCCGCCGCCGCCTGAAAGCGCCGCCGCTGCCGCCTGAAACCGCCCGCCCTTGAGAAAGACCACCGCCACTACGCCGCCGCCTGAAAGCGCCGCCGCCGCCTGAAAAGCGCCGCTACCGCCGCCCTGAAGCCGCTACCGCCTCCGCCTGAAAAGCGCCCGCCGCCTGAAAGCGCGCCGCTGCCGCCGCCTGAAAGCGCCGCCTCGCTGCCGCTGAAAAGCGCGAGCCGCCCTGAGAGCGAAGCGCCGAGAGGCGCCGCCGCCGCCTGAAAGCGCCGCCGCCGCCGCCTGAGAGCGCCGCCGCCGCCGCCTGAAAAGCGCCGCGCCGCCTGAAAAGCGCCGCCTACCCGCCGCCGCCTGAAGAGAGCGCCTGCTACCGCCTGAGCGCCCGCGCCGCCCGCCGCCGCCTGAAAGCGCCGCCGCCGCCGCCGCCGCCTGAAAGCGCCGCTGCCGCCACCGCCGCCGCCTGAAAGCGCCGCTACCGCCGCCTGAAAGCGCCGCTACGCCCTGAAAAGCGCCGCTGCAGGTGCGCCGCTACGCCGCCCGCCTAAAGCGCCGCCTCCGCCGCCCGCCTGAAGCGCCGCCGCCACCGCCTGAAGAGCGCCGCCGCTACCGCCGCCTGAGAGCGCGCCACTGTCGCCGCCTGAAAGCGCCGCCGCCGCCTGAAAGCGCCGCCGCTGCCTGAAAGCGCCCGCCACCGCCTGAGAGCGCCGCCACCACCGCCTGAAAGTGCCGCCGCCGCCTGAGCGCGTCGCTACCGCCGCCGCCCTGACGCGCCGCCCGCCGCCGCCGCCTGGAGGCGCCGCCGCGGCCGCCGCCTGAGAGCCCGCCGCTGCCGCCGCGCCTGAGGGGCGCCCGCTACCCGCCGCCTGAGCGCGCCGTCGCCGCCTGAGCGCACCACTGCCGCCGCCGACTGAGAGAGCGCCGCCGCCGACTGAGAGAGCGCCGCCGCCGCCTGAGAGAGTGCTGCTGCCGTCACCTCCCGAGGGTCCGCTGCTGCTGCTGTCACCTCCCGAGGGTTCGCTGCTGCTACCGTCGCCTCCCGAGGGTCGGCTGCTGCTGCCGTCACCTCCCAAGGGTCCGCTGCTGCTGCCGTCGCCTGGGGTCGCCAGGGATCCTGCTTCGCCTGGGGTCGTCGAGGGTCCTGCTTCGCCTGGGGTCGTCGAGGGTCCTGCTTTGCCTGGAGTCGCTATACTGTGGCCGGAGCCCCATGAAGGGGAACTGCCGGCCATGAAGAAGGGCTGGGAGGGCAGGAGACCAGCTCCCCCAGCCGCACTTTCGTGGCAGGATAGTGTGTGGCAGGACCCCCGGAAGAGGGAGCTGCCAGCCAAGAATGAGGGGGTGCCAGACCTCCCACCATGGCCACCCCCATGGACACTGTGCTTCCCCCTCTTCCGGGACTTTGAGACTGAGGGGGGAGGTGGCCGTTGGGGCCATGTGTGCGTTGCACAAGGGGGGAGATATGTAACAGGGCGAGCAGCCCTGTACATTGTTTTGTTTATTTTAGTTTAGAGCGGGGTCCCCCTCCGCCCCTGTGTTTATTTTGTATTGTTTATTTATTTTTATTGTATTATATTTATGACGGCGAAGCGCCGGTTGTTTTGTATTTTAAATGACGGCGTAGCCGTTTGTTTATTATTTAGTAGTGTGGATGGGAAGCCCCATCCACACGGTAATTAGTAAACTCGTGCAGAAGGTTGCCATCTCCCGAATTAATTAGGTGATTTAATTTGTTGCTAATCGTGAGATGGTCACCTGTTATAAAAAGCCTGCAGCTCTCCAACTCGGGGTGGGTGTGAGAGAGGAGAGAGCGAGCAGAGAGAAACTTGATTTAAAAGACAGAGGATCAGTGAAGGCTGTTGCCCAGCCTGATCGCGTTATTTTGTGTTCGAGATTTGTTTTGTTAACCCTTTTATTTTGCTCTGTGAGCGCAAGTGCTTTAAGAAATTCATTATTTGGGAAAAATACAAATTGTAAAGCACTAAGAAATAAAGAAATGCTGCGATATTAAATCATGTTTTGTTTTTCACAGCACCAGAGAAGCTGAAATATTTCGTATCCCCAGCCTTAAAGATTTTCTGAACGTAATAGGATTTTCTAATACTATACCAGATGAGTTCAGTGTTAAAGGGACTAGGAGCTCTTAAAATAAACAAATCCCCTGGGCCGGATGAGATCCTCCCAATAGTACTCAAAGAAATGAAAGAAGTTTTTTACAAACCGCTAACCAAGATCATGCAACAGTCTCTTGACACAGGGGTTGTACCGACAGACTGGAAAATAGCAAATGTAATACAGAGCCACAAAAAGGGAGACAAAACCGAACCAGGTAACTACAGACCAATAAGCCTGACTTCTATTATATGTAAACTTATGGAAACTATAATAAGATCCAAAATGGAAAATTACCTATATGGTAACAATATCCTGGGAGACAGTCAGCATGGTTTTAGGAAAGGGAGATCGTGTCTAACTAACCTACTTGACTTTTTTGAGGATGCAACATTGAAAATGGATAATTGCAAAGCATACGACATGGTTTATTTAGATTTCCAGAAAGCTTTTGACAAAGTCCCACATAAAAGATTAATTCTCAAACTGAACGCAGTAGGGATTCAAGGAAATGCATGCACATGGATTAGGGAGTGGTTAACATGTAGAAAACAGAAACTACTGACTAGAGGAGAAACCTCAAAATGGAGCGAGGTAACCAGTAGTGTACCACAGGGATCGGTATTTGGTCCTCTGCTATTCCTAATCTACATTAATGATTTAGATTCTGGTATAGTAAGCAAACTCGTTAAATTTGCAGACGACACAAAAATAGGAGGAGTGGCATAATTAAATTTAATAGAGAAAAGTGTAAAGTACTGCACGCAGGCAATAAAAATGTGCATTATAAATATCATATGGGAGATAATGAAATTGAAGAAGGGAACTATGAAAAAGACCTAGGAGTTTATGTTGACTCAGAAATGTCTTCATCTAGACAATGTGGGGAAGCTATAAAAAAGGCCAACAAGATGCTTGGCTATATTGTGAGAAGTGTTGAATTTAAATCAAGGGAAGTAATGTTAAAACTTTACAATGCATTAGCAAGACCTCACCTAGAATATTGTGTTCAGTTCTGGTCACCTCATTACAAAAAGGACACTGGTGCTCTAGAAAGAGTGCAAAGAAGAGCAACCAGAATTATCCTGGGTTTAAAAGGCATGTCGTATGCAGACAGGCTAAAATAATTGAATCTATTCAGTCTTGAACAAAGAAGACTACGCGGTGATCTGATTCAAGCATTCAAAATCCTAAAAGGCATTGCCAATGTTGACCCTGGGGACTTTTTTGACCTAAAAAAAGAAACAAGGACCAGTGGTCACAAATGGAGATTAGATAAAGGGGCATTCAGAACCGAAAATAGGAGGCACTTTTTTACACAGAGAATTGTGAGGGTCTGGAACCAACTCCCCAGTAAAGTTGTTGAAGCTGACACCCTGGGATCCTTCAAGAAGCTGCTTGATGAGATTCTGGGATCAATAAGCTACTATCAACCAAACGAGCAAGATGGGCTGAATGGCCCCCTCTCATTTGTAAACGTTGTTATGTTCTTAAGACAGATCAAATTAATTAGCTGCGTGCTTGATATTAGAAGAATTGTCAGCCATACCAGGGTGTAATCACATGACTAAGCTGAATATTGTAAAGCCACATCGATTTTCAATTTGAATGTAAAAGTAAGCTTCAATCCTTCAATCAATCGTGTTAACAGAATAGGATGTGGTGAATGGCAGTAAGCCTGGCCAGGCAATCTAGTTATTTCATGACAGCGTTTTTTAATTAGCTCCTTAATATATTGATTATATATATATATATATATATATATATATATATATATATATATATATATATATATATATATAGCTCAAAGGGCCAGCTGCCCAGCGTTTCGATATGTTGTACATATCTTTCTCAAGGGAGCCTCATATATATATATATATATGTGTGTGTGTTTTATATTTGGGATAAAACGCTATTTTCATAGCTAATTCAGTTTGGGTATTTTGGCCGTGACTGTTTTCCATAATTGGGGGCGGAGCTTCCTTTGTTTGAGAGCTCGAGACCAATAGAGTATAAAAAAGGTTTTGAAAATCTGTTGAGAGAGAGAGACTTTGACTTTTAAGATCCTTTATTAAACATTACAATTAAAATCCATACAAAATTAAGATTTATCAATATTATTAAATCCTAAAATACATCATGTTCTCCTTTAAAAATAGATTTTAAACAAAATAAAAGGATCATAAAAAATCAATTAAATTAAAAAAAATATACATTTCTGTTAAAAACAGATTAAAGCCAAAATTAATAAAAACACTGTAAAACAATAAAAATAAAATTAAAAACTAGAACAAACACTGAGCTCCCCTCCTCACTCACTCACAGCACACCACCTCTCCTGGAGCTCCCCCCTCCTCCTCCCACCACCACCTCTCCTGGAGTCTCCCACACACCTCCCCTCCTCACAGCACAGCACACCAAGGCTCCCTCTCACCACCTCTCCTGGAGCTCCCCTCCCCTCCTCACACAGCACACAAGGCGTCTCTCACACCACCTCTCCTGGAGCTCCCCCTCCTCCTCACAGCACACAAGGCGTCTCTCACACCACCTCTCCTGGGCTCCCCTCCTCCTCACCACAGCACACAAGGCGTCTCTCACCACCTGGAGCCCCCAGCACCCTCCTCACACCACCTCTCCTGGAAGTCCCCTCCTGGTTATTACTGAGTTTAAAAATCACACAAAATCCACTCTTATCCGGGTCTGACCACCAACACCTGAACTGCACCACAACATCAGTCAGCCCGGCCCCAGAGATACTGTTCTTTCTAGATTTTAAAATGGCCAATTTTGTCTGACCCCCTCAACTGGTGGGAATGTGACGCCTTCACACTCATCTGGTAGATCTTCTTACTCTCTGCTGTGTGAAGAGTTAGATCTTTTAACTGTGTCTAAGTTTAGTAGCATTCCGTCGTTTCCTACATCCTCCTCTCCTTCACCTACTGCTGGACACACTAGCAGCCCTGGAAAGATGAAGTCTTGTCTCTGCCCTGTGCCGCTGGACATCTCCTCCCCCAAAGCCTCCCTGAGCTCAGGGGAAAGAGAACTTCTCAGTTCACTAACCATTTTCTCTGCCAGCCTCTGAGTGCCAGCCCAGCTGCCCAGCTAGCTGTGTAGCAGTCAGCCAGCAAGAGAGCTCAAAGTTGATCAGATGTCTCAGCCTGGTCACTCCTGCCCTCACAAAGCTGGCACAGAGCGTCATTGACTGAACGAAACGTACAGGGAAGAACGGATTGAAAAATAAGGGCTCCTCCAACAGGACCCTGCCTGTCAGAGACCCCTCATCTCTTTTTACCCTCACTGCCCTCCAGGCATCTAAAACACTCAAGTAAAAAGAAGAGAGACCTACTTTAGCTAGTCTGGTACTCTCAATTAAAAACAGGTGTCTGTTTATCCCCAGCCCCCCCTACTCTGCTGAGGAAAAAACAAGCCCGCCTCTTCCAATGAGCCTCCTCCCTAGCGTACAGGAGCCTCTGAACCACCTGCAGTCTGAAGGCTGCCACCCTGCTGGCAATGCTGACCAACTCCTGCTCTCCTTCATCAATGGGGAGATACAGGACCGCTGGCCTCAGCCAATGTCTCCCGCTCCAGAAAAACTCCAACAGTACTCTTTGGATCTCCTGCACCATGCCCCGGGGAGGGTCCAGACACACCAGCCTGTGCCACAGCATGGAGACGACCAGATAAGGGCTCTCTGGAATGTGTGCAGGCTCTGCTGTAGTGCCTTGATGTCTCCGTCACTGCACACAAACACGTTCACATCGTCTGCATATGCGGACACCTTCACTGTGACAGGGGAGGGTGAGGAGGGCACTGCCCAGCCAACCAGCCGGCCCCTCAGCAGGTGCAGCAGGGGCTCTATGGCCAGTGAATAAAGCATTCCAGACAGGGAGCAGCCCTGCCTTATACCCCTGCACACTGGGAAGGGCTGACTCAGCCCATTGTTAATCTTTAAAATGCTAAAAACATTCTAAATAAAAGCTGGGTGTAAGAAACAAACACAGGGCCAAACCCGAAGGTTTCCAGGGTTTTAAATAGGTATGTGTGGTCGACCCTGTCAAACGCTTTCTCCTGATCTAAAGAAACCAGCCCAACATTCAAATCACATGTATTAGCCATTGATAAAAAGTCTGCTCCGCCGTCCACGGCTGCCAGCTCCTCCGCGGCTCTCTCCACCTCTGCAGCGCCGCTCTCCTCTTCTCCTCCCAGCACCATGTCAGGAGGGACAGACACCCCTACCTGAGACTGCAGGCTCCCCTTCAGGACAGGCTCTGGGCTCTGCTCCATTCCCCACTCGCTGTTAGGCAGGATCTGCAGCTTCTTTATTTTTCTTTTTTTTTAGTTTTTTTTTGCCATCAGTACCCTGCTCCTGCATTTCCTCATTTCTGTTTTTCCTCGGGCAGACTCTCCTCTGGTGTCCCTGTTCCCCACAGTTAAAACACTGCATTGTGTCAGAGCTAACAAACACTACGCAGCCCGTCCCTTCCACACTGAAACTCCAAGCGACATCAATCACCTCCCCCGGGTTATTCAGCAATAAAAACGCCTGTCTCTGAAAGGACAGGACATGCTTAACATTAGTGTTTTTACACCCTAAAGGTATATTTTTATTTGGGGACACCAGTTTACCATATCGGGCAAGTTCATTCTCCAAGGTCTAATTTCTTAAAAACGGTGGCACATTGGCCATGATTACCTTGGTAACAGGGGTTACTAAGGGGGATACTTGAATAAAGAGTAAAGAGAGAGAGAGAGAGAGAGAGAGAGAGAGAGAGAGAGAGAGAGAGAGAGAGAGAGAGAGAGAGAGAGAGAGAGAGAGACGTGTTGGGCAATACTCACGTTTTGTGTCCAATGGCGACTCACAGCATGGTATGAACATGGAGGACCTTCACAAGGATTCATCACGACCGGGTGAGATCCATCCTTTTCTATTTTTTGCTGGAGCTTGGATTACAAATATTTTTTGAATGGCCATTCAGGTTTTTGTTGAAGAGCGTTCTTATTTGGGTTGCTGGATTTTTGTGTTATTTTTCTGGAACTTTTATTTGTCTTTTGTTTTTGTTTTGTTTGTTACTTTTTGGGTGCGTTTAATATCAAGACCGGGACTGAAACTTTTAATTACAAATACACTGGTATATAATTATTACAACTGTGAGAGCCATAGAATGAGCAGCCTGATTATTGGTTGGCCTACCTGTATTTTTTTGGTGTCTCCTTCCCTCTCTTTTCTGTTTTAAGTTCAACAGCGAGTCAGACTAATAATGGTTTTTCTATACATTAGTATTTTGTTATATGTATCTGTAAAAAAGCCTATTATATATATGTATGTATGTTTGTCCTTTCCAATTGCCATGTGTATGTGATTAACATTGCAGTGTTGGTGTGCTCCTTGAAGGGTTATCTAGAGATATACTGGGTAGTTTCTTCTACTATAGTTTTACTTGATATTGCTTGTTCTACCAACCTGGATGTTTTAGTTTTTTTTTTACTATTGAATCAGGGTTGATATTTGCCAGATTTCTGATCTTACTTAAGACTTACTGTTCTGATTACTCCAGGGTACACCTGTTCTTAGTACTATATATAAATAGATATAATCAACCTATCCTGTTAAAATTTACTCCCTTGGTTCTCGTGAAATCCTTGTTTTTTGCTGTAGCGATTTACCTGCTGGGAATGTGGCATTGAATGTTTTATGCCCGGTGCTAGTATACACTTATGGCCTAGGTGTTTTGTTATTGTACACTAGGTAAGCTTTTTTTTAATCAACCCTTGCAAATAATGAATCCTGGTAAAGATTAACTGAAACGTGTTGTATTCCTCAAGCAGCATAGGAATAATTTGAAGGTGTTAATATTTGAAGGCAGTGGAATGTGAAATTCTCCATGTAACCGAACTATTAACTCTTGAATTCCCAAATTAGAGGCTATACTAAGTATTAACCTTATACTGTTCCTGTGCTCTTATTTTTGTTTTTGTATTCTGCAAGCAGTGTAGGTATAACTTGGATGTGCTGTTAATTTTTTGAGCCAGTGGAATACCTGAATTCTCCACATGACCGGATTATTAACTCTTAAATTCCCAAATTAACCATTAACATAAATGTGTTAACTGCAAACAGTATAGAAATAATTTGGATGCATTGTTAATTTATCAAGGTAGTGGAATGCATAATTCTCCATATCACCTGAGTTAACTTAAATTCCCAAATTATCTATTAACCTCTTATGAGATTGTATTGTTATGCTCTTTATTTTTCCCTTTTTGTATTGTTTGTTATCCCGTTGCTATCTCACCCCTGTTCATTCTCCCTAATTTGCGTCTATCAATTGTTTGATTCAGTATTTTATTGTGTTTTATTTATTCCTGCTTCTAATCTGTATTTCTTTTCTTTCTGTTTTGTTACTGTACTATTTAGTTTCTCTTGTGTGTTTTTTTTGTTAATGTTGTATCACAGAGTACTCAATTTGAACACACAAACCTATCCTTATTCTGAGTTTGTGTAATTCTAAATTTAGGATGTAAATTCCTTGACTTTGGAATTAAACAATTTCAAGATAAAAGATTAGGAATAATCCACTCACTATTTAGTGACATTAAGTAGGTAATATTCAGAGTCAGTGAATATACAGTAGATTACATAGATGGTATTCCTGTGATATCCTTAATTCCCTAAACTATAGCCCAGATATATCTAGTTAAATAGAGGAATAATTTATAGGGAACCCATTACAACTCTGCCATCTAGTGGTGCAGTAGTATATATTAATTTACCCTTCCTATTTTCTAATCTTGTAATCTGCATTGCCTAACTAAAATAGGATACATTTTGCTACTAGATTTCCCATAGAACCTTACTAAACTGGAAGAGAAATTCCCTGTTTATTTTGCTCTCTCTCTCTCTCTCTCTCTCTCTCTCTCTCTCTCTCTCTCTCTCTCTCTCCTCTCTCTCTCTCTCTCTCTCTCTGTCTCGATCCACGAAAGACTGCTATTAGTTCCTTGAGAATAACTCTCTCTCTATTTTCTTCCCCAAGCACATAGCGTAGGAGAGCCAGCCATCGGGAGACCTAGCAAAGATTTTCCATTATCCTAAGAGCTACTCTCATAGGGAGGCTTCTGCTAATTCACCCGGCTGGACACCCCTCTTAGAAGCATGCGTGCCCCTAGTTACACATACATACACACACACACATACACACACACTACAGATTAAGTTAAGTCAGGATTCACTTGAATACTGAGTGCTAACTTCTAACTCCCAACCACTAGAGCCCCTAGTTGAGTAGTGTAGGGATCAGAAATTGCACCTAAACTGCTGGACATCTCTGCATTTCTCTACAATGCTGCAATCCAAGAACCCAACCATGTGCCTGAGATCATCGGATGGAAAAGTCGCACTGTGGCTTAGCTGGAAAGCTACCAGCAAGACCATGCCTGGCAATGTGAGGACAATCCGAAAATGAGATCAGCGTACAGAGCAACACGCTACGCTGCTGTTGGTTTTGGGGCCCACTGTGGATGGCAATAGGCCCTTGAAGACATTGAACTGCAAAAGGACACAGTGAGAGACAAAAACTCTGATATTGAAACACAAACAAACCTGATTGCCTCCCTCACTACTGATGAAGACAGACTGAAGAACAGAGTCAAGGAACTTGAACAAGGCGCCACAGCTGAAGATCTACAAGACAGAGAGCAGCAGATGGGAGACCTCCCAGCAACAGATGGGAGACCTCCCAGCAGCAGATGGGAGACCAATGAGAGCAGTACAACTGCTTGAGAAGTTCAATGTTGTGTACAACAACACATGCAGAATTTGATGTCGACTCGTCCTACTACTGCACCACATGCTATGGAGATGCTCCCTAGTGGATTTAGGAATTGCCAGGCCAACACCTCTAAACACACATCTGACAGCTGACTAAGCCAAGATCCCTCTACACAAGGTGTGGAGGAGGAGCTCCAACCACTCACAGAAACCGCAACGCTGGAAGACGACGCACTCAAGAAGAAAAAGCATCCACAACCCAGGTCAAAGCAGAAGTGTCTAGTTTGACAAAACTAGCTGTCACAGCTCAAATGTGAACCTATCTGGGCACCCTTTATTAGGAAAGGCAGAGCTGAACGATTGTACACAAAGGTACTCATTCAAGAATACCTTTGTGTACAATCTTTCAGCGCTGCCTTTCTTAATAAGGGTAATCTCGGCACCTGGGCCAAGAAGAGGCCTTCCTTGACCCAGGTGCCGAGATTACCCTTAAACGAATGAACTGCAAATACAGGGTAGAACTGTGGATGAACACCCCAGTGAAATAAAGTTTACTGGATATGGCAGCAAAGAGGTGCAGCGACCCAGATGTAAGTGTGGTTGGACATCACATTTAGTGGGACAAAATCCATCACCCAATTCACGTCCGCTATAGCGAGGGACGAGAACTACTAATTGAACTACTGCAGGCTGAAACCCATTATAGACTCAGAATGAACTATGGGCAGGCGGCAAAAATTGAGACAACTACCCACAAATATGCAAAATCCATGCAGCCCGCTACACTACAAGTGGCAAAAGCAATGAAGATGCCATTGCAGCAGTGGAATTGTTGTCGCTGCCCCACAGAGCTAAACAGCCCACGTAGATGAGAATCCTTTAAACCCGACACTGCTGTTCCCTCCCGACTCCCAAGAGTTAACCACTAGCAGCCCCAGCATAAATGCAAAAGATGCACGATGCTCCTGCAGCAAAGCCAGAGCAAGAAGGCTGCTCAACCTAGGCTGCTTGTCTTCTAGCTGCGGAACCAGCACCCTTGTGCACAACTGTCAACAAGGGGGGAGAAACCCACATCCTACTACAAATAGAGGACATGGTTGTCGCAGGGCAGAAGCCCTGCATGGGTAAATTAATGTATACAGTGCCTAGAGAAAGTCTACACCCCCTTTCAAAATGTTGCCTTATAGCCTGGAATTAAAATGCATTAAAATAGTTTTTTCATTTATCTACACATCCTACCCCACAACTTCCAAGTGAAAAAAATATTCTAGAAATTTGTAGAAAATTAATTAAAAATAAAAATGTGGGTAAGTGTCCACCCCCCTTGTAATAGCAATCCTAAATTAGCTCAGGTGTAAACAATCGCCTTCAAAATCACACACCAAGTTAAGTGGCCTCCACCTGTGTTAAATGGTAGTGAATCACATGATTTCAGGATAAATTCAGCAGTTCCTGTAGGTTCCCTCTGCTGGGTAGTGCATTTCAAAGCAAAGACTCAACCATGAGCACCAAGGTGCTTTCAAAAGAACTCGGGGACAAAGTTGTTGAAAGGCACAGATCAGATGGGTATAAAAAATATCAAAGGCCTTGAATATCCCTTAGAGCACGGTCAAGACGATTATTAAGAAGTGGAAGGTGTATGGCACCACCAAGACCCTGCCTAGGTCAGACCGTCCCTCCAAACTGGATGACCGAGCAAGAAGGCGACTGATCAGAGAGGCTACCAAGAGGCCAATAGCAACTTTGCAAGAGCTACAGGCTTTTATGGCCAAGACTGGTCAAAGTGTGCATGTGACAACAATATCCCAAGCAATCCACACATCTGGCCTGTATGGTAGGGTGGCAAGAAGGAAGCCATTACTCACGAAAGCCCACCTTGAATCCTGTTTGAAGTAGGCAAAGCAAACACTCAGGAGATTCTGTAGCCATGTGGCAAAAAGTTTTGTGGTCTGACGAAACTAAAATGGAACTTTCTGGCCTAATTGCAAAGCGTTATGTTTGGCGCAAACCCAACACCTTTCAGCATGACAATGACCCAAAGCTACACTGGAGTGGCACAGTCAGAGCCCTGACCTAAATCCAATCGATAATTTGTGGCATGACTTGAAGATTGCTGTCCATCAACGCTCCCAAAGGAACTTGACAGAGCTTGAAGGGTTTGTAAAGAAGAATGGTCAAATATTGCCAAATCTAGGTGTGCAAAGTTGGTAGAGACCTATCCCAACAGACTCACAGATGTAATTGCTGCCAAACGTGCTTCCACCAAGTATTAACGAAGGGGGGTGGAGATGTATCCAATTTATGATCTTTCAGTTTTGTATTTTTTCCCCTTAACAGTGTGGAGTGTGGTGTGTAAATTTAGTGGAAAAAAATCCTCATTTGAATGCATGAAACTGAGGCACTGACACAAAACATTTGAAAAAAGTTCAAGGGGGTGTAGACTTTCATAGGCACTGTATGTGTAAATATGATATGAAAAAGTGTTTGTTAGATATGGCAGGGCTGGAAGTTAAGATTCCAGCTCTGGTAGTTTTGGGTGTGTTTATGGTGGTGGTGGTTGGCAGGGATAGGGTTAATTCCTATCCCTGCCAGATACATGTGAAAATGTGGCCAGGCGTTGATTAAATGATATTAATTGTCAATCAAACCTGGCCACATGGTATATAAGAGAGCTACACAGCTCCATGAGAGGAAAATTGCCTGGGAGAGGGGAGACCACATGGAAGGTCTGTTTGTTGACTTTTGTTATTGATGGACAAAAATTCAAAGGGCATAATAATAATAGGAGCATGTTATAGACCGCCAAATTCAGACACCGAGCAAAATAACCTGTTGTACAATGACATTAGAAATGCGTGTAGCAAAGGAGAAGTCATACTAATGGGGGATTTCAACTCTCCCCCCCCCCATATAAAATGGGAAAACCCGGTGGGGAGCACGACAGACAAAATTGAAATGGTGGAAATGATAAATGACTGCTTCCTAACACAATTTATCAAGGCACCGACTAGAGGGAAGGCATGCCTTGATTTAGTCTTTTCAAATAACGAAGACAGAATAACTAAAACAGATGTCAGCGAGCCATTGGCAAACTCAAATCACAACATGGTCTCATTTGAAGTGATTTTTAAAACCCAAAAATGAATGACTAATGCTAATGTTTACAATTTTAGAAAAGCAAACTATGAAGGTATGAAACAGAGACTAACAGAAGTAGATTGGAGTAAAATAGAGAAAACATCCACAGAAAAAGGATGGCTGATTTTAAAAATGTAGTACTAGGGTGCAAAATAATTACATCCCAAAAGTAGACAAGTCTAAATCTAAAACAAAATGGCCAAAATGGTTTAATAGATCAATTTAAAAAAAATATTCAGCGAAAAAAGGCACTTACAGAGCGTTTAAAAGGGACCAAAAACAAAGTACACAGAAAGAGTACTTAGAGCTGCAAACACAAGTCAAAAAGGAAGTTAGAAAGGCCAAGAGAGAGATAGAAATCAATATTGCTAAGGGGGCTAAACCAATTCCAAAATGTTTTTCCAATATTATAACAGCAAGAGAACATTCAAAGAGGAGGTTAAATGTCTAAGATACAAATGGCAAAATCATAGACAAAGAAAAAAAATAGCAAATATATTAAATGATTGCTTTTCACAGGTTTTTACAAAGGAGGACACAGACAACATGTCTTATATGTCGACCTGTTCCTATCCAGTTTTAAATAACTTTAGCATAACAGAGCAAATCCCCTGGGCCGAATGAGATCCTCCCAATAGTACTCAAAGAAATGAAAGAAGTTATTTACAAACCGCTAACCAAGATCATGCACCAGTCTCTTGACACAGGGGTTGTACCGACAGACTGGAAAATTGCAAACGTAATACCGATCCACAAAAAGGGAGACAAAACCGAACCAGGTAACTACAGACCAATAAGCCTGTCTTCCATTATATGTAAACTTATGGAAACTATAATAAGATCCAAAATGGAAAATTACCTATATGGTAACAGTATCCTGGGAGACAGTCAGCATGGTTTTAGGAAAGGGAAATAGTGTAATTTCGTGATTTTTTTTGAGGATGCAACATCGACATTGGATATTGTTTATTAAGATTTCCAGAAAGCTTTTGACAAAGTCCCGCATAAAAGATTAATTCTCAAACTGAACGCAGTAGGGATTCAAGGAAATGCATGCACATGGATTAGGGAGTGGTTAACATGTAGAAAACAGAAAGTACTGATTAGAGGAGAAACCTCAAAATGGAGCGAGGTAACCAGTGGTGTACCACAGGGATCAGTATTAGGTCCTCTGCTATTCCTAATCTACATTAATGATTTAGATTCTGGTATAGTAAGCAAACTTGTTAAATTTGCAGACGACACAAAAATAGGAGGAGTGGCAAACACTGCTGCTGCAGCAAAGGTCATTCAAAATGATCGAGACAGTATTTAGAACTGGGCAGACACATGTCAAATGACATAATAGAGAAAAGTGTAAGGTACTGCACGAAGGCAATACAATTGTGCATTATAAATATCATGAGAGATACTGAAATTAAAGGGAATCTATGAAAAAGACCTAGGCGTTTATGTTGACACGGAAATGTTTTCATCTAGACAATGTGGGGAAGCTATAAAAAAGGCCAACAAGATGCTCAGATATATTGTGAGAAGTGTTGAATTTAAATCAAGTGAAGTAATGTTAAAACTTTACAATGCATTAGTAAGACCTCATCTACAATAGTGTGTTCAGTTCTGGTTACCTCGTTGCAAAAATGCTATTGCTGCTCTAGAAAGAGTGCAAAGAAGAGCACCAGAATTATCCCGGGTTTAAAATGCATCTCGTATGCAGACAGGCTAAAAGAACTGAATCTGTTTAGTCTGAACGAAGAAGACTACGCAGTGATCTGATTCAAGCATTCAAAATTCTAAGAGGTATTGACAATGTCAACCCAGGGGACTTTTTCGACTTGAAAATAGAAACAAGGACCAGGGGTCACAAATGGAGATTAGATAGGGGCATTCAGAACAGAAAATAGGAGGCACTTTTTTACACAGAGAATTGTGAGGGTCTGGAGCCAACTCCCCAGTAATGTTGTTGAAGCTGACACCCTGGGATCCTTCAAGAAGCTGCTTGATGAGATTCTGGGATCAATAAGCTACTAACAACCAAACGAGCAAGATGGGCTGAATGGCCTCCTCTCGTTTGTAAACTTTCTTATGTTTTTTAGCTTTAGTGCATTATCTTGATGTAAAGTCATCTGTTGTAGTTGAATCGTGTTATTATTAGTAGTAGTAGTATCTGAGCTTCTGAGCTTTTCGGTTTCTGCTAGGCTAGCTCTGTAGATGAAGAGAAAGCCTTTGACAGAGTCGACCACAATTATTTATGGAAGGTATTTGAAGCCTTTGGATTTGGCCCGGGTTTTATATCCCACATGCAGTTCCTGTACTGTGAAATTTTCAGTTTGCTTAAGATCAACAGGGGGCTGAGTACACTTTTCCCAGTCCACAGGGGTATCAGGCAAGTCTATCCTATCACAGGAATGCTCTATTCCCTATCCATTGAACCTCTTATTTGCAGACTCTCTATACCAGGAGTGCGGCTCAGCCCATAATGGTGTGTGCCTATGCAGATGAGGTTTTTGTCACCCAAGCAGATGTTTATCACCTCTGTGAGAGTCAAAAGCTTTTTGAAAGAGTTTTGTCTGTTAGAATTAATTGCTAGCTAAACTAGAGTGTTTTTGTATTTGGGAAATGGACGAAGCCTGGGCTTCCAGGGTTGCCTGGTGGATTGCTTTGGAACTGGGAAGAGTTTAAATATCTCAGGGTGTTTTTGGGGGGTGGTAGAGCAACAGAGAGGAATTGGGAGTGAGTGTTAGAGGCAGTAAGAGGGCGGTTGCAGAGGTGGCACTGGGTCTTGACACAGCTCTCTTATAAGGCAGTTTTAATAATTAATAATTTGGCAGCTTCTATCCTCTGGCATAATTGCATATGTGTAGAACCTTGTGACAAGTAGTACATGCAGGTGCAGGGGTGATGCAGTGCAGTAATGAAACACACAGAGATTTATAATCCGGTTTGGAAATAATTTTTAATATATCCCCGGCAATACACAACACTGTGTATTGCACGGAGTAAATAATAACAGGGTTGCAGTCTTAAATAATAATAAACAAATATCTGTCCCACAATATACTAACAATCCTGGGTGTGTGCAGTAGTGCTCGTGGTGGGTGATACAAGTTTTATTTAGTGACAGTGGTGCAGTGATGTTCCGGTAAAGTGCTGGTCCTTGGCGACAGCTCCAGAAACGTGTTTTAGCCACCTAACAATAGACAAGACGATTATGCAAAACTCACGTTTACAGTTCCCGTACTATTTTTAACCGTCCTTCTCGGTTCTACTCACAAAACCAAGCGAAGGAACCGATTACGATTCTCCGTCCCCCTTGTATGCTGTCATGCATGAGCCCTTGGTAAACGAATGCAGCTGCCTTTACACTCTGCGGCTGCTACATTGTTTTCCTTCCGGGTCAATACTTTCTTGCATTGGGGTGTCACCTTCTTCCAGACTAACCAACTTCCCGACCCGGGGAAAGAACTGTCAGGCCAGCCCGTCCAAAGAACTCTGTCCTCGCTGCTTAGCTCCTCACAGGTCCGGAAGGAGATTTACAACCAAGATTAATTATATTTGTGTAAACCTGAACAGTTTTTAAAAAAAAAAAGTATACTGTACCTAACTCTGGATGAAGGGGGTCAGGTGCTGATGGACCTGTCTAGCAGGATTGCTGCTTTTAGTCTACAGACTGTTCAGCCTCCCTGGTTTGATTAGTTTTTTCTTTCCCTGCGTCAAGCTGGAGCACCGGGTTCTGGGGATACATTTTTAGCTACTGCTCTGGTTGTGTTTTCCAAACTACCAGCCTATTAGCAGAGTGTGTGAAAGCATGGCAGAGTCTGAGGGTGGGTTTGGAAGAGGAGGCTTTGGATTTTTACAGTTTATTAGAGTCTATTTACATTAAGCTGGCAGTTTTCAGCAAATAAGGACCGAGCTGTGAAAGTGGACAATATATACGTGAAATATAGCTTTTCCCTGACCTAGCAAGTGTTTCCCTCTCTTGCCATCTTTTATCGGCTTATCCAGTGTGTATTTGTTTCAGTAAGTTGAAGATGTTATGAACCAAATAGCAGACGGTAACACGTGTCTTTGATGACTACAGATGATGTGGATGAAATGACTGGTCTACTTCAAGATCAAGACACTGATCATAATGATCCAGCCTCAAACTGCTGAAGACCCCAGTGGTGATGAGGCGAGGGATCTTTTTATATTGATTATTTTATCTATTTCTTACATTTCTTATCTATTTCTTTTATCTATTTCTTACACTTTAATCGTTGGCTCATTGGAACCGCAGTCTAAGAGAATTATACTGACTCGATTGTGGGCAGGGAGTGTGCCAGGCAGGGATTGTGTTTCTAATAGATTTGCACTTGTTAATTTTTGTTTCAATACTGGTGGTGAAACTCCTTAAAGTGAAACAACCCCTGTACTGACAGAAGTAAAACCCTCTGCTGTAGAACCCTCCATGATGTGCAACCTTGTGATTGCTTTTAAAGATTGGTGGTAGGGGCAGGTAATCTCCCTCTGGTGGTGAAGTTGGTAGCTGCAGGCGGTCTCCCTCTGGTTGTGAAGGTAGTAGCAGCAGGCGGTCTCCCTCTGATGGTGAAGGTGGTAGATGTAGGCGGTCTCCCTCTTGTGGAGCAGGTGGTAGTGGCAGGTAGTCTCCCTTTGGTGGTGAAGGTGGGAGCTGCAGGCCATCTCCCTTAGTGGTGAAGGTGGGAGCTGCAGGCGGTCTCCCTCTGGTGGTGAAGGTGAGACCTGCAGGCGGTCTTCTTCTGGTGGTGAAGGTGGTAAAGGCAGGTGGACTCCCTCTTGTGGTGGTCGTGGTTACTGTAGCTAGGCTCCCTCTGGTGGTGAAGGTGGTAGTGGCAGGCAGTTCCCTCTGGTGGTAAAGGTGGGAGCTGCAGGCGGTCTCCCTCTGGTGGTGAAGGTGAGACCTGCAGGCGGTCTCCCTCTGGTGGTGAAGGTGAGACCTGCCCTCCTCTGGTGGTGAAGGTGGAGACCTACAGGCGGTCTCCCTCTGGTGGTGTAGCTACAGGTAGTCTCCTCTGGTGGTGAAGGTGGTCTCCCTCCTCTAGTCGTGAAGGTGGAAGCTGCAGGCAATCTCCTCTGTTTGTGAAGGTGGTAAAGGCAAGCGGTCTCCTCTTGTGGTGGTGTGGTTACTGCAGCTAGGCTCCCTTGGTGGTGAAGGTGTGAGCTGCAGGCGGTCTCCCTCTGGTGGTGAAGATGGAAAAGGCAGGCAGTCTCCCTCTTGTGGTGGTGGAAACTGCAGGTAGTCTCACTCTGGTGGTGAAGGTGAGAGATGCAGGCAGTCCCCCTCTGGTGGTGAAGGGGGTAGCGGCAGGCGGTCTCCCTCTTGTGGTGGTGGTGGTAGCTGCAGGTAGTCTCCCTCTGGGGGTGAAGGTGGGAGCTGCAGGCGGTTTCCCTCTGGGGGTGAAAGGGGTAGTGGCAGGCAGTCTCCCTCTGGTGGTGAAGATGGAAAAGGCAGGCAGTCTCCCTCTTGTGGTGGTGGAAACTGCAGGTAGTCTCACTCTGGTGGTGAAGGTGAGAGCTGCAGGCAGTCCCCCTCTGGTGGTGAAGGGGGTAGCGGCAGGCAGTCTCCCTCTTGTGGTGGTGGTGGTGGTAGCTGCAGGTAGTCTCCCTCTGGTGGTGAAGGTGGGCTGCAGGTACGGTCTCCCTCTGGTGGTGAAGGTTGTAGATGCAGGCGATCTCCCTCTGGTGGTGAAGATTGTAGAGGCAGGCGGTCTCCCCCTTGTGGTGGTGTTGGTAACTGCAGATAGTCTTCCTCTGGTGGTGAAGGTTGTACCTGCAGGCGGTCTCGCTCTGGTGGTGAAGGTGGTAGCAGCAGGTAGTCCCCCCTAGTGGTGAAGGTGGGAGCTGCAGGCGGTCTCCCTCTGTTGGTGAAGGTGGTAAATGCAGGCGGTTTCCCTCTTGTGGTGGTGGTGGTAACTGCAGCTAGGCTCCCTCTGGTGTTGAAGGTGGGAGCTGTAGGCGGTCTCTCTTGGTTGTGAAGGTGGGAGCTGCAGGCATTCTCCCCCTGGTGGTGAAGGTGTTAGATGCAGGCGGTCTCCCTCTGGTGGTGAAGGTGGGAGCTGCAGGCGGTCTCCCTCTGTTGGTGAAGGTGGTAAATGCAGGCGGTTTCCCTCTTGTGGTGGTGGTGGTAACTGCAGCTAGGCTCCCTCTGGTGTTGAAGGTGGGAGCTGTAGGCGGTCTCTCTTGGTTGTGAAGGTGGGAGCTGCAGGCATTCTCCCCCTGGTGGTGAAGGTGGGAGCTGCAGGCAGTCTCCCTCTGTTGGTGAAGGTGGTAAATGCAGGCGGTTTCCCTCTTGTGGTAATGGTGGTAACTGCAGCTAGGATCCCATGGTAGTGAAGGTGGTAGCGGCAGGCGGTCTCCCTCTTGTGGTGCTGGTGGTAACTGCAGGTAGTCTCCCTCTGGTGGTGAAGGTGGGAGCTGCAGGCGGTCTCCCTCTGGTGGTGAAGGTGGTAGAGGCAGGTGGTCTCCCTGTTGTGGTGGTGGTGGTAGCGGCAGGTAGTCTAACTCTGGTGGTGAAGGTTGTAGCTGCAGGCGATCTCCTTCTGGTGGTGAAGGTGGGAGCTGCAGGCAGTCTCCCCCCAGTGGTGAAGGTGGTAGAGGCAGGTGGTCTCCCTGTTGTGGTGGTGGTGGTAGCGGCAGGTAGTCTAACTCTGGTGGTGAAGGTTGTAGCTGCAGGCGATCTCCTTCTGGTGGTGGAGGTGGGAGCTGCAGGCAGTCTCCATCTGGTGGTGAAGGTTGTTGGTGCAGGCGGTCTCCCTCTGATGGTGAAGGTTGTAGCTGCAGGCAGTCTCCATCTGGTGGTGAAGGTTGTTGCTGCAGGCGGTCTCCCTCTGATGGTGAAGGTCGTAGCGGAAGGCAGTCTCCCTCTAGTGGTGAAGGTGGGAGCTGCAGGCGATCTCCCTCTGGTGGTGAAGGAGGTAGCGGCAGGCGTCTCCCTCTGGTGGTGAAGGTTGTAGCTGCAGGTGGTCTCCCTCTGGTGGTGAAAGAGGTAGCGGCAGGCGTCTCCCTCTGGTGGTGAAGGTTGTAGCTGCAGGCGGTCTCACTCTGGTGGTGAAGGTGGGAGCTGCAGGCGGTCTCCCTCTGGTGGTGAAGGTGGGAGCTGCAGGCAGTCTCCCTGTGGTGGTGGAGGTTGTAGCTGCAGACGGTCTCCCTCTGGTGGTGAAGGTGGTAGCAGCAGGCGGTCTCCCTCTTGTACTGGTGGTTGTAGCGGCAGGTAGTCTCCCTCTGGTGGTAAAGGTTGTAGCTGCAGGCGGTCTCCCTCTGGTGGTGAAGGTGGGAGCTGCAGGCGGTCTCCCTCTGGTGGTGAAGGTGGGAGCTGCAGGCGGTCTCCCTCTGGTGGTGAAGGTAGCAGCTTTAGGCAGTCTTCCTCTTGTGGTGGAGGTTGTAGCTGCAGGTAGTCTCCCGCTAGTGGTGAAAGTGGGAGCTGCAGTCAGTCTCCCTCTGTTGGTAAAGGTGGTAAAGGCAGGTGGTCTCCCTCTTGTGGTGGTCGTTGTTACTGCAGCTAGGCTCCCTCTGGTGGTGAAGGTTGGAGCTGCAGGCGGCCTCCCTTGGTGGTGAAGGTGGTAGAGGCATGCAGTCTCCATCTTGTGGTGGTTCTGGTAGACGCAGGCGGTCTCCCTGTTGTGGTGGTGGTGGTGGTAGCGGCAGGTAGTCTCCCTCTGGTGGTGAAGGTTGTATCTGCAGGTTTCTCCCTCTGGTGGTGAAGGTGGGAGCTGCAGGTTTCTCCCTCTAGTGGTGAAGGTGGGAGCTGCAGGCCATCTCCCTTGGTGGTGAAGGTGGGAGCTGCAGGCGGTCTCCACCTGGTGGTAAAGGTAGTAGAGGCATGCGGTCTGCCTGTTGTAGTGGTGGTGGTAGCGGCAGGAAGTTTATTTTATTTAGCAGACGCCTTTATCCAAGGCAACTTACAGGAGACAAGGGTGTGTGAACTATGCATCAGCTGCAAGAGTCACTTACAACTACATCTCACCCGACAGACGGAGCACAAGGAGGTTATGTGACTTGCTCAGGGTCACACAATGAGTCAGTGACTCAGGTGGGATTTGAACCGGGGACTTCCTGGTTACAAGCCCTTTTCTTTAACCACTGGACCACACAGCCACTGGAAGTCTCCCTCTGGTGGTGAAGGTGGGAGCTGCAGGCGGTCTCCCTTTGCTGGTGAAGGTTGTAGCTGCAGGTAGTCTCCCTCTGGTGGTGAAGGTGGGAGCTGCAGGCGGTCTCCCTCTGTTGGTGAAGGTGGTAAAGGCAGGCGGACTCCCTCTTGTGGTGGTGGGAGCTGCAGCTAGGCTCCCTCTGGTGGTGAAGGTGGTAGTGGCAGGCAGTTCCCTCTGCTGGTGAAGGTGGGAGCTGCAGGCGGTCTCCCTCTGGTGGTGAAGGTGGTAGCTGCAGGTAGTCTACCTCTGGTGGTGGAGGTTGTATCTGCAGGTCTCCCTCTGGTGGTGAAGGGGAGAAGGCGGTCTCCCTCTGTTGGTGAAGGTGGTAAAGGCAGGCGGTCTCCCTCTTGTGGTGGTCATGGTTACTGCAGCTAGGCTCCCTCTGGTGGTGAAGGTGGTAGTGGCAGGCAGTTCCCTCTGGTGGTGAAGGTGGGAGCTGCAGGCGGTCTCCCTCTGGTGGTGAAGGTGGGAGCTGCAAGCGGTCTCCCTTTGCTGGTGAAGGTTGTAGCTGCAGGTAGTCTCCCTCTGGTGGTGAAGGTGGGAGCTGCAGGCGGTCTCCCTCTGGTGGTGAAGGTGGTAAAGGCAGGTGGACTCCCTGGTGGTGGTCCCTCTTGTGGTGGTCTGGTGGTTACTGCAGCTAGGCTCCCTCTGGTGGTGAAGGTGGTAGTGGCAGGCAGTTCCCTCTGGTGGTGAAAGTGGGAGCGGCAGGCGGTCTCCCTCTGGTGGTGAAGGTGAGACCTGCAGGCGGTCTCCCTCTGGTGGTGAAGGTGAGACCTGCAGGCGGTCTTCTTCTGGTGGTGAAGGTGGTAGCTACAGGTAGTCTCCCTCTGGTGGTGAAGGTGGTAGCTGCAGGTAGTCTCCCTCTAGTCGTGAAGGTGGAAGCTGCAGGCAGTCTCCCTCTGTTTGTGAAGGTGGTAAAGGCAAGCGGTCTCCCTCTTGTGGTGGTCGTGGTTACTGCAGCTAGGCTCCCTTGGTGGTGAAGGTGTGAGCTGCAGGCGGTCTCCCTCTGGTGGTGAAGGGGGTAGCGGCAGGCAGTCTCCCCCTGGTGGTGAAGATGGAAAAGGCAGGCAGTCTCCCTCTTGTGGTGGTGGAAACTGCAGGTAGTCTCACTCTGGTGGTGAAGGTGAGAGCTGCAGGCAGTCCCCTCTGGTGGTGAAGGGGTGAAGGTCTCCCTCTTGTGGTGGTGGTGGTAGCTGCAGGTAGTCTCCCTCTGGGGGTGAAGGTGGGAGCTGCAGGCGGTCTCCCTCTGGGGGTGAAAGGGGTAGCGGCAGGCAGTCTCCCCCTGGTGGTGAAGATGGAAAAGGCAGGCAGTCTCCCTCTTGTGGTGGTGGAAACTGCAGGTAGTCTCACTCTGGTGGTGAAGGTGAGAGCTGCAGGCAGTCCCCCTCTGGTGGTGAAGGGGGTAGCGGCAGGCGGTCTCCCTCTTGTGGTGGTGGTGGTGGTAGCTGCAGGTAGTCTCCCTCTGGTGGTGAAGGTGGGAGCTGCAGGCGGTCTCCCTCTGGTGGTGAAGGTGGAAGCTGCAGGCGGTCTCCATCTGGTGGTGAAGGTGTTAAAGACAAGCAGTCTCCCTCTTGTGGTGGTCGTGGTTACTGCAGCTAGGCTCCCTCTGGTGGTGAAGGTGGTAGTGGCAGGCAGTTCCCTCTGGTGGTGAAGGTGGGAGCTGCAGGCGGTCTCCCTTTGCTGGTGAAGGTTGTAGCTGCAGGTAGTCTCCCTCTGGTGGTGAAGGTGGGAGCTGCAGGCGGTCTCCCTTTGCTGGTGAAGGTTGTAGCTGCAGGTAGTCTCCCTCTGGTGGTGAAGGTGGGAGCTGCAGGCGGTCTCCCTCTGTTGGTGAAGGTGGTAAAGGCAGGCGGACTCCCTCTTGTGGTGGTCGTGGTTACTGCAGCTAGGCTCCCTCTGGTGGTGAAGGTGGTAGTGGCAGGCAGTTCCCTCTGCTGGTGAAGGTGGGAGCTGCAGGCGGTCTCCCTTTGGTGGTGAAGGTGGTAGCTGCAGGTAGTCTACCTCTGGTGGTGGAGGTTGTATCTGCAGGTCGTCTCCCTCTAGTGGTGAAGGTGGGAGCTGCAGGCGGTCTCCCTCTGTTGGTGAAGGTGGTAAAGGCAGGCGGTCTCCCTCTTGTGGTGGTCATGGTTACTGCAGCTAGGCTCCCTCTGGTGGTGAAGGTGGTAGTGGCAGGCAGTTCCCTCTGGTGGTGAAGGTGGGAGCTGCAGGCGGTCTCCCTCTGGTGGTGAAGGTGGGAGCTGCAAGCGGTCTCCCTTTGCTGGTGAAGGTTGTAGCTGCAGGTAGTCTCCCTCTGGTGGTGAAGGTGGGAGCTGCAGGCGGTCTCCCTCCGTTGGTGAAGGTGGTAAAGGCAGGTGGACTCCCTCTTGTGGTGGTCGTGGTTACTGCAGCTAGGCTCCCTCTGGTGGTGAAGGTGGTAGTGGCAGGCAGTTCCCTCTGGTGGTGAAGGTGGGAGCTGCAGGCGGTCTCCCTCTGGTGGTGAAGGTGAGACCTGCAGGCGGTCTCCCTCTGGTGGTGAAGGTGAGACCTGCAGGCGGTCTTCTTCTGGTGGTGAAGGTGGTAGCTACAGGTAGTCTCCCTCTGGTGGTGAAGGTGGTAGCTGCAGGTAGTCTCCCTCTAGTCGTGAAGGTGGAAGCTGCAGGCAATCTCCCTCTGTTTGTGAAGGTGGTAAAGGCAAGCGGTCTCCCTCTTGTGGTGGTCGTGGTTACTGCAGCTAGGCTCCCTTGGTGGTGAAGGTGTGAGCTGCAGGCGGTCTCCCTCTGGTGGTGAAGGGTGTAGCGGCAGGCAGTCTCCCCCTGGTGGTGAAGATGGAAAAGGCAGGCAGTCTCCCTCTTGTGGTGGTGGAAACTGCAGGTAGTCTCACTCTGGTGGTGAAGGTGAGAGCTGCAGGCAGTCCCCCTCTGGTGGTGAAGGGGGTAGTGACAGGTGGGTCTCCCTCTTGGTGGTGGTGGTAGCTGCTGGGTAGTCTCCCTCTGGGGGTGAAGGTGGGAGCTGCAGGCGGTCTCCCTCTGGGGGTGAAAGGGGTAGCGGCAGGCAGTCTCCCCCTGGTGGTGAAGATGGAAAAGGCAGGCAGTCTCCCTCTTGTGGTGGTGGAAACTGCAGGTAGTCTCACTCTGGTGGTGAAGGTGAGAGTCTCCCTGGTGGTGCAGGTCCCCTCTGGTGGTGAAGGGGGTAGCGGCAGGCGGTCTCCCTCTTGTGGTGGTGGTGGTGGTAGCTGCAGGTAGTCTCCCTCTGGTGGTGAAGGTGGGAGCTGCAGGCGGTCTCCCTCTGGTGGTGAAGGTGGAAGCTGCAGGCGGTCTCCATCTGGTGGTGAAGGTGGTAGCGGCAGGCAGTCTACCTCTGGTGGTGGAGGTTGTAGCTGCAGGTAGTCTCCCGCTAGTGGTGAAGGTGGGAGCTGGAGGCGGTCTCTCTCTGTTGGTAAAGGTGGTAAAGGCAGGTGGTCTCCATCTTGTGCTGGTCATTGTTACTGCAGCTAAGCTCCCTCTGGTGGTGAAGGTGGGAGCTGCAGGCTGTTTCCCCCTGATGGTGAAGATGGTAGAGGCAGACGGTCTCCCACTGGTGGTGAAGATGGTAGAGCTAGGCGGTCTCCCTCTTGTGGTGGTGGTAGTCTCCCGCTCGTGGTGAAGGTGGTAGCTGCAGGCAGTCTCCCTCTGGTGGTGAAGGTGGTAGCTGCTGACAGTCTCCCTCTGGTGGTGAAGGTTGGAGCTGCAGGAGGTCTCCTTGGTGGTGAAGGTGGTAGAGGCATGCATTCTCCCTCTTGTGGTGGTTCTGGTAGACGCAGGCCGTCTCCCTGTTGTGGTGGTGGTGGTAGCGGCAGGTAGTCTCCCTCTGGTGGTGAAGGTGAGTTCTGCAGGAAGTCCCACTCTGGTGGTGAAGGCGGGAGCTGCATGCGTTCTCTCTTGGTGGTGAAGGTGGGAGCTGCAGGCGGTCTCCCCCTGGTGGTGAAGGTGGTAGAGGCAGGCGGTCTCCCTTTTGTGGTGGTGCTGGTGGTAACTGCAGGTAGTCTTCCTCTGGTGGTGAGAGCTGCAGGTAGTCTCCCTCTGGTGGTGAAGGTTGTAGATGCAGGCGATCTCCCTCTGGTGGTGAAGGTTGTACCTGCAGGCGGTCTAGCTCTGGTGGTGAAGGTTAGAGCAGCAGGTCTCCCCTGGTGGTGAAGGTGGGAGCTGCAGGCGGTCTTCCTCTGGTGGTGAAGGTGGTACCTGCAGGCGGTTTCCCCTCTGGTGGTGGTGGTGGTAGCTGCAGGTAGTCCCCTCTGGTGGTGAAGGTGGGAGCTGCAGGTGGTCTCTCTTGGTTGTGAAGGTGGTGAAGGTGGTCTCCCCCTGGTGGTGAAGGTGTTTTCCGGTCTCCTCTGGTGGTGGTGGGTGGTTTCCCTCTTGTGTGGTGGTGGGCAGCTAGGCTCCCTCTGGTGTTGAAGGTGGGGCTGTGGTGGTCTCTCTTGGTTGTGAAGGTGGGAGCTGCAGGCATTCTCCCCCTGGTGGTGAAGGTGTTAGATGCAGGCGGTCTCCCTCTGGTGGTGAAGGTGGTAAATGCAGGCGGTTTCCCTCTTGTGGTGGTGGTGGTAACTGCAGTTTCCTCCTGTGGTGGTGGAACTGCAAAGGGATCTGGTGGTAGTGAAGGTCTCTTGGTTCCCTCTTGTGGTGCTGGTGGTAACTGCAGGTAGTCTCCCATTGGTGGTGAAGGTGGAAGCTGCAGACGGTCTCCCTCTGGTGGTGAAGGTGGTAGCTACAGGTAGTCTCCCTCTAGTGGTGAAGGTGGGAGCTGCAGGCCATCTCCCTTGGTGGTGAAGGTGGGAGCTGCAGGCGGTCTCCACCTGGTGGTGAAGGTAGTAGAGGCAGGCGGTCTGCCTGTTGTAGTGGTGGTGGTAGCGGCAGGAAGTCTCCCTCTGGTGGTGAAGGTGGGAGCTGCAGGCAGTCTCCCTTGGTGGAGAAGGTGGTAGAGGCAGGCAGTATCCCTCTTGTGGTGGTGAAGGTTGTAGCTGCAGGTAGTCTCCTTCTGGTGGTGAAGGTGGGAGCTACAGGCGGTCTCCCTCTGTTGGTAAAGGTGGTAAAAGCAGTTGGTCTCCCTCTTGTGGTGAAGGTTGTAACTGCAGGCCCCCTCTGGTGGTGAAGGTGGTAGAGGCAGGCGGTCTCCCCCTTGTGGTGGTGGTGGTAGCAGCAGGTAGTCTACCGCTGGTGGTGAAGGTGGTAGCTGCAGGCAGTCTCCCTCTGGTGGTGAAGGTGGTAGCTGCAGGCAGTCTCCATCTGTTTGTGAAGGTGGTAGCTGCTGACAGTCTCCCTCTGGTGGTGAAGGTGGGAGCTGCAGGCGGTCTCCCTCTGGTGGTGAAGGTGGTAGCTGCAGGCGGTCTCCCTCTTGTGGTGGTGAAGGTAGAGTTGCAGGCGGTCTCCCTCTAAAAGGTGGTAGCTGCAGTCAGGTTTCCCCTCTGGTGGTGAAGGTGGGAGCTGCAGGCGGTCTCCCCTCTGGTGGTGAAGGTGGTAGCTGCAGGCGGTCTCCCTCTTGTGGTGAAGGTGGGAGCTGCAGCTGGTCTCCCTCTGGTGGTGAAGGTGGTAGTGGCAGGCAGTTCCCTCTGGTGGTGAAGGTGGGAGCTGCAGGTCTATCCTTTGGTGGAAGGTGGTAGCTGCAGGCAGGTCTCCCTCTGGTGGTGAAGGTGGGGTGCAGGGCAGTCTCCCTCTGGTGGTGAAGGTGGGAGCTGCAGGTGGTAGCTGCAGTCTCCCTCTGGTGGTGAAGGTGGTAGCTGCAGGTAGTCTCCCTCTGGTGGTGAAGGTGGGAGCTGCAGGCGGTCTCCCTCTGGTGGTGAAGGTGGGAGCTGCAGGCGGTCTCCTCTTCTGGTGGAAGGTGGTAGCTGCAGCAGTCTCCTCTGGTGGTGAAGGTGGGAGCTGCAGGTCATCTCCTCTGGTGGTGAAGGTGGGGCAGGCAGGTGGTCCCTCTTGTGGTGCTGGTGGTTACTGCAGGTAGTCTCCCTGGTGGTGGTGGTGCAGGCGGTCTCCCTGGTGGTGAAGGGCAGTTCAGGCGGTCTCCCCTTCTGGTGGTGGTGGGAGCTGCAGGCAGTCTCCCTCTGGTGGTGAAGGTGGTTGGTCAGTCTCCCTCTTGTGGTGAAGGTGGTAGCTGCAGGTGGTCCCCCTCTGGTGGTGAAGGTGGGAGCTGCAGGTAGTCTCCCTCTGGTGGTGAAGGTGGGGCTGCAGGCGGTCTCCCCTGTTGGTGAAGGTGGTAAAGGCAGGTAGTCTCCCTCTGAAGGTGGTAGCTGCAGGTAGTCTCCCTCTGGTGGTGAAGGTGGGAGCTGCAGGCTGTCTCCCCTTGGTGGTGAAGGTGGTAGCTGCAGGTAGACTCCCTCTGGTGGTGAAGGTGGGAGCTGCAGGTAGTCTCCCTCTGGTGGTGAAGGTGGGAGCTGCAGGCAGTCTCCCTCTGTTGGTGAAGGTGGTAAAGGCAGGCGGTCTCCCTCTTGTGGTGGTCGTGGTTACTGCAGCTAGGCTCCCTCTGGTGGTGAAGGTGGTAGTGGCAGGCAGTTCCTCTGCTGGTGAAGGTGGGAGCTGCAGGCAGTCTCCCTTTGGTGGTGAAGGTGGTAGCTGCAGGTGGTCTCCCCTCTGGTGGTGAAGGTGGTGGCTGCAGGTAGTCTCCCTCTGGTGGTGAAGGTGGCAGGCAGTCCCCTCTGGTGGTCTGCCCTCTGGTGGTGAAGGTGGGACCTGCAGGCGGTCTCCTCTGGTGGTGAAGGTGGTAGCTGCAGGTAGTCTACCTCTGGTGGTGAAGGTGGGAGTTGCAGGCGGTCTCCCTCTGGTGGTGAACATGGTAAAGGCAGGCGGTCTCCCCTCTTGTGGTGGTGGTGGTAACTGCAGGTAGTCTCCCTCTGGTGGTGAAGGTGGGAGCTGCAGGTAGTCTCCCTCTGGTGGTGAAGGTGGGAGCTGCAGGTGGTCCCCATCTGGTGGTGCTGGTGGTAGCTGCAGGTAGTCTCCCTCTGGTGGTGGAAGGTGGGAGCTGCAGGCGGTCTCCCTCTGGTGGTGAAGGTGGGAGCTGCAGGCGGTCTCCATCTGGTGGTGGTGGTAGCTGCAGGTAGTCTCCCTCTGGTGGTGAAGGTGGTAGGCAGGTCATCCCTCTGGTGGTGAAGGTGGGAGCTGGTGGAAGGTGGTCCCCATGGTCTCCATCTTCTGGTGCTCCAGCTGCAGGCAGTCTCCCTCTGGTGGTGAAGATGGGGAGCTGCAGGCGGTCTCCCTCTGGTGGTGAAGGAGAGGTGCAGGCAGGTCTCCCTCTGGTGGTGAAGGTGGGAGCTGCAGGCAGGCTCCCCTCTGGTGGTGAAGGTGGGAGCTGCAGGCAGTCTCCCTGGTGGTGGTGAAGGTGGTAGCTGCAGGTGGTCTCCCTCTGGTGGTGAAGGTGGGAGCTCCATCTTGAAGGTGGAGCTGCAGGCAGTCTCCCTCTGGTGGTGAAGGTGGGAGCTGCAGTCTCCCTCTGGTGGTGAAGGTGGTTGCAGGCGGTCTCCCTCTGGTGGTGAAGGTGGTAGCTGCAGCTAGGCTCCCTCTGGTGGTGAAGGTGGTAGTGGCAGGCAGTTCCCTCTGGTGGTGAAGGTGGGAGCTGCAGGCAGTCTCCCTCTGGTGGTGAAGGTGGTAGCTGCAGGTAGTCTCCCTCTGGTGGTGAAGGTGGTAGCTGCAGGTAGTCTCCCTCTGGTGGTGAAGGTGGGAGCTGCAGACGGTCTCCCTCTCTGGTGGTGAAGGTGGGAGCTGCAGGCGGTCTCCCCTCTGGTGGTGAAGGTGGAGCTGCAGGTAGTCTACCTCTGGTGGTGAAGGTGGGAGTTGCAGGCGGTCTCCCTCTGGTGGTGAAGGTGGTAGAGGCAGGCGGTCTCCCCTTCTGGTGGTGGTGGTGGTAACTGCAGGTAGTCTCCCTCTGGTGGTGAAGGTGGGAGCTGCAGGTAGTCTCCCTCTGGTGGTGAAGGTGGGAGCTGGTTGAAAAGCTGCAGGCAGTCAGTCTTGAACATGGTAAAGGAAGGTCTCCCCTTGTGGTGGTGGTGGTTACTGCAGCTAGGCTCCTCTGGTGGTGAAGGTGGGAGCTGCAGGCAGTTCCCTCTGGTGGTGAAGGTGGGAGCTGCAGGCACTCTCCTTCTGGTGGTGAAGGTGGTAGCTGCAGGCGGTCTCCCTCTGGTGGTGAGAGCTGCAGGTAGTCTCCCCCTGGTGGTGAAGGTGGTAGAGGCAGTGGTCTCCCCTTTGGTGGTGGTGAAGGCAGGCAGTCTAACTCTCTGGTGGTGAAGGCAGTCTCCCTCTGTGGTGAAGGTGGGAGCTGCAGGGCAGTCTCCCTCTGGTGGTGAAGGTGGGAGCTGCAGGTCTCCCTCTGTTGGTGAAGGTGGTAAAGGCAGGCGGTCTCCCCTGGTGGTGTGGTTACTGCAGGGCTCCCTCTGGGTGAAGGTGAAGGTGGCAGGCAGTTCCTCCCTCTGGTGGTGAAGGTGGGAGCTGCAGGCAGTCTCCCTCTTGGTGGTGAAGGTGGTTGCTGCAGGCAGTCTCTGGTGGTGAAGGTGGTAGCTGCAGGCGGTCTCCCTCTGGTGGTGAAGGTGGAAGCTGCAGGCGGTCTCCCTCTGGTGGTGAAGGTGGTAGCTGCAGGCGGTCTCCCTCTGGTGGTGAAGGTGGTAGCTGCAGGTAGTCCCCTCTGGTGGTGAAGGTGGAGTTGCAGGCGGTCTCCCTCTGGTGGTGAAGGTGGTAGAGGCAGGTGGTCTCCCTCTGGTGGTGGTGGTGGTAACTGCAGGCAGGGTCTCCCTCTGGTGGTGACTGTGGTAGCTGCAGGCAGTCTCCCTCTGGTGGTGAAGGTGGGAGTTGCAGGCGGTCTCCCTCTGGTGTTGAACATGGTAAAGGCAGGTGGTCTCCCCCTTGTGGTGGTCGTGGTTACTGCAGCTAGGCTCTTTCTGGTGGTGAAGGTGGTGAAGGTGGGCTGCAGGCGGTCTCCCTCTGTTGGTGAAGATGGGAGCTGGTGGTCTCTCCTCTGTTGGTGAAGGTGGGAACTCCCTCAGGCAGGTCTCCCTGGTGGTGAAGGTGGTAGAGGCAGGTGGTCTCCCTGTTGTGGTGGTGGTGGTAGCGGCAGGTAGTCTAACTCTGGTGGTGAAGGTGGTAGCTGCAGGCGGTCTCCTTCTGGTGGTGGAGGTGGGAGCTGCAGGCAGTCTCCCCCTGGTGGTGAAGGGGTAGCTGCAGGCGGTCTCCTCCCTCTGGTGGTGAAGGTTGTAGCTGCAGGCAGTCTCCATCTGGTGGTGAAGGTTGTTGCTGCAGGCGGTCTCCCTCTGATGGTGAAGGTGTGTAGCTGCAGGCAGTCTCCATCTGGTGGTGAAGGTTGTTGCTGCAGGCGGTCTCCCTCTGGTGGTGAAGGTGGTAGCGAAGGCAGTCCCTCTAGTGGTGAAGGTGGGAGCTGCAGGCAGTCTCCTCTGGTGGTGAAGGAGGTAGCGGCAGGCGTCTCCCCTCTGGTGGTGAAGGTGTAGCTGCAGGCGGTCTCCCTCTGGTGGTGAAAGAGTAGCGGCAGGCGTCTCCCTCTGGTGGTGGAGGTTGTAGCTGCAGGCGGTCTCCTCTGGTGGTGAAGATGGGAGCTGCAGGCGGTCTCCCTCTGTTGGTGAAGGTGGTAAAGGCAGGCGGTCTCCCTCTTGTGGTGGTCGTGGTTACTGCAGCTAGGCTCCCTCTGGTGGTGAAGGTGGGAGCTGCAGGCTGTCTCCCCCTGGTGGTGAAGGTGGTAGCTGCAGGTAGACTCCCTCTGGTGGTGAAGGTGGGAGCTGCAGGCGGTCTCCCTCTGGTGGTGAAGGTGGGAGCTGCAGGCAGTCTCCCTCTGTTGGTGAAGGTGGTAAAGGCAGGCGGTCTCCCTCTGGTGGTGGACGTGGTTACTGCAGCTAGGCTCCCTCTGGTGGTGAAGGTGGTAGTGGCAGGCAGTTCCCTCTGCTGGTGAAGGTGGGAGCTGCAGGCAGTCTCCCTTTGGTGGTGAAGGTGGTAGCTGCAGGTAGTCTCCCTCTGGTGGTGAAGGTGGTAGCTGCAGGTAGTCTCCCTCTGGTGGTGAAGGTGGAAGCTGCAGACGGTCTCCCTCTGGTGGTGAAGGTGAGACCTGCAGGCAGTCTCCCTTTGGTGGTGAAGGTGGTAGCTGCAGGTAGTCTCCCTCTGGTGGTGAAGGTGGTAGCTGCAGGTAGTCTCCCTCTGGTGGTGAAGGTGGAAGCTGCAGGCGGTCTCCCTCTGGTGGTGAAGGTGGACCTGCAGGCGGTCTCCCTCTGGTGGTGAAGGTGGTAGCTACAGGTAGTCTCCCTCTGGTGGTGAAGGTGGGAGTTGCAGGCGGTCTCCCTCTGGTGTTGAACATGGTAGAGGCAGACTGTCTCCCCCTTCTGGTGGTGGTGGTGGTAACTGCAGGCTGTCTCCCCTTGGTGGTGAAGGTGGTAGCTGCAGGTAGACTCCCTCTGGTGGTGAAGGTGGGAGCTGCAGGCGGTCTCCCTCTGGTGGTGAAGGTGGGAGCTGCAGGCAGTCTCCCTCTGTTGGTGAAGGTGGTAAAGGCAGGCGGTCTCCCTCTTGTGGTGGTCGTGGTTACTGCAGCTAGGCTCCCTCTGGTGGTGAAGGTGGTAGTGGCAGGCAGTTCCCTCTGGTGGTGAAGGTGGGAGCTGCAGGCAGTCTCCCTTTGGTGGTGAAGGTGGTAGCTGCAGGTAGTCTCCCTCTGGTGGTGAAGGTGGTAGCTGCAGGTAGTCTCCCTCTGGTGGTGAAGGTGGAAGCTGCAGACGGTCTCCCTCTGGTGGTGAAGGTGGTAGTGGCAGGCAGTTCCCTCTGCTGGTGAAGGTGGGAGCTGCAGGTAGTCTCCCTCTGGTGGTGAAGGTGGGAGCTGCAGGCAGTCTCCCTCTGTTGGTGAAGGTGGTAAAGGCAGGCGGTCTCCCTCTTGTGGTGGTCGTGGTTACTGCAGCTAGGCTCCCTCTGGTGGTGAAGGTGGTAGTGGCAGGCAGTTCCCTCTGCTGGTGAAGGTGGGAGCTGCAGGCAGTCTCCCTTTGGTGGTGAAGGTGGTAGCTGCAGGTAGTCCCCTCTGGTGGTGAAGGTGGTAGCTGCAGGTAGTCTCCCTCTTGTGGTGAAGGTGGAAGCTGCAGGCGGTCCCTCCCTCTGGTGGTGAAGGTGAGACCTGCAGGCGGTCTCCCCTCTGGTGGTGAAGGTGGTAGCTACAGGTAGTCTACCTCTGGTGGTGAAGGTGGGAGTTGCAGGCGGTCTCCCTCTGGTGTTGAACATGGTAGAGGCAGGTGGTCTCCCCCTTCTGGTGGTGGTGGTGGTAACTGCAGGTAGTCTCCCTCTGGTGGTGACTGTGGTAGCTACAGGTAGTCTCCCTCTGGTGGTGAAGGTGGGAGTTGCAGGCGGTCTCCCTCTGGTGTTGAACATGGTAAAGGCAGGTGGTCTCCCCCTTGTGGTGGTCGTGGTTACTGCAGCTAGGCTCTTTCTGGTGGTGAAGGTGGGAGCTGCAGGTACTCTCCCTCTGTTGGTGAAGATGGGAGCTGCATGTACTCTCCCTCTGTTGGTGAAGGTGGGAACTTCAGGCGGTCTCCCCCGGTGGTGAAGGTGGTAGAGGCAGGTGGTCTCCCTGTTGTGGTGGTGGTGGTGGTAGGTGGTGCAGGTAGTCTAACTCTGGTGGTGAAGGTTGTAGCTGCAGGCGATCTCCTTCTGGTGGTGGAGGTGGGAGCTGCAGGCAGTCTCCCCCTGGTGGTGAAGGGGGTAGCGGCAGGCGGTCTCCCTCTGATGGTGAAGGTTGTAGCTGCAGGCAGTCTCCATCTGGTGGTGAAGGTTGTTGGTGCAGGCGGTCTCCCTCTGATGGTGAAGGTTGTAGCTGCAGGCAGTCTCCATCTGGTGGTGAAGGTTGTTGCTGCAGGCGGTCTCCCTCTGATGGTGAAGGTCGTAGCGGAAGGCAGTCTCCCTCTAGTGGTGAAGGTGGGAGCTGCAGGCGATCTCCCTCTGGTGGTGAAGGAGGTAGCGGCAGGCGTCTCCCTCTGGTGGTGAAGGTTGTAGCTGCAGGCGGTCTCCCTCTGGTGGTGAAAGAGGTAGCGGCAGGCGTCTCCCTCTGGTGGTGGAGGTTGTAGCTGCAGGTCGTTTCCCTCTAGTGGTGAAGATGGGAGCTGCAGGCGGTCTCCCTCTGTTGGTGAAGGTGGTAAAGGCAGGCGGTCTCCCTCTTGTGGTGGTCGTGGTTACTGCAGCTAGGCTCCCTCTGGTGGTGAAGGTGGTAGTGGCAGGCAGTTCCCTCTGCTGGTGAAGGTGGGAGCTGCAGGCAGTCTCCCTTTGGTGGTGAAGGTGGTAGCTGCAGGTAGTCTCCCTCTGGTGGTGAAGGTGGTAGCTGCAGGTAGTCTCCCTCTGGTGGTGAAGGTGGAAGCTGCAGGCGGTCTCCCTCTGGTGGTGAAGGTGAGACCTGCAGGCGGTCTCCCTCTGGTGGTGAAGGTGGTAGCTACAGGTAGTCTACCTCTGGTGGTGAAGGTGGGAGTTGCAGGCGGTCTCCCTCTGGTGTTGAACATGGTAGAGGCAGGCGGTCTCCCCCTTCTGGTGGTGGTGGTGGTAACTGCAGGCTGTCTCCCCTTGGTGGTGAAGGTGGTAGCTGCAGGTAGACTCCCTCTGGTGGTGAAGGTGGGAGCTGCAGGCGGTCTCCCTCTGGTGGTGAAGGTGGGAGCTGCAGGCAGTCTCCCTCTGTTGGTGAAGGTGGTAAAGGCAGGCGGTCTCCCTCTTGTGGTGGTCGTGGTTACTGCAGCTAGGCTCCCTCTGGTGGTGAAGGTGGTAGTGGCAGGCAGTTCCCTCTGCTGGTGAAGGTGGGAGCTGCAGGCAGTCTCCTTTGGTGGTGAAGGTGGTAGCTGCAGGCGGTCTCCCTCTGGTGGTGAAGGTGGTAGCTGCAGGTAGTCTCCTCTGGTGGTGAAGGTGGAAGCTGCAGACGGTCTCCCTCTGGTGGTGAAGGTGGTAGTGGCAGGCAGTTCCCTCTGCTGGTGAAGGTGGGAGCTGCAGGTAGTCTCCCTCTGGTGGTGAAGGTGGGAGCTGCAGGCAGTCTCCCTCTGTTGGTGAAGGTGGTAAAGGCAGGCGGTCTCCCTCTTGTGGTGAAGGTGGGTTACTGCAGCTAGGCTCCCTCTGGTGGTGAAGGTGGTAGTGGCAGGCAGTTCCCTCTGCTGGTGAAGGTGGGAGCTGCAGGCAGTCTCCCTTTGGTGGTGAAGGTGGTAGCTGCAGGTAGTCTCCCTCTGGTGGTGAAGGTGGTAGCTGCAGGTAGTCTCCCTCTGGTGGTGAAGGTGGAAGCTGCAGACGGTCTCCCTCTGGTGGTGAAGGTGAGACCTGCAGGCGGTCTCCCTCTGGTGGTGAAGGTGGTAGCTACAGGTAGTCTACCTCTGGTGGTGAAGGTGGGAGTTGCAGGCGGTCTCCCTCTGGTGTTGAACATGGTAGAGGCAGGTGGTCTCCCCCTTCTGGTGGTGGTGGTGGTAACTGCAGGTAGTCTCCCCTCTGGTGGTGACTGCAGGTGGTCCTCTGGTGGTGAAGGTACAGCAGGTAGTCTCCCTCTGGTGTTGAACATGGTAAAGGCAGGTGGTCTCCCCCTTGTGGTGGTCGTGGTTACTGCAGCTAGGCTCTTTCTGGTGGTGAAGGTGGGAGCTGCAGGTACTCTCCCTCTGTTGGTGAAGATGGGAGCTGCATGTACTCTCCCTCTGTTGGTGAAGGTGGGAACTGCAGGCGGTCTCCTTGTGGTGGTGAAGGTGGTAGAGGCAGGTGGTCTCCCTGTTGTGGTGGTGGTGGTAGCGGCAGGTAGTCTAACTCTGGTGGTGAAGGTTGTAGCTGCAGGCGATCTCCTTCTGGTGGTGGAGGTGGGAGCTGCAGGCAGTCTCCCCCTGGTGGTGAAGGGGGTAGCGGCAGGCGGTCTCCCTCTGATGGTGAAGGTTGTAGCTGCAGGCAGTCTCCATCTGGTGGTGAAGGTTGTTGGTGCAGGCGGTCTCCCTCTGATGGTGAAGGTTGTAGCTGCAGGCAGTCTCCATCTGGTGGTGAAGGTTGTTGCTGCAGGCGGTCTCCCTCTGATGGTGAAGGTAGTCTGGGCCCCCTGGTGGGAAGGCAGTCTCCCTCTGGTGGTGAAGGTGGGAGCTGCAGGCGATCTCCCTATGGTGGTGAAGGAGGTAGCGGCAGGCGCTCCCTCTGGTGGTGAAGGTTGTAGCTGCAGGCGGTCTCCCTCTGGTGGTGAAAGAGGTAGCGGCAGGCGTCTCCCTCTGGTGGTGGAGGTTGTAGCTGCAGGTCGTTTCCCTCTAGTGGTGAAGATGGGAGCTGCAGGCGGTCTCCCTCTGTTGGTGAAGGTGGTAAAGGCAGGCGGTCTCCCTCTTGTGGTGGTCGTGGTTACTGCAGCTAGGCTCCCTCTGGTGGTGAAGGTGGGAGCTGCAGGCTGTCTCCCCTCTGGTGGTGAAGGTGGTAGCTGCTCCCCTCTGGTGGTGAAGGTAGACTCCCTCTGGTGGTGAAGGTGGGAGCTGCAGGCGGTCTCCTCTGGTGGTGAAGGTGGGAGCTGAAGGCAGTCTCCCCTCTGTTGGTGAAGGTGGTAAAGGCAGGCGGTCTCCCTCTTGTGGTGGTCGTGGTTACTGCAGCTAGGCTCCCTCTGGTGGTGAAGGTGGTAGTGGCAGGCAGTTCCCTCTGCTGGTGAAGGTGGGAGCTGCAGGCAGTCTCCCTTTGGTGGTGAAGGTGGTAGCTGCAGGTAGTCTCCCTCTGGTGGTGAAGGTGGTAGCTGCAGGTAGTCTCCCTCTGGTGGTGAAGGTGGAAGCTGCAGACGGTCTCCCTCTGGTGGTGAAGGTGGTAGTGGCAGGCAGTTCCCTCTGCTGGTGAAGGTGGGAGCTGCAGGTAGTCTCCCTCTGGTGGTGAAGGTGGGAGCTGCAGGCAGTCTCCCTCTGTTGGTGAAGGTGGTAAAGGCAGGCGGTCTCCCTCTTGTGGTGGTCGTCTCCCTCTGGTGGTGGGTTACTGCAGCCAGGCTCCCTCTGGTGGTGAAGGTGGTAGTGGCAGGCAGTTCCCTCTGGTGGTGAAGGTGGGAGCTGCAGGCAGTCTCCCTTTGGTGGTGAAGGTGGTAGCTGCAGGCAGTCTCCCCTCTGGTGGTGAAGGTGGTAGCTGCAGGTAGTCTCCCTCTGGTGGTGAAGGTGGAAGCTGCAGGCGGTCTCCCTCTGGTGGTGAAGGTGAGACCTGCAGGCGGTCTCCCTCTGGTGGTGAAGGTGGTAGCTACAGGTAGTCTACCTCTGGTGGTGAAGGTGGGAGTTGCAGGCGGTCTCCCTCTGGTGTTGAACATGGTAGAGGCAGACGGTCTCCCCCTTCTGGTGGTGGTGGTGGTAACTGCAGGCTGTCTCCCCTTGGTGGTGAAGGTGGTAGCTGCAGGTAGTCTCCCTCTGGTGGTGAAGGTGGTAGCTGCAGGTAGTCTCCCTCTGGTGGTGAAGGTGGAAGCTGCAGGCGGTCTCCTCTGGTGGTGAAGGTGAGACCTGCAGGCGGTCTCCCCTCTGGTGGTGAAGGTGGTAGGTACAGGTAGTCTCCCTCTGGTGGTGAAGGTGGGAGTTGCAGGCGGTCTCCCTCTGGTGTTGAACATGGTGATCTTCCTCTGGTGGAGGCAGACGGTCTCCCCTGGTGGTGGTGGTGGTAACTGCAGGCTGTCTCCCCTTGGTGGTGAAGGTGGTAGCTGCAGGTAGACTCCCTCTGGTGGTGAAGGTGGGAGCTGCAGGCGGTCTCCCTCTGGTGGTGAAGGTGGGAGCTGCAGGCAGTCTCCCTCTGGTGGTGAAGGTGGTAAAGGCAGGCGGTCTCCCTCTTGTGGTGGTGGTGGTTACTGCAGCTAGGCTCCCTCTGGTGGTGAAGGTGGTGGTCTCTCTTGGTGGCAGGCAGTTCCCTCTGCTGGTGAAGGTGGGAGCTGCAGGCAGTCTCCCTTTGGTGGTGAAGGTGGTAGCTGCAGGTAGTCTCCCTCTGGTGGTGAAGGTGGTAGCTGCAGGTAGTCTCCCTCTGGTGGTGAAGGTGGAAGCTGCAGACGGTCTCCCTCTGGTGGTGAAGGTGGTAGTGGCAGGCAGTTCCCTCTGCTGGTGAAGGTGGGAGCTGCAGGTGGTAGGTCTCCTCTGTTGGTGAAGGTGGTAAAGGCAGGCGGTCTCCCTCTTGTGGTGGTGGTGGTTACTGCAGCTAGGCTCCCTCTGGTGGTGAAGGTGGTAGTGGCAGGCAGTTCCCTCTGCTGGTGAAGGTGGGAGCTGCAGGCAGTCTCCCTTTGGTGGTGAAGGTGGTAGCTGCAGGTAGTCTCCCTCTGGTGGTGAAGGTGGTAGCTGCAGGTAGTCTCCCCTGGTGGTGGTGAAGGTGGAAGCTGCAGACGGTCTCCCTCTGGTGGTGAAGGTGAGACCTGCAGGCGGTCTCCCTCTGGTGGTGAAGGTGGTAGCTACAGGTAGTCTACCTCTGGTGGTGAAGGTGGGAGTTGCAGGCGGTCTCCCTCTGGTGTTGAACATGGTAGAGGCAGACGGTCTCCCCCTTCTGGTGGTGGTGGTGGTAACTGCAGGCTGTCTCCCCTTGGTGGTGAAGGTGGTAGCTGCAGGTAGTCTCCCTCTGGTGGTGAAGGTGGGAGCTGCAGGCGGTCTCCCTCTGGTGGTGAAGGTGGGAGCTGCAGGCAGTCTCCCTCTGTTGGTGAAGGTGGTAAAGGCAGGCGGTCTCCCTCTTGTGGTGGTCGTGGTTACTGCAGCTAGGCTCCCTCTGGTGGTGAAGGTGGTAGTGGCAGGCAGTTCCCTCTGCTGGTGAAGGTGGGAGCTGCAGGCAGTCCCCCCCCTTTGGTGAAGGTGGTAGCTGTAGGTAGTCTCCCTCTGGTGGTGAAGGTGGTAGCTGCAGGTAGTCTCCCTCTGGTGGTGAAGGTGGAAGCTGCAGACGGTCTCCCTCTGGTGGTGAAGGTGAGACCTGCAGGCGGTCTCCCTCTGGTGGTGAAGGTGGTAGCTACAGGTAGTCTACCTCTGGTGGTGAAGGTGGGAGTTGCAGGCGGTCTCCCTCTGGTGTTGAACATGGTAGAGGCAGGCGGTCTCCCCCTTCTGGTGGTGGTGGTGGTAACTGCAGGTAGTCTCCCTCTGGTGGTGACTGTGGTAGCTACAGGTAGTCTCCCTCTGGTGGTGAAGGTGGGAGTTGCAGGCGGTCTCCCTCTGGTGTTGAACATGGTAAAGGCAGGTGGTCTCCCCTTGTGGTGGGTGGTGGTTACTGCAGCTAGGCTCTTTCTGGTGGTGAAGGTGGGAGCTGCAGGTACTCTCCCTCTGTTGGTGAAGATGGGAGCTGCATGTACTCTCCCTCTGTTGGTGAAGGTGGGAACTTCAGGCGGTCTCCCCCGGTGGTGAAGGTGGTAGAGGCAGGTGGTCTCCCTGTTGTGGTGGTGGTGGTAGCGGCAGGTAGTCTAACTCTGGTGGTGAAGGTTGTAGCTGCAGGCGATCTCCTTCTGGTGGTGGAGGTGGGAGCTGCAGGCAGTCTCCCCTGGTGGTGAGCTGCAGGCGGTCTCCTGGTGGGGTGGGGCAGCAGGCGGTCTCCCTCTGATGGTGAAGTTTGTAGCTGCAGGCAGTCTCCATCTGGTGGTGAAGGTTGTTGGTGCAGGCGGTCTCCCTCTGATGGTGAAGGTCAGGTGGTCTCCCTCTTGTGGTGAAGGCAGTCTCCCTCTAGTGGTGAAGGTGGGAGCTGCAGGTGGCATCTCCCTCTGGTGGTGAAGGAGTAAGCGGCAGGTAGTCTCCCTCTGGTGGTGAAGGTTGTAGCTGCAGGTGGTCTCCCTCTGGTGGTGAAGGTGGGAGCTGCAGGCGTTCTCCCTCTGGTGGTGAAGGTGGGAGCTGCAGGCAGTCTCCCTCTGGTGGTGGTGGAGGTTGTAGCTGCAGGCGGTCTCCCTCTGTAGAAGGCGGTGTAAAGGCAGGCGGTCTCCCTCTTGTGGTGGTCATGGTCACTGCAGCTAGGCTCCTTCTGGTGGTGAAGGTGGGAGCTGCAGGCGGTCTCCCTCTGGTGGTGAAGGTGGGAGCTACAGGCGGTCTCCCTCTGTTGGTAAAGGTGGTAAAGGCAGGTGGTCTCCCTCTTGTGGTGGTCATTGTTACTGCAGCTAGGCCCCCTCTGGTGGTGAAGATGGTAGAGGCAGGCGGTCTCCCCCTTGTGGTGGTGGTGGTAGCAGCAGGTAGTCTCCCGCTGGTGGTGAAGGTGGTAGCAGCAGGCAGTCTCCCCTCTGGTGTACTGGTGGTTGTAGGGAGCTGCAGGTAGTCTCCCGCTGGTGGTGAAGGTTGTAGCTGCAGGCGGTCTCCCTCTGGTGGTGAAGGTGGGAGCTGCAGGCGGTCTCCCTCTGGTGGTGAAGGTGGGAGCTGCAGGCGGTCTCCCTCTGGTGGTGAAGGTGGGAGCTGCAGGCGGTCTCCCTCTGGTGGTGAAGGTGGGAGCTGCAGGCGGTCTCCCTCTGGTGGTGACTGTGGTAGCTACAGGTAGTCTCCCTCTGGTGGTGAAGGTGGGAGCTGCAGGCGGTCTCCCTCTGGTGTTGAACATGGTAGAGGCAGGCGGTCTCCCCCTTCTGGTGGTGGTGGTAACTGCAGGTAGTCTCCCTCTGGTGGTGAAGGTGGTAGCGGCAGGTCATCTCCCTCTAGTGGTGAAGGTGGGAGCTTCAGGCGGTCCCCATCTTGTGGTGCTGGTGGTAGCGGCAGGTAGTCTCCCTCTAGTGGTGAAGATGGGAGCTGCAGGCGGTCTCCCTCTGTTGGTGAAGGTGGTAAAGGCAGGCGGTCTCCCTCTGATGGTGAAGGTTGTAGCTGCAGGCGATCTCCTTCTGGTGGTGGAGGTGGGAGCTGCAGGCAGTCTCCCCCTGGTGGTGAAGGGGGTAGCGGCAGGCGGTCTCCCTCTGATGGTGAAGGTTGTAGCTGCAGGCAGTCTCCATCTGGTGGTGAAGGTTGTTGCTGCAGGCGGTCTCCCTCTGATGGTGAAGGTCGTAGCGGAAGGCAGTCTCCCTCTAGTGGTGAAGGTGGGAGCTGTAGGCGATCTCCCTCTGGTGGTGAAGGAGGTAGCGGCAGGCGTCTCCCTCTGGTGGTGAAGGTTGTAGCTGCAGGCGGTCTCCCTCTGGTGGTGAAAGAGGTAGCGGCAGGCGTCTCCCTCTGGTGGTGAAGGTTGTAGCTGCAGGTGGTCTCACTCTGGTGGTGAAGGTGGGAGCTGCAGGCGGTCTCCCTCTGGTGGTGAAGGTGGGAGCTGCAGGCAGTCTCCCTGTGGTGGTGGAGGTTGTAGCTGCAGACGGTCTCCCTCTGTTGGCGAAGGTTGTAAAGGCAGGCGGTCTCCCTCTTGTGGTGGTCATGGTCACTGCAGCTAGGCTCCTTCTGGTGGTGAAGGTGGGAGCTGCAGGCGGTCTCCCTCTGGTGGTGAAGGTGGGAGCTACAGGCGGTCTCCCTCTGTTGGTAAAGGTGGTAAAGGCAGGTGGTCTCCCTCTTGTGGTGGTCATTGTTACTGCAGCTAGGCCCCCTCTGGTGGTGAAGATGGTAGAGGCAGGCGGTCTCCCCCTTGTGGTGGTGGTGGTAGCAGCAGGTAGTCTCCCGCTGGTGGTGAAGGTGGTAGCAGCAGGCAGTCTCCCTCTTGTACTGGTGGTTGTAGCGGCAGGTAGTCTCTCGCTGGCGGTGAAGGTTGTAGCTGCAGGCGGTCTCCCTCTGGTGGTGAAGGTGGGAGCTGCAGGCGGTCTCCCTCTGGTGGTGAAGGTGGGAGCTGCAGGCGGTCTCCCTCTGGTGGTGAAGGTGGGAGCTGCAGGCGGTCTCCCTCTGGTGGTGACTGTGGTAGCTACAGGTAGTCTCCCTCTGGTGGTGAAGGTGGGAGCTGCAGGCGGTCTCCCTCTGGTGTTGAACATGGTAGAGGCAGGCGGTCTCCCCCTTCTGGTGGTGGTGGTAACTGCAGGTAGTCTCCCTCTGGTGGTGAAGGTGGTAGAGGCAGGTCATCTCCCCTGGTGAAGTGGTGAAGGTGGGAGCTTCAGGCGGTCCCCATCTTGTGGTGCTGGTGGTAGCGGCAGGTAGTCTGCCTCTAGTGGTGAAGATGGGAGCTGCAGGCGGTCTCCCTCTGTTGGTGAAGGTGGTAAAGGCAGGCGGTCTCCCTCTGATGGTGAAGGTTGTAGCTGCAGGCGATCTCCTCTGGTGGTGGAGGTGGGAGCTGCAGGCAGTCTCCCCCTGGTGGTGAAGGGGGTAGCGGCAGGCGGTCTCCCTCTGATGGTGAAGGTTGTAGCTGCAGGCAGTCTCCATCTGGTGGTGAAGGTTGTTGCTGCAGGCGGTCTCCCTCTGATGGTGAAGGTGTTTAGAGCGGAAGGCAGTCTCCCTCAGTGGTGAAGGTGGGAGCTGTCAAAAAAAAAAAAAAAAAAAGGCGATCTCCCTCTGGTGGTGAAGGAGGTAGCGGCAGGCACGGACATTTCCCTCTGGTGGTGAAGGTAATAAGCTGCAGGCTTGGTCTCCCTCTGGTGGTGAAAGAGGATCCGGCAGGCGCCTCCCCTGGTGGTGAAGGTTGTAGCTGCAGGCGGTCTCACTCTGGTGGTGAAGGTGGGAGCTTGTAATGGAAGTTTTAATACTCCCTTATAGACCTGACAGAAATTGACAGGAGACAGAATGAGTAAGACAAAGTTAATTACCTTTTATTGATTGCAATCAGGAGCGTTCTACAGAGCGACTATAGTCTCTGTTAGCAATAGCAGAATCGCACACTAAGCTAATTTTAAATTCAGCTTATATAGTTTTCTGGAACATCATACAAGAAGGAAATTAAACAGTGTAACCATATAAGGATTGGTTATAAGACTTAAAGGAAGTGGACACCATATAGGGTCACAGTCAGGCTATAGAACAGGAAATTATTCTCCATTTCAGAAAATCATAAAAACAGTCATAAGACAAGTGCACGCTAGACATGACAGCTAAAATTAGATCAAACTGGTTGCTCCTTGTTACCCACAAAGTTTGTTTACTTTAGATTCTCATTGGTTCGTCTGAATAGAGAGGTTAATAATAAGTCTTTGATTGGTTGTTGCTACTCCTGTCGGTGGGGTAGTTCAGGCAGACTTTCTAGAAGCTTCTCAACAGTTACATGTGGCGCTGTGCCAAAAGGAAACTTTAACTTTAACTATTATAAGATATATATAAGAAATAAAACATTGACAAACTGTTTTTCCTACCTTGCTTCAGTTCCCAGTGCCCTAGAGACACCGGGCAGGTCTAATTCTTATCCTTATTTGTTTCTCCTATATCCCTTAACTACCTTAACAATGATGCTAGTGATTTAATGCTTGAGCAGACAATTTAATGCTAAATGCTATCATGCTAACGCAAAATATTCCATTACATTCCCTCCTTTGGTGCCGTTCAAATCCGGGACCATAACTAATCATAATATTTTATCATAAACTCAACCCCTCTTCCTCTTTACCTTTAGTGGCGAGGAGGGGCATGGTCAAATGTTTAGTGGTGTTAATAGCCCCGTATGCGGGAACACAATACTTCATTGGCTAGCCCTGTAAGTAATCTCTTTTGTTTCTTAAGCACATATTTCAAATAACAGAATAATAAAATAGCAATAGACAAAACCAATAATGAAATAAGCGAGGACCCCTGTCCCACCACATTTCACTAGTCAGCCCAGTCCACTCCAGCACTTTCTCCAGCTAATCCACATAGGATACCCCACCCACGTGATCAGGCATCTGCTAATATCAGTTGACCAGCGTTGCCCGCCAGCGACGCCTGCACTCTACTAACCCTTGAGTGAACGTCCATAAGCTGCTTGTTAATGTGTGCCAATGCCACCAGCATACCTGTTTGATTGATTGTCTTCATCCATTCTTCAGCATCATTGTTAATGCCTGTGATGTTAATAAGTGGAGTGGGGTGCATGCTCAGGTGTCCCACAGTCACAACACCCTGCGGGTGAAAACACACAGCCGGCGACATGAGGCTTACCTGGCCGCTACTTCCCACCCCCATGCTTAAGGTGATTGCACACCATGTTCCATTTCTCATCTGAGTGCATCTTTCGTACCCTAGCTTTAGGTGTACCGTTGCTTCCATCAATTGCATTGACAGGTTAATGCCGTTAGCACGGGTCACACAGAACAGCATCACCAAATTCATTACACTCAGTGGCTTTGAAGTACAGGGTGGCATTTTGGGCACGCTGATCAACCCATGTTATTTGTGGGATCATAACCCGTGTTCCAATTACTACCCCTAGACTACTGACCAGGTACTGTGGTGGACCCGACCAGTGGTATGTGGCACTATTAAAATAAAACAAATATCTTCATCACATCGTTCAGTACATATCAGTATCCGGTCATATCCCACGTAACACCTGTTCTCTCCAAGCTGTCAAATTTACATCTTCAATTATTGTGTCAACCGTCTTTCACCAGTCATTTGTTCAGCCATGGCCAATCTCTGAATGGCATCACCTGTTTTCAGAAACCGGCCATGGTTTTCATTGTCCTGCTGTATACTATCTATGGAATTGAGGCTTGAATTCACAGCCCCGAACCACCCAGCAATGTCGTCAATCAGACCCCTCCTTTGACGGCCACCTGCGTTATGTTGGTATGTATCCAATCCACGATTAAGAGTTTTATTCAGTATTTTAGCTAATAGGCTAAACTCACCACACCTTTTGGTGTAATGTCGTTCGATATCTTCAATGTTCATTTTTACCAACGTTTGCAACCAGGTTGCTCCCATCACAAATGGTTTTGCCTCTCCCACAGCTATCAACCTGTCTGGGGAAAGGGCATTAGTGGGGGACATTGAGTGGAGTGGAACTGTGGCTTCATACCTCCCATATACCATGTATTTTCACAAGTACCATCACACACACTGTGTGCACATTAACACATGTCCAATTGCTTGTTGCATTAGTTTGTTCTTGTTGTCACTGTTTGGCACAGTTTTTGTTGCTTACACTGCTTACAGTTCGGTTGCATATTGACTCATACTGGACCCCTCTTACTGTTAGTCGCCATATCATGAGTAGAACATTGTTCAAACTGTGTTGGAGTCATTGCATTGTTCTGGCTTATCAAACACACAGGTTGCCACGTTCCCTCTATGTTACTCTCGAAGGAAAGTGGTCTTTGTCGTTGTCTAAAGATTCACGTGCAATTCTCCCAGGGGGCCCCCAAAGCTTGTCTCTCTGCACACGCCTCGTTCCACGCCCAGAAGTGTGGAATCCTCTCCGATTCTGGAATGACATAATACCTGGAACACAAATCATGTTACTGTCCGTTGCTGCTCCCGCTGTCTGTGGAAAGAGATATCTCCATTAGTTTCAGGGTATTCAGTGTCAGCAAATTCAAACTGAGATGTATCCACGCGGTGGTACCGTTTGGTCTGTGTCCAATGTACTCACTTAACCCCATGTGGGAGCTTCACTGCTACCCTAGCTTGTGTCTATAATAGACTGCTGTTTCTGTGCAAGAATGACAAAATATATCTACTGACACAGCTGCTGTTTTGTGGTTAACAGGAAACCGCACTGCTTCCTTAGCCAGTTTCAGCCTTCTCGTTGCTTTTGTGCTTTCACTTTAGTTGACTGTGTGGGTTGTCCAGTTCTTTTACTTGGTCCTACAACGAAACGATCACCTATGCCCGAGATTACCACAATTGTTTTCAATCTGACCTTTGTGTCCCATTTTACCGCAGTTCTGACATGCTCCATCAAATTGTACAGCACTTATTTTTTTTTTTTTTTTTTTTTTTTTTTTTTTTACTACACATGATCTACTACCCCAGATCTACTACCCCTACTACCCCCTCCTTTGGACACATGGTCAGGACCGTGTGCCCACTTACACATCATGGGGTACCAGGCGCGTGGCTTGTTCAATTGTTGCTTTCAAGTACTGTCTTTGGTCTCGTATTGTATCATCTTTTGAGTAGGTACTGTCCCTGATCTCCCCGTAATTTGGCTAGAATCCCTGCTTCGCATGTTCCCATGGTCAATGTCCACACCTCAGTTTCAGTTAATCCATGTGACAAAGCCTATTGCTCTACCTTAATTCGATAGTTTTTTTTTTTTGTTACGCATTTGCATTCAATCTGACAGGCATGCTCCTAATGACTATTTTTCTAACAGCGTTAGTGCATAAACTGTCATTTCCTTTTTCTCATTGTGCTTCTCACGCACTCTTACTGGTAATGCAACTTTATTTATTTATTTATTTTTTTTTTAATTTCAATCGGTTCCTGCTGCATCAAGCCATATGCTTTTACTGCACTAGCATTTGCTGTTCGACTTGCAACTTGATATGCATGGGACCTGCTTATTGTCTAATATTGTCCCCTCACCAAAGTTACATACATAAGAATGATCGACAGTATACATGTATCCTATGTTACTTAATGCACGAACCTTGCAGAATTCCTTTTTTTGTCTTTCCAATTAATTTTGACATACGGATATGATTTTGACACATTACATTGTCTTTAACACCTGATTCATATTATTGCCGTACCACGACTTCTCCTTTTCTTCTGTAAACTGCAACACCGCTCAACCACACAACCTTTAGGAATGCCAAGCGTTCTAACCTACTCATCCTATCTTGTTTCTTACTCTTAACTTTCTGTAACATAACCTCTTGGCTTTTTGTACTTTGCCTTTTTCCTGTTAGTTACAGGTTGTGGTATTTTTAGTATCGCCTCAATTCTGTTTTTGCACAGGGACTTCCCCTCGGCTGACAGCTGGCGGCCTAGACAAGTTAGTTCCCCATTTACAATCGGTACATCTATCAGTCTTGCTTGCTTACAACGTGATACATATACATATATATTGTCTTTAACCTACTCACACTTTTACATTACCTTTTATTTTCCTTGGGTCTTTGAAGGCACTTTGTCACCCTATGTCCTAAGTCTCCACAGGTAAAACATTACCTTTGTAGCATACCCCTTCTCCTCATATCCACACACACACGGACAACCAGACCCGGGTCACTCAATCACATCTCACAAGGAATTCCAGTTACACAACAATGACACAATCGGCAAAACACTAGACCTTACATGTCCGTCTACCAGGACTTAATTTACCCTCTGTCAGGTCTCAAGTCCTGGTCCAGCAAACACCCACGAGTATTTTAAATGCTTAGTCGAAGTACAAACTCAACTGTTAGTGACTGGATCCACTAAATATTGGGGATGGTAATTAAACATACTCATCCTCCTTGGACAGTCAATAACAGACAAGTCAGCGCGACAATTAATTGCAAATTGTTTATTATGTTAAATCTGTACCGGGGTCTTTTGGAAGGACTCAGCGTGACAGCCCATAACACTAATCTTATAAACTTTAATACGCAGCGCAAAGAAAGTCAGTAAGTGTATTCAAAATACAATTCTGACATTCATATTCGAAACAACGTGTACACATGGACAAACAAACAGAGAAAAACAAACACAAAGGAACAAACTATTAGTTCATACAGACACGTAGACATTAAATAGACAGACAGACAAACAATGCGCATATTACATGCCCAGGATCCTTGATATTACTTTTAGAGTACCTTTGTTTCCGCTTTGTCACATTTCACGGCACTGGTTCAAATCTTCCGCAACCTGCTTCAGCCATCTGCTACGCATTCTGCTGTCAAGCATTCTTTCTTCCTATGACCATATTTGCCGCACCTATCGCATCTTCCTCTAAATCTTCTCACCTCAAGTCCCAACTCAGTTTCCAACTCTTCTATCATTCTTTCCATCTCTTTTACCTTTTTCTTTAATTCCGTTAAGTTGATCTTTAGTTTTTCTACTATCTCTTGTTTCGTTTTTTGTTTCGATTTCTTTTGACACTGTACTTCATATATTTTACATGACGAATACCAATCACTTTTCTGGGCCATTTTATTAACCACTTTCTACAACAATAAACTAGGGTTTAAATTTCTTCCTTTTAACAGTCTGTCAGACTAGGCAAGTCTACAGTATTACTTATTTGTTTCACCTACTTCCTCCTTTTCTTATAGCAGCTCAGTGGTTTTGCAACAGGAAACGAAATAACAGCGCGTATAGTAGATGCAAGCGAGAGAGAGAGAGAGATAGACTGAATAGAGAAAAATAACCAGAAAGGAAAAGAGAGAGAGAGAGAGACAGACAATCCTCAAACAACCAACAATATTATTTTATGTTTTCGAGTCAATTCAGACAATACATGATACAATCATTCATAACCCCTAAGGCCCTGGTAACAAGACTTCAACCTGTCTAACGCAGATCTAACAATGATTCCAGGACGCACATTAATTTAACAATCCGCCTCTTCACCGATATAATCTGACGGGACACCAAAACATTCACACAGACAAAAGACAATATATAGACTTCAAACAAATTATCAAATTCAGATTTACTTACTGACTAGTCTTAATATTTTTAAGTTTAACCAATCCTGGATACTTGTGCAGTCGACTATCTTGGTTTCAGCCGCACCCATTTCCTCCCCTGACTCTAGCAGCTCAGTATTTTATTCAGGAAACGAAAAAGCAGAAGTGATCAGCAAACAGAGATCAAGCAAAAAACCACGAGAGAGAGAGAGAGAGAACAAGAGAATAAGATTAATCAAACATGTCAAAGGTTTTAATAACAATATTATCAGGTAACCTTATTTGTCCCCGTCAAGACTGTCGCCCCTCAATCTCATCGGGTCATATGGATTGTCTGTCCCAGCCCCCAGAAATACTTACTCGACTTTAGACAATTTACAAGACGTACTAGACCAACTTGCCTGTCATTTTACAGGACGTATCAGCCCAGCTTGCTTGTCACTTTTCAAGACGTGCTAATCCAGATTGCCTGACAATTTCCAGGACGTGCTAGATGAGATTGCTTGACATTTTACAAGACGTGTTAGACCAAGTCTCCCGACATTTTTACGGAATGACTAGTCTAAATTGCTTGTCATTTTACAGAAATCTTTCTCCCTTTCAGTCTATGGCATGGCCAAGACAATCAATCATTTATTTGGATTTCTTATCAGTCTCAACTATTATGCCACGGGCAAGAGAGTTTTCTCCCCTAATGCCGCAGTCAAATATTAATACAACGGTTCTTTTAAGGGACTCTCCCCATTAGTCAATCCAGCCGGACTGAGTTAGAAATCCTGCCGACAACGCCAAATTGTAATGGAAGTTTTAATACTCCCTTATAGACCCGACAGAAATTGACAGGAGACAGAATGAGTAAGACAAAGTTAATTACCTTTTATTGATTGCAATCAGGAGCGTTCTACAGAGCGACGCAGTCTCTGTTAGCAATAGCAGAATCGCACACTAAGCTAATTTTAAATTCAGCTTATATAGTTTTCTGGAACATCATACAAGAAGGAAATTAAACAGTGTAACCATATAAGGATTGGTTATAAGACTTAAAGGAAGTGGACACCATATAGGGTCACAGTCAGGCTATAGAACAGGAAATTATTCTCCATTTCAGAAAATCATAAAAACAGTCATAAGACAAGTGCACGCTAGACATGACAGCTAAAATTAGATCAAACTGGTTGCTCCTTGTTACCCACAAAGTTTGTTTACTTTAGATTCTCATTGGTTCGTCTGAATAGAGAGGTTAATAATAAGTCTTTGATTGGTTGTTGCTACTCCTGTCGGTGGGGTAGTTCAGGCAGACTTTCTAGAAGCTTCTCAACAGTTACATGTGGCGCTGTGCCAAAAGGAAACTTTAACTTTAACTATTATAAGATATATATAAGAAATAAAACATTGACAAACTGTTTTTCCTACCTTGCTTCAGTTCCCAGTGCCCTAGAGACACCGGGCAGGTCTAATTCTTATCCTTATTTGTTTCTCCTATATCCCTTAACTACCTTAACAATGATGCTAGTGATTTAATGCTTGAGCAGACAATTTAATGCTAAATGCTATCATGCTAACGCAAAATATTCCATTACAAGCTGCAGGCGGTCTCCCTCTGGTGGTGAAGGTGGGAGCTGCAGGCAGTCTCCCTGTGGTGGTGGAGGTTGTAGCTGCAGACGGTCTCCCTCTGTTGGCGAAGGTTGTAAAGGCAGGCGGTCTCCCTCTTGTGGTGGTCGTGGTCACTGCAGCTAGGCTCCTTCTGGTGGTGAAGGTGGGAGCTGCAGGCGGTCTCCCTCTGGTGATGAAGGTGGGAGCTACAGACGGTCTCCCTCTGTTGGCGAAGGTTGTAAAGGCAGGCGGTCTCCCTCTTGTGGTGGTCGTGGTCACTGCAGCTAGGCTCCTTCTGGTGGTGAAGGTGGGAGCTGCAGGCGGTCTCCCTCTGGTGGTGAAGGTGGGAGCTACAGGCGGTCTCCCTCTGTTGGTAAAGGTGGTAAAGGCAGGTGGTCTCCCTCTTGTGGTGGTCATTGTTACTGCAGCTAGGCCCCCTCTGGTGGTGAAGATGGTAGAGGCAGGCGGTCTCTCCCTTGTGGTGGTGGTGGTAGCAGCAGGTAGTCTCCCGCTGGTGGTGAAGGTGGTAGCAGCAGGCAGTCTCCCTCTTGTACTGGTGGTTGTAGCGGCAGGTAGTCTCTCGCTGGCGGTGAAGGTTGTAGCTGCAGGTAGTCTCCCTCTGGTGGTAAAGGTTGTAGCTGCAGGCGGTCTCCCTCTGGTGGTGAAGGTGGGAGCTGCAGGCGGTCTCCCTCTGGTGGTGAAGGTGGGAGCTGCAGGCGGTCTCCCTCTGGTGGTGAAGGTGGCAGCTGCAGGCAGTCTCCCTCTTGTGGTGGAGGTTGTAGCTGCAGGTAGTCTCCCGCTAGTGGTGAAAGTGGGAGCTGCAGTCAGTCTCCCTCTGTTGGTAAAGGCAGGTGGTCTCCCTCTTGTGGTGGTCGTTGTTACTGCAGCTAGGCTCCCTCTCGTGGTGAAGGTGGTAGCTGCAGGCAGTCTCCCTCTGGTGGTGAAGGTTGGAGCTGCAGGCGGCCTCCCTTGGTGGTGAAGGTGGTAGCTGCAGGCAGTCTCCATCTGTTTGTGAAGGTGGTAGCTGCTGACAGTCTCCCTCTGGTGGTGAAGGTTGGGTCTGCAGGCGGTCTCCCTTGGTGGTGAAGGTGGTAGAGGCATGCAGTCCCCTCTTGTGGTGGTTCTGGTAGATGCAGGCAGTCTCCCTCTGGTGGTGGAGGTTGTAGCTGCAGGTCGTCTCCCTCTAGTGGTGAAGGTGGGAGCTTCAGGCGGTCTCCCTCTGTTGGTTAAGGTGGTAAAGGCAGGCGGTCTCCCTCTTGTGGTGGTCGTGGTTACTGCAGCTAGGCTCCCTCTGGTGGTGAAGGTGGTAGTGGCAGGCAGTTCCCTCTGGTGGTGAAGGTGGGAGCTGCAGGCGTTCTCCCTTTGGTGGTGAAGGTGGTAGCTGCAGGTAGTCTCCCTCTGATAGTGAAGGTGGGAGCTTCAGGCGGTCCCCATCTTGTGGTGCTGGTGGTAGCGGCAGGTAGTCTCCCTCTAGTGGTGAAGATGGGAGCTGCAGGCGGTCTCCCTATGTTGGTGAAGGTGGTAAAGGTAGGCGGTCTCCCTCTTGTGGTGGTCGTGGTTACTGCAGCTAGGCTCCCTCTGGTGGTGAAGGTGGGAGCTGCAGGCTGTCTCCCCTTGGTGGTGAAGGTGGTAGCTGCAGGTAGACTCCCTCTGGTGGTGAAGGTGGGAGCTGCAGGCGGTCTCCCTCTGGTGGTCTCCCTCTGGTGGTGAAGGTGGTAGCTACAGGTAGTCTCCCTCTGGTGGGGAAGGTGGGAGTTGCAGGCGGTCTCCCTCTGGTGTTGAACATGGTAGAGGCAGGCGGTCTCCCCCTTCTGGTGGTGGTGGTAACTGCAGGTAGTCTCCCTCTGGTGGTGAAGGTGGGAGTTGCAGGCGGTCTCCCTCTGGTGGTGAACATGGTAAAGGCAGGTGGTCTCCCCCTTGTGGTGGTCGTGGTTACTGCAGCTAGGCTCCTTCTGGTGGTGAAGGTGCGAGCTGCAGGCGGTCTCCCTCTTGTGGTGAAGGTTGTAGCTGCAGGTACTCTCCCTCTGTTGGTGAAGGTGGGAGCTGCAGGTACTCTCCCTCTGTTGGTGAAGGTGGGATCTGCAGGCGGTCTCCCTCTGGTGCTGAAGGTGGTAGCGGCAGGCGGTCTTAATCTTGTGGTGGTGGTAGCGGCAGGTAATCTCCCACTTGTGGTGAAGGTGGTAGCTGCAGGCAGTCTCCATCGGGTTGTGAAGGTTGTAGCTGCAGACGGTCTCCCTCTGGTGGTGAAGGAATCGTGGCTGTGGAACCGACATCGTGGGAGAAGTACAGTCGTGGACAAGTACAACGCAGTTAGAAGCAGAAAGGAGGAATTACATCTTTAAATTAAATATGGAGTTGCTTTAATCAGAAAACATTGCAGCTTAAAGCCTTACAGCTGCGTGTATTTTTCTGATAACAAGCTGAAACTCGGAGCAGCTGATTCAAATTCCGTGGCGTTCAGAGACACGGGGGAGGGGCGGAGCCCGCAGCACAAACACAAACAAACAAAAGGCAGGCAGTCTTCCCAGCGACAGCGTGTGGAAGCGACATCGTGGGAGAAGAACAGTCGTGGACAAGTACAACGCAGTTAGAAGCAGTTGAAAGCAGGTTGACAGCTGCTTTCAAAATGGTCTTCAAGCCAGTAATCTGTGACAACTGCATGATGTGGGAAATCCTAGAAAACCCAACAGAGCTCAACCAAGTTTGTGTAAAGTGCTGCACGATCCAGGACTTGCTTCAGCGATTAAGCCTGCTAGAAAAGGAGCTGGAGGAAATGAGACAGCAACAGGAGCTTGAGGAGCTGACACACCCACAATTCATGGAAGTCTGCAACCCTAGCAGACTGAAAGCCACCAGGGAGTTGGAAGAGAGTCAAAACAGCTGGGTTCAGATAGGCAGAAGCAGGGAAAAAAGAAAGTTTGTCAAACACATCCACCAGAAATCCAGACATCCAACAAATTTGAGCCACTTCAACATTTAGATGACCAAAACCAACATCAAGAGAATGAAAGAAACAACATCCAGGACCCTATAAACAGTGCTGGCCAGGCAGCCAAAAGAAGGGAGGTCATGATTGTTGAGGACTCCATATTGAGAAACACAGTAAGTTCAGTTTGCAGTTTGGACTCCCTTACTACAACAGTGTGATGCCTTCCAGGAGCCTCAGTCAAGCACTGAGAATGTGGACAGGCTCCTAGAACAAACAGGAGACGACCCGGTAGTAGTCATCCACATCGGTACAAACAACATTGGAAGAGACAGACCAAGATCCCTGCAAAACAAATTCAGAGAGCTAGGAAGGAAATTAAAAGACAAGACCAAAACTGTGGTATTTTCTGGGATACTGCCGGCACCTTGCAAAGGACCATATGGACAGCTGGAAATACAAAATCAAAATGCATGGCTGAAATTGTGGTGCGCACAGGAAGGCTTCACCTTTCTTGAACATTGGAGCACATTCTACAACAAGGACTATCTATATAGGTGGGACGGACTGCACTTAAACAGAAAGGGAACCAACCTACTCGGAGAAAGGATCCTTGAGGAGGTCCAGAAGCATTTAAACTAGAAAGGAAGGGGGGAGAAAACAAAAAAAACAGAAGGGAGACCACATCAAAACAAGGGCAACAACTCAGGTAAGACAGCTATTAAATGTATTTATCTTAATGCTAGAAGTCTCAGAAACAAAATGTTAGAACTTGAAGCTACTGCACTAACAAGAAACTACGATGTGATCGGTGTTACAGAAACTTGGTTGTCTGAGAGTGATGGAGACGAATATAATATTAGTGGGTACACACTATATAGGAAAGACAGGCAGGACAGAAGAGGCGGAGGGTTAGCGCTATACATAAGATAGTCATAGTATTTAACACCTGGGCTTCAAGACATAGTCAGGACAAAGAAAACAATGCAGAATCAATATGGGTCAGAATAATGGACAGAAATGCAAAGGGCATAATAATAGGAGCATGCTATAGACCGCCAAATTCAGACGCTGAGCAAAATAATCTGTTATACAATGACATTCAAAATGCGTGTAGAAAAGGAGAAGCCATACTAATGGGGGATTTCAACTTCTCCCATATAAAATGGGAAAACCCGATGGGGGGCACGACGGACGAAATTGAAATGGTGGAAATGACAAATGACTGCTTCCTAACGCAATTTGTCAAGACACCGACTAGAGGGGAGGCATGCCTTGATTTAGTCTTTTCAAATGATGAAGGCAGAATAACTAAAACAGAGGTCAGAGAGCCATTGGCAAACTCAGACATGGTCTCATATGAAGTATTTTTTAAAACCCCAAAAGTAATGACTAAAGCTAAGGTTTACAATTTTAGAAAAGCAAACTATGAAAGTATGAAACAGAGACTAACAGAAGTAGATTGGAGTAAAATAGAAAACATCCACAGAAAAAGGATGGCTGTTTTTAAAAAATGTAGTACTAGAGGCGCAAAACAATTATATCCCAAAAGTAGACAAATCTAAATCTAAAACAAAATGGCCAAAATTGTTTCATATATCAATTTGAAAAAATATTCAGCGAAAAAAGGCACTTCACAGAGCGTTTAAAAGGGACCAAAAACAAAGTACACAGAAAGAGTACTTGGAACTGCAAACACAAGTCAAAAAGGAAGTTAGAAAGGCCAAGAGAGAGATAGAAATCAATATTGCAAGGGGGCTAAAACCAATTCCAAATATTTTTCCAATATTATAACAGCAAGAGAACATTCAAAGAGGAGGTTAAATGTCTAAGAGACACAAATGGTAAAATCATAGATGAAGAAAAAAAAATAGCAAATATATTAAATGATTACTTTTCACAGGTTTTTACAAAGGAGGACACGGACAGCATGCCCGACATGTCGACCTGTTCCTATCCAATTTTAAATAACTTTAGCATAACAGAGGCAGAAGTGTTAAAGGGACTAAGAGCTCTTAAAATAAACAAATCCCCTGGGCCAGATGAGATCCTCCCAATAGTACTCAAAGAAATGAAAGAAGTTATTTACAAACTGCTAACCAAGATCATGCAACAGTCTCGTGACACAGGGGTTGTACCGACAGACTGGAAAATAGCAAACGTAATACCGATCCACAAAAAGGGAGACAAAACCAAACCAGGTAACTACAGACCAATAAGCCTGACAAAAATCCTGCCACGTTGAAATAATGTTTTGTAGAACGTAAAAAACTGACCCTGACGTGATTTGAACACGCACTACTGTTGCGCCATGAGGTCGAACAAGGGCGTTGTTGAAGTATTACTGTTTTCCCCCTATATTTGTCCTTCAAATCTCGCTTTCTGGCCCGAAGAACACACGTTCTGATTACAGCACAGCAAATAACCACACAGCACACCATGCAGGTTTCCATAGTGTAGTGGTTATCAGGCCCACAGCCCGCCTACGCCACAGCCCAAAAGGGGAGGTCACAGAGGTCCCCAGTTCGAAGCCGGGTGGAAACATCGTACTGTTTTGGGCTGTGTTTAAGTAGCATTCTGCAATCAAATCAACAACCAAAGTAGCATTTCCCTCCGTTTTTGTTTTGTGCAAGCAGCCCGCCTTCCCTGGGCTCAACTTAGAACACATCAGTGTGATCTGGCAACAAATTCAATCAGCTAAAAAGGAGAGGAAGGAGCTCCATGTGACATTCCTGGATTTGGCTAATGCATATGGTTCAGTGCCACATGAACTTCTTTGGGCAGCATTTGATTTTTTTTAGTGTACCGATGACAATAACAAATTTAGTGAAAGCCTACTTTGGAGATTTGCAATTTTGCCTTGAAGTTGGAATAATGGCAGGATGCACCATTTCTCCACTGGGTTTTACCATGGCAATGGAAGTAATCATTAGGGTATCAAAATGGGTAGTAGGAGGAGAACGCTTGGCTTCTGGAATGCGACTACCACCAATTCGAGCATACATGGATGACATTTACCAAAGTCATTATATTTATCTTGCTCTTAATTGTATTACTTGTACTGTGATACTTGAAATGTATTTGCTTACGATTGTAAATCGCCCTGGATAAGGGCGTCTGCTAAGAAATAAATGATAATAATAATAACATGACAACCATGACTACAACAGTAGCCTGCACTAATCGGTTATTGGGTAAATTAACCAATAATATTGAATGGGCATGAATGCAATTCAAGCCCACTAAATCAAGGAGCATCTCTATAATTAAAGGTAAAGTAGTAGATAAAACGTTCTTCATTAATGGTGATGCAATACCTACAGTGTCTGAGAAGCCAGTGAAGAGTCTTGGGAGATGGTACGACGGAGATCTAAAGGACACAGTTCGTGTGGGAGAAGTTAGACAACAAGCAGTGGAAGGGTTGAAGAGCATAGACAGCAGCGCTTTACCAGGCAAACTAAAACTAAAACTCTGGTGCTTTCAGTTTGGCCTACTGCCAAGGTTGCTGTGGCCACTGACTGTGTACGAGGTTTCTTTGACAACAGTAGAAAAGCTGGAAGCTTTAATCAGTTCATGCTTCAGGAAATGGTTGGGAGTTCCACACTGCCTCAGCAGAGTGGGACTTTATGGTAAAGGAATACTGCAGCTACCAGTCTCCGCTCTAACTGAGGAGTTTAAGTGCGCCAAGGTCAGACTGGAAATGACATTAGTAGAGTCACGCGACAAATGCGTAAGGGAGGCAGCATGTGTGGTGAAAACTGGAAGAAAGTGGTCGGCAAAGAAAGCTGTGGAGGATGCAAAGGCTGCCCTTCGAATTGGTGATATCATGGGGTCTTGGTCTCAGTTCAGCTCCTCCTACATGGCACAAGGCAGCCCCAGCTCAAAGGAGGAAGCTGGTAGTCAACGAGGTGCAAAAGCAGGAGGAGAGGATGAGGTGTATAAAGGCCATTTCCCAGGCCAAGCAGGGAGAATGGATGAGATGGGAAAGTGTGGAACAATGCAAGATTGGCTGGCAAGACCTATGATCAATGGAACAGAGCAGGATCAGTTTCCTCATCAGGTCAACATATGATGTGCTCCCATCACCACAGAACCTACACCTTTGGGTAGGAGAGGTTCCCTCATGTCCTTTGTGTTCATCACCTGCAACATTAAGGCACATTTTGACAGGATGTAAGGTGGCTCTTAGCCAAGGATGGTTTACTTGGCTCCATGACCAGGTGCTGCGATGTTTGGCCTTAGCATTGGAAGGCAAGCGTAACATGACCAATAAGTTGCCACCTGTTCCATCAAAACATTATTCACAAAAAAAAACTTTCCTCTGCCCAGGAGAGCAACCACCAAGAAAAGTTGTTAAAACCAAGCCTCGTCTAGGACAACTGGAAGCTGCTAGAGACTGGAAAATGCTCGTAGATGTTGGTCAACGGCTTATTTTTCCACCTGAGATTGCCACCACTAACCTTCAACCAGATATTGTCTTGTGGTCTGGATCAGCATGCCTTGTTCACCTGGTAAAGTTAACAGTGCCATGGGAGGATGCTGTAGATGAGGTGTATGAGAGGAAGAAACTGCGGTATGCTCAACTAGCCACTGAAGCGGAACAGCGAGGATGGAGAGTCTGGGTTTACCCAGTGGAGGTGGGTTGTTGAGGATTTGTGGCACACTCTACAACCCGGTTTCTAAGAGATGTCTGATTCAGTGGCCAAGAGTTGCGTCACACAGTGAAGAACTTATCTGAAGCAGCAGAGAGGAGCAGCAACTGGCTGTGGTTGAGACGGAAAGATTCTGGCTTGGGATCTCAAGCACAATAGAAAGAAAGAAATGCTGATGTACAGGTAAGTAAGCTGGGCTGAGTTGAGTGGGGACAGAGGGGGGTGATGCTGTGAAGCTAGAATCACCGTCGAGCCCTCTTGACGTGTCATGGGCTAGTCGACGAAACACTGAGGATGTTAGGTGCCCACTTGAAGACCCCAGAGATGTACCCTACTTAGCTCAAGCCAGACGGTTGTCATGCTGATGCGCTGGGGAGGCCGCACTGTGGTTGATCCCCGGAGCCAGCATCGCAGCCGTTGTGTGTGTTGATGCGCCAGGGAGGCAAAATAAGCTGATCCCTGCAGCCAGCATTACACTTCAGCCATTAACACCACGCAGAAGGATATCTACATCATCATATGGAAGGAAGCGCAAATGGATGGAGACACAGATGGATCACATTAGTTTACTGTAAAGCTACGTCTTAGTTGGTGCTTATCTTGGCGAGAGCCGAGTTCAAATCAGCATGAAGTTTTAACATCTACTCTCGTGTAATGGAAATCAAATCTTGTTGTACGGAATCAATTCTTACAAATCCTGCATGTCTTTTTTTCTTTATAGTAATAAAATAAATATAAAATGTTTTTTTTCACATAAAAAGTATAGAATTTTACTATATCAATTTTCCTATCATGAAATAGTGCCATATTCCTTCTCTTTAAAACTGTGCTGATCAATGGTTTACAGAAACAATTTCAGAATACAAATTTTGTACAATATTTACAATTTTAAAACAAGGCTATTTGCTTTTTTTAACAAAAATATTGTTGTACAGAATCAATTCTTCAAAATGCCTCATTTGTCTTTTTTCTTTGTAGTAATAGAGTAATTGCTGGTATATATTTCACCATTCCATAAATGCTTGAATTCATTAATAAAAGCATCATCCCCAAAAGTTTCCTGTAGGCATACAATATCATCATTTTTTACATTAATTAAAACTTTTTTTAAGTTTAGTAATATTCCTTAACCCATTCACATTAAGTGATAATACTGAAACCATTCCTGAAAAAAAGAAATTATGCTGCTTCTTCCTGCAGAACATCAAACCCCCTGGTTTTAATCAAATTTCCAACCATTTCCTTTGCCTTCTTATTTTTACTCAGACATCTGGAAGAGATCTTAGAAATGCAGGGTTGTATTTTTAAACTCTTCCTTCTTAGCATTTTTTTCGACCCCCTCAACAAACAGAACCCCAAACAAAAAAGGTATGCAGGGAAAAACTAGTG